>CAOKZL010001062.1:600000-1118347 GCA_948472985.1 Iguana delicatissima
AGCACTGATCAGTCCAGCCCCAAGTCCCTGATCCAGCACCAACAGACTGAAGGCCTGTGGGCCCAAATCCAAATAGATTTCATTGGTCCCTTGCCTTCCACCCCTAAGAGAACAAGTACTGCCTGACCATAATCAACCCCTTCAGCAAATAGATTGAGGTGTTCCTTTACAAGAATAACACTGTGACCACTGCTGTTCATTTTTTGTTTAACAACATTTGGAGCTAGTAGGGAATCACATGGAAGGTTGATAGTGATATGGGCCCCCACTTCACTGTTGAAGTCACCCAGGAACTCTGCAAGTCCCTAGGAATCAAGCAGAAGTTCCACATTGCTCCCTGCTCCCGGAGATCAGGACAAGTTGAGTGCATCAACTGCACTCTGAAAGAGGCACTGAGGGAGGTAGTGTGCTCCACAAGGTGCAATTAGGATAAGAAGTTCCCAATTGTTCTCATGGTCCTGCGGGAAACCAGAGATGTTCATGGCTTTGCCCTACACACTGTTATGACTGGGAGGAAGATGCTTCTTTCAGAAGCATTCTGGATAAACACTAGCCTTCCCCCTGATTTGAATACTGTCGTCATTAACAATAAGCAAGTGTGAACACTAATCCAAGAAGTTTCCAAAATTCACCACAAAGTGGTGAATGGACAAAAGGGATAAAAGGCAATGGGATGAAGGACAAATGGTCATGTACCAGAAGTTCTACCAGGACAAGCATGCCTTGTCTGCCAAATTGATGAATCCTGTCAAAATCATCAAAAGTGTCTTGCCTGCTGTTTACTAGGTAGATATGCAACATAAGAAGGCATGGTGGTTGAAATATTTCCATATTACACAATTGAAAGAATGAAAGGGCACACTGCTCAGACAAACTGAAGTGCAAACTGAGGAGGCGGAGGAGCCTCTGACCCCAGTCACTGCAATGCCCATCCAGCAGATCTCACTGAGGCACAAGGTTCTGCCAGTGGTGGATCTTTCAGAGACCTTCACATGGTGGGAGCCCCCTTGAAAAGACAATACTCAAAAAAGCTCTCTGCTTGTACATAGTTTTAGTAGTTGTAGGCTAGAAGTAGTCTTGCATTTTTCCCCTGTAGCAATGAAGGCAAAATGGCATTGAAAGCAGAGAGAAGTGTAAGTGGTATCCTCCTCTTCCTTCTCCTGATAGTTTTCCCTTGGCCCCTTCAAGGATGTATCCACACCAAAGAACACCTGTGGAATTACACCATCATGGAACCCTGGCATCTTCCCAGTGAAAGTCTGCTTTTTAAAATCACCCCAGCTGTAGATGGTAGCAATCCAAACACATTTACTCATTAACACTTGTCTAGGACAAGTTCACCCTACATGGGTCTGCCACTGCATGTATAGCTGTTAGATGTCTGTATCCTGAAAACAGGATCAAGGAAATTTTCTGTCAGGATGGCCCAGAAGCTGAGTCACCTGATTTTGTCCCCAGGGCATCCTCAGTGAGAACAAAACTGCCCTGACAATCATCTGCCTGAAGACCCCCTTCCATCCTGCGATGTGGCCATAGTCAAAGCAGTAGCATGGAACATTGTTAATCCATTTGTGCTGTCTATTCTCCTTGATACCACTGAAGGGCACACATCTCCCACTGAAATCAATCTGATCACTCCATTGGGCAAACATCAAAACATCCAGGTTGCAGATTGGAGAGCGCAACTCTGGATTATATGACAATCAAGCCTTTTAAAACAAGTGGTTCACCTATCTCAATCAAATTGCTTGTAACACAAGTTGGGAAACACTTTGGCTTAAATCACCTCGTATGCTAGTCCTGAACCTCACACACAAAGAAGGCAAGTACATCCTCCAATTTGTGGCTAAATTTGACCTGCTGATCAATTATGCTGCCATACTAATCTACACAGAATCCCTCATCATGGGCTCTCATGTGTTGTGAGGCCCCTCCAGCCGCACAGCTAACCTCTCCCTAAACTTCCTCCCTGAAAATACAGAAACTCCATCAACTTCATTTCGAAACTGTCAGCACAGAATCACTCAAAAGACATCAGCCAGGTCTACCATCTACTAAAGAACAGCCTGCCACTGGTGTATGCTACTTCGACATGCGAAGTGACCACCAATCCTGGAATGCCTCAAAAGGCCAAAGACTGCTGTTTTCCCCTCTTCACTGCATCCCCCAATTGTTTTGGACACCAGTGGGGGTGGAATTCTCACTCTATCTCTCTGAATGTGCAAAGGACTACCTTTCATGAACTCTTTTGGACTCGAGGGGGAGGAATCTCCTCTCCACCTGAACCGCACCATGATTCACCTGCATCTGATGTGGCTTCTATTGATGAAGTGCTGCCTATTTGGATGTTGTTGTATCTTTGATTATTGTTGTATTAGTATTTTTAGTTCCAATTGTCGGAATGGCATTTTGCTTTGTATATATGTATTTCAATGTGTTGAATGTTCTTCTTTCCCTCTCTCTCTCCCTGTTTCAAAGAAAGCACATAATTCTGTTTGATTGTCCAAGCGATTAACTGACAAAACTGATGGAAGTAAGATAGCTTCTCACCCTCACCCTCCTTTCTATATGTTTATTTCTTGTCACCCTGGGTCTCCTGTACACCAAGCCAACTGATTGTAGGTATATGGCACCTTCCTGGAAAAATGAAACTCCATGGCTTCACTTTGGAAATTCCATTTGGGGGGGGGTATTATCATGCTGTACACCTCTACTCCATAGTAAGATATAATTGGATTATTTAATTGGCATGAAATATAAATTATACATTGTTGTGGCTCAAAACCATGCTGGCAAAGAGGACTTGCTGAACATGTGTGAAAGTAGGTCAGATGGGACTGCAGGGCATGGCCAGGTCATAGTCAAGGGATCAGTCAGGAAGCTCCAGTGTTAATGAGCTTGCAAATATCCCTCAATGACTCAACCTTCAAAAACAAGAGCACTCAAAACTGCCTCTACAAAGCAACTGATTGTCTTTTACCTGTTCCCTCTTCCCACTAAAATTTTCTTTTGTTTCCTCACCTGCCCAGACATTAAGGAGCTATCACATTTCCCATCAGTGCTTTGTAACTTAATGCTAAAGCCATTAGCCTGTCCTAGGCCCCATTGTTTGCTCTGCCAGAGAGCCATTAACACCTTCCCCTTCAGAGCAAAAATGTGGTTTTTAAACCCTGGCTCTGGGCCAGACAAGTCATAGTACACTGGACATAGACCATCACTCTGCTGCTCAGATTCTTGTCTTTTTACTACCCTCAGATCCTTAGTCTGAGCCACATTGCTTCATCTCTTCTCTGCAGTTTAGGTAAATATCACCCACTTCGCCCTAACTTCTTGCAATCCAGTTTTGCTTCCTTTCCTTTGGTTAGCCTTGTATGGTTGTGAGACTGCTTGGATTTTGCATGTGTTTGTGATATTCTGTCATGTCCACGGCAAAGCAGGCAGTAAATCACAAGTGACACAGGTCCTACTTATGAGGCAAGAGTCAAAGAATGTCCAAACAGAAAAGAAGCCTAGAGCAAACAAATCTGAAGGGGCAAATCCAAACCGTAGTCCAAACAGGCAGAGTTCCAAGACGACCAGATCCAAGAGCACAGTACAGTGTTTCAGGGCCAAAGAGACCAGTTGCTGACCCTGGGAGGAAAGGCCAGCTAGAGCCCTCTTTTATCTATGGATCTGTTGCCACAAGTGTTCCCTCATTATGGCTTGATTGCTACTTAAACGGGCTGAGCGATGCAATCCCTTCCTTTCATGGTGGCTCTGCTGCAAGGTAGATGTGTCAGCTATGTCTTCCTCTATTTTCCCCTGGCTGAGGCCCTTGTTGTTCTGTATTATCACCCTCTGGACCAACTTCTGGGGACACTTAAGCCTCTGTGGAAGCCTCTGCCTCATAATCAGAATCCTCCTCCTCACTGCTGCAGTCTCCAAGGAAAGGCATGACATATTCCCCAATAAAACATAATTTTAATTTTCAACCGGTATCCCTCCATTAGTACCGGTATACATAGGTGGAAGATCCTGTAAGGTTACCCTTGTCTCACAAGCCTCCCCTTTGAGCTAATAATTCCCCACTGCTCCATGGAGGTACTGGCACCACAGCTGGGCCTCTGAGGTAACAGTGGAACCATCTTCTGTTCCCAATGGAACAGTGAGTTGAACTTCTGAATGAATGATGGATCAAGGTGCAGACGTACAGCCTCTAGTGTTATCTGACAGAGCTTATTCCTAGCTGGCAGAGCTCCCAATTTGGATACCTTGTGCACTGACATGCTTCTTGACAATATTAGGTCTAAGTCCCATGTCAACCCCATCCTGGAGGAACTCCAGCAGCAAGGAGCCCATGATCTGGAGCTAGTCACACTTCTTCTGCTTGTACTACCTTCTGAAAATGCAAAAGGTATACTCATATACTCTGCTTGTGAAGGGTGTTCTGGAAGCTAGGATGGTTTCCACTACCTTTTCTGGATATCCCTGCTTCTGGAGCATGTGCCTTGCAACAGCCATGCATGTAGCTGGAACCATTCCAGGTCTGGATGATGGACCTTTCCCTGAAAACAGTCTGGTCTGACTGGTAAATGAAGGCTGCCCATGGCCAGGTTGGTTATTCCCAAGAGCCATGGTCTTCTTTTCCAGGCTGGAGAAACCAGCACCCCTAGTGCTTTCTTCATCTGCAGTTTCTTCAGTACCCTCAATAGGAGTGGAAATGGAAAGAAGGCATACAGCAGATCCTTTGGCCAGTCTCCAGTTATGTCATCCAGCCTCTCTGCACCCTCCATCCAATACCAAACAAAAACTTGGGGACGTTATTTTTGACCAGGGAGAGAAACAGCACTGTCTCTGGCATCCTAAACCTTTCCACTAGGAACTGGGACACTTATGGGTGAAGGCTCCACTTGGCCTAGTCCAGGTGTGTGACTCAGCGGGTCTGCTCTGGTGTTGAGGGTCCCCTGCAGATATTCTGCCCAAGGATAGGAAGTGAACCTCTTCCCACTCCAGCAAGAGTCCTGTCTCTTCCATGAGGTGGCAGGAACTGGATCCTCCTTTGTGACTGATGTGGGCTTTTGCTGTTTTGGAGTCTGCCTTCTACTTGGAGCTGGAATGCTATCAGTGCTAATCTGACTGCCCTCTGCTCCAGCTAATTTATGCTGTGAACTGATTCATTCTTCCTTGAAACTCCCTGAGCTGGGAGGGGCCTGCAGTGGGCTCTCCAGCATGGAAGCTGGCATTGGTGTTAACCTGAATGCTCAGGACATCACAGAAGTATCTCTCCTTGAGTATGTCTAGAGAAGTCCACCAGACTAGGGAGTAGCCACTCCTGCCACTTTGATCCTCTGATGAATCTTACCCGCAATCACTACTTGGTAAGGAAGAAGCAACCATTGCAGCAGTTGGGAATAGAATCCTGCCCAAGGGACACAATCTTGGGCCAATAGTATAAAGCCCTGGAGGTGGGCTAGGGTGGCCACGTCCATCTGTTTCACTGAATTCTCTCCAGTGGTAGACCCACCATTCCAGAAATGGTGTCTATTATTGCACTGAGGTGCTGGATCCCCTGTAAGGGTGCTAGGTGGTTCTTCTCTCAGTTCAAGAGGAATACATACAGGACCCTCTGGACATCCCACTGGCCCTGCTGGAAGGATTTCACACATACCAACAAATTGTCAAGGTCATGTGCCCTCCTCCAAGCTGCTTCTAAGACCACTATGACATTGATGGACAGTCTGGATTCTGACATGCTTCCAGAGGTGATAGTTTGATATTGAAAATGCCTCCTAGAGTAGGCAAAGCATAGAAACTTGCAGTGTGTTGACCAGAATATGCAAGTATGCCTTGGTGAAATTGAGAGTGGCCAAGTAGTAACCAGGGTTGGATGGCTTGAAGGATGCTCTATTTGTGTCTATTTGGAAATGGTGCTTCTTGATGTACTTGTTGACATGCCAAGGTTCAGGATTGTTCTTCAAGTACAATTTCTCTTGAGGATAAGGAAGATGGGTGAATAACAGCCCTTGAATCTTGTGGAGGGGGCACCTCCTCTGTTGTCCCAATCTGGCTGAGGTGGTCTATCACCTCCAATAAAAGACTGTGTTTGTGTGGCTTCTTGGGCCTTGGGGATGGAAAGAAGATGTCTAAGGTCCTTCTGACAATTCAAGTCTGTAGCCTTGGTCCAGGGTGTTGGGGATCCATTGGCCTGAAGTTGATTGCCACCAGACACTCACAGAGCTCTGAAGCCTTCCCTCCACTGGGGACTGGCATCATGCCTACCAGTTGCCACACTGATCCCTCTTGGCTGTGCCAGTGTGGGATCTACAAGCTCCTGAAAGAACTCCTGCCAGGAGTTCTGTTTGTGGTCTCCTCCAAAGTCTCTTTGTCAGAAAGAGGAGGCAAAGTTTGAATAGCTGGCTGTAGAGGAACAAAAGGAAAACTAGCTTGGTCTTAAAGACCTTCTATCCCGCCTCTTCTTTCCATGAACAAGGACCTTCTTCTTGTCCTTGGTGTCAGTAAGGACAGGGTCCAAGGTTCTCAAAGAGCTTGATGTTGAGGAATGGAGATAACATGGGGTTGTGCTTTGCCTTTCCATCATTCCAGCTTCTCAGCCACACTTGGAGCATGAGTGAGACCTCAGCAGTCTGGACCCTGGAACATAACTGGATCCTGTCCAGACCAGCTTCAGCAATGAAACACAAGACCTTCAGTAATTTGCTGGCTGTATGTCTGGTCTTGACAAATTGAAGTGGAAGGATCTTGAAAAAA
Source organism: Iguana delicatissima (assembly GCA_948472985.1). Lineage (NCBI taxonomy): Eukaryota > Metazoa > Chordata > Lepidosauria > Squamata > Iguanidae > Iguana > Iguana delicatissima. The sequence goes on from CAOKZL010001062.1 coordinate 606,748, forward strand.
ATCTTTGCTCCACAGGATTGTGGGCTCTTGCCATAAAGTAGGAGGTGGTACCAAGGTGGTTGCTTCATGGACCTTCTTTAAGGAAGTGTCTAATCATCTGTCTTCAGTGGCCTTCAGTGAGTCTTCTCCATCTTTAGCATAGGCTGAAGGAGAAATTAGGGCTGTTACAGGGTCATCCACCAGAGGGACCGGAAGCTTGGTCATCATGTTGTCTGGCAGTGTATAATCTTCTTGGTACAGGTTGGGCTAGGCTTAATTGTAGTAGGTCTTTCATTCCTACCTGATTACAGCCATAAACTTTGCTTGGAAGGGGATATGCGGTGCCATGGGAAAGCATTCACCATCAACTTGGGATATTTCTGGATCCAGGCATTGATTGCTTTTCTTAGGAGGACAGAGAAGTCCTCCAGCTGAAACAGCCTGGCAAAGGGAGGAATAGTCTGGTCTTACTATTTCTCATCCTAGGACAACTCCCACACCTCAACCTCTATAAGGGTCAGGACTTCCTGTTCTTCTCTCTGCCTATCAACAGACTGGTTATCCTCATGTGCCTCAGAGATGGCTGAAACATGTAGACTGCATTTCTTGGAGGGTGCTGGGAGAGGTCTTCAAGGCCTTAAGACTCCAAGGAGTCCATAGTGATTCCATTACTTCCTGCTGCCCTCTCATAACATGCATGCTGTTTTGGTTCCATGCTATGGCTAGGTTCTGTCTTTTGTGGAGCTTTGCCCACAACAAAGGTGGTGGACATATTTCCAGGGCTTCAGGATGCATATGTGGCCTACCAAGGAGCATGGTGAAAGGGAAGGAGGAACTAGCCTCCTCATCCTTGCTCTTTCCAGAAGCTGCATTGCTTATCTGAGCAATAGCGATAGTGGGGGGTGCCAGAGGGTGCCAGGAGGACCCCACTGTACTCACATCCACCATGGATTTCAGTGGGCATTTTGCAGTATGCTCTGCTGGCTGGGCACCATTTGTGCTGGATATGCTGAGAGCTAGATCCTCAGCAGTTGACTCTCAGGCTTCCCTTCCTCATAAATCTGCCAGGTAAGTCTCCTGCTGAGAGGAGCCAGACTGGGAAAGCTGCTGGTTGTCCCTAGCACTGGTCTTCCCACCCTCAGTAACTTTGTCCTCTGCTGACCACTGCATCCCTCTCCACATTGTTGTGGCCAGAAAAGAGACGAAGACTGGGTTTCCAGGGAAAAATCAAAAAGCCATTTTATTGTTAACAATTACTTGCGCAAGGACGACAAATATTTCAGGATTGTCGTGCCAATTAATTGAGGTAGCATCACTATATACCTTTGGTCTTCTATGTCAGCAATCAATCATTCATTTAGCCAGCCCATCACAGTTGGAAAAGATTCTCTGGTTAACTTTCCCATTACATCACATGTACAGAAGAGAACAAAGAGTTAGTTAGAAAATGATACAAAATGATGCATGTGCCCAAAATGAGATAGTAGGGAGTATGCTTACTCCCCCTTAGTTCCCAGACGCCTGAGTGAGTGTTGCAAGGCCATTCCTAAAATTTGAGATAAGACAAAGACATCTGCTGTTTCACTCAGAGACACAATTCAATTCGCTTATTTTTCCCTATTCAAGTAGCATTGGATTTAACCCCTTCATTCCCCCCTTCATGCTAAATTCAAAACTTTGCAATTTCAAGCATGTACTATTTCCTACTTCCTTATAGCACAAGTGATACATAGCAGCATTAGGATTCACTAACACACATTACACACTGTTCCCAATAACGGAGGGGGTCTGATTTGTGCGTAAAGAGGTTAGCTTCCTGGTGTAACCCCAGCAGAAATCTAGCCCCAATCTTCTATTCCTCAGCAGTTGCTGGGTCTGATGTACGACGCCTGGCAGCCTCCGGAGTGCCAGTTGTATCATCTAGCCCAGAATTCTTCTGACCCCCCTTTCTGCAATCCACCTTTTAGGCATACACAACAGCTTTCTCCTTCCATTGACTTGAGCATTACAGATTAGAAAACACTTTTAAGATGCAGAGTAAAGACAGGCAGATTTAGGAAAGCCATTATGTTAGTACAAAGTACTTCTGCATACAGTGCCTTTACCCATACTCACTTAGGGAACCCGATAATCATGTCCACATGCCTGCAGACCACTAGAATGATCTTCTAATATTGTATACTTCAAAATGCATTTCCCTTTTTTTTTTTTGCATTCAACTCATTTACATAATGACAACAGGTTGTATTTAACCAAAATACTGAGTACCCCTTCACAACTGAAGAGATAGTTTAACCTATTTCATACTGGGCTGACAGCCAACAACGCATCTGCCTTACATGAAAACCAATTCCCTCCATGGGGATCATGTGTTGTCAGTACTGTACCTGTTGCTTTTATTGTGAATCCTTTTCATTCTTGACCAGCCAAACTATATCAATTTGTGCACCGAGTGAAAAGTGATTCCCTCAGTGGCCAAATCAATTCATCCCAGAAGATGAACCATATACCTATTTGCCATTTGTAAAAACTGGTTGCTTTCCAGAACTGACTATGGAGGACCATCCCCCCTTTTCTCACACAACTCAATAAAACCAATGCTGTAACTGAAAAGAAGTTAACATTGAGACATTTCCCTGGGCATGCCTGTTCGCCATATACACATACCTTCCAATCCCTAGTGATAAAATAGGTAATCCAGACTTCCTGTCCCTCCTATACCTGCCTCAATCTATTGTATTTTTCCACATTCAAGATCTGATCATGCATAGAATGATGCATGAGTCCCGAGTTTAGCATCCTGGCCACCTTTACCACAGTGGAGGTTGTCACTACTACCTGATAGGTCTCCTCCACCCATGTCCAGGTTGCCCCCAATCCTTCACCCATGTCTTCTGGTTTTAGAGGGTGTGCCTGTGCTTGTAGGGAAAGAAGCCCCTGTTTTAACATTTCCTCCCTTGTCGTACTCAGAGCTTTCCCTAATGCACTAGCTCTTTCCTGTAGAGTTATGTTCCCTTAATCCATCCAAAAGGGCTTTTGCTGAAAGGTGACAACTTTATGACTCTGTGAGGTGTGTACTGCATCTTCTTCCCCATCATAATGGAGCTCTGGGAAAAACAAAAACACTCCTGGTTTCTCTGTTGTGGGCTGCACACGGAATGAGAGTGAGAGGTTTCTATAAAATGGGCTAAGAAGATGAATTGTGATATCATGCCACCTACCCTGTGCTGGCATCCAGTCCAAAAACATAGCCAGGGCTATTATCTGGGCCATACACGTTGAACTACTGTGTCTTCAGGATTTTGTTTCATCTTCTCCAGTTTCCTTAAATTCTGAGGTCTGCAGGTACAATGTGACTCCTCCGGGTGATTCCTAGAACAGTGGTTTAATCTTTGATGATCTTGTGGACAAATGCAGGTCTGTTGTTTGAGCTTGTATGATGTGTGGGCTTTTTCAGGGCTGTTGTCGGTCTGTTAGCTGTCTCACAGCTTGCATCTCTCTTTTCCTTCTCCTCTGCCTTCTTCAGCCAGAGTCCCTTAACTGCAATTCCACTTCCAGACTGGAGAGGCGCTCTATCGCCTCTCAGAAATGCTCTCTTATTTTCTCCCTCCCAACTCAGAGGTGCGCCGTCACCTCTTCTCCCAGCTTGCTTGTAGGGGTGCGCCATCACCTCCTCCATCCTGCTGGGACTGCGCCAGGGAGCCTTTCCAGTTTCCACCTTATCGGGAACTGGTGAGGGGGCGCTACTTTGCAGTTCTGACTCGGCCCTTTCCCGTATTCTCCATACTTCTGCTGCCAACGTTTCTTACCAGAATGTCACAACTCCGAGCCCTTGCCCTGTGCTGTTTATGGGGCGAGGAACAAAACTTTTCCTCTTAACTGCTGACCACTGACATTGTTCATGGAGTTCTGCTATCATCTTCCACAAAAGGATTCTCACCATACATCACCTCTCACTTGGTCCCTGCATATGCCAGTTGAACCATCTATTCTGCTGTCCTCTTCCACATCCACCACATATCCACATCCATATCCACATCCTTCTCTGACTGTCTTCACCATCTGTCCAGATTTTTCTTGCCTATGCCTCTTCTGCCCACACTGGGCACATTGGCACACTCCCAGAGACCCTCTTCCTCTTCTGGGGTCTCCTACCACCTTCTCATCTTCTGACCTCTACCTTATTTTGGATTTTACAAAAACTTACAGCTCCCAGTATTCACAGGCGGTCTCCCATCCAAGTACTAACCAGGCCCGACCCTGCTTAGCTTCCGAGATCAGACGAGATCGGGCGTGTTCAGGGTGGTACGGCCGTAGGCTGCTGAGCCGCTCCTCTTGCCCTCTTCAGCCCCTTGCAGCTCCTGGACTTTTGGCTGCCCTGCTAGCTTTTTCTGTCAGCAGCTTGGCTCTGCTGCATTTTATTTCCTCTTCCGCCCGGTTCTAAAATTCCAAACATCAAACGAAATAAGGAAGGGAGGGGGGTATTCCCTCTCTGTCTCTCCCAGCCTTGGCTGCATCCTCTCAGCCTCTTCCATTCTCCCCCCTCCGTCACCTGTCTGGCCTCCTTGGTCGGCACCTCAGCGGGGGGAGGGCTGCTGCTGTGGCCATCGCTTCTCCTCCAGGAAGCCTCTTCTCCCTTCTCCCTATCTGCCACACATACTAATGCTGGCAGCGGCTCTCACTCCTTATTGCTGGTATTATTGCTTCCCTCCCCATCTGTCTTCTCAAGGGAAGGACAGGCAAACAGGCATGCAGGCACCTGAGTAAAGGAACCGGTGGGGGTGAAGCGTGACTGTCTCCTGAAGAGCTGCCGCTGCAGCTTCAAAGCCTCTGTGGGGGCTCTACTTCTCTGTTCTTTTGCATTGGAATTCCCAAGGGTCCTTGGGGGAAATTTATTCAGGTACTACAATTCCCATGTGTTCAAGATTCCTATGTCAACTGCTTCTCCAAAAACTCATTGTCAGATAGAGTTTTGTAGCTTTTTCCATGTCAAAGGGGAAAGCCAAAAGTCAAAGTCAGTCATTCCTAAACTTCCCCCTTTTCTCATTGCTTCCACTAAAGGGGTTTGATAATCAGTAAGCATATTCATCTGGTCAGGATTATTTGGATCCCACCCTGGATCAGCTAGGGGAACTCTGCCTCTCATCCATTGCTCGGGATTCTCCTCTGGTGCCCTCCTGTTTCTGGCTCGTCGTTCCTCATGTTGAATTTATTTTCCTCCACTCCTTAGTGGTGAACAAAGTCAAAAGCAACTATTGACAATCCTGCCAGTTAGAGACATGTGAGGCCATGATACTGGAGCAAAGTTCTATTTTTCTTGTGGCTTTTCCATATAAATTGCACAGTGTCTCTTCCAACTTAGTAGGTCTGATATGATGAGGGGTGTATATTAATAACTCTGACCCCGCTGGTAGCCTGTGCCTCCTGGTTGTAAATTGCTGGAACATATGGCGGGGGTCTGGTTCCTCAGGGGCACTATCTAAAATTATGGGACCTCTTCCAAATTTCCTCAGAGTCTTGTACAACCACTTCATACACAGCCTTAAGAGATGGTGAATGGATGGGAATTTGCAAACTGACAGCTCATTAAATATTCAGTGAAGTTTCCTTTCTCCCTTTTCTGAGACATGAGAGAATTTACTAGGAAACCAGACTTTGCTTCTATTATTAAAGGGGGAGAAGCTGCCTGCCCCCCTCCCTTTCAGTGTTACTGTCTCCAGGCTGTCAGGTTTGTTTTTCTTTCCTCTTTCAACAGGGAGGGGCAAGGGGGGAATTCCTGGTGAGTGCAGAGTTCTCTCTTTTTTCCTTTCCTTTTCAGATGCAGCTTTTAAACAACAGGAGCTGAGCCCCGTTGCAAAAGTACTAGAGGAGAATCTTTTCCAACTCCTGGCATGACTCTCATTATTCGAAATCAAGCCTCCCTTCTCCTACTCTGAGTCATTTATAAGAGCTAGCCTTTCCTCGCTCTTCCTTGAAACCCTTTGACTGTTAATTGCTGGCCCATTAAATCTCCATTAAAGGGGTCAGACTGGTCCTGGAAAACGCCTTACTTTCTGTCAGGCTGAAACGAGTTGCCCCCACTGCCCGAATTGCAAAATCAGGCTTTTCTTTTCTTTCCTCTTACACTTAGAGAAGACAATGAGATTCTGCATTGCTTCCTTACTATTTCTCATTAACTCTTGAGGTTTTTTGCACTGACTTAATTTCTGCCATTTCCCAGCCTCTGGCTGAGTTAACTTCTGGCTTAAAACAACAGAGAGTCCAAGGAGGAGGGGCTGCAGGAAATGGCTTCAAACACCGAGAGACAACTAGAGAGGAAACAAACCATTTTTTTCCCCACACTACAGCAGCAATAGTAAAGTTTCCACTAAATCCTCCTTTAAATTCTTTTTAACATACAGCCCAGAGAAGTCTACCGGCTCTCTCCCCTCCCATTTCCTCCCAAGTTCCAGACAAGACACAATGGGAATGAGATTGACGCACGGGTGAAGGGGGTCCCGTGCGCCCACACAAAGGGGTTTTGACTCCAGTCACTCTAATATTGACCTAGCCACCTGAACTATCAACAGCATGGACGTAGGAACTGCAATATTCACTCAAATCATACACGCTTCTTTCATTCAGACGAACAACCTCCCACCAGGCCCATTAAACCATAACTGAGACGTCTCATTTATTATTCCGCCTTACCAAGAGTTTTCGGGGTTTCGCTCTCCACTGCTGAGAGGTACTCGGCCGAAACTCGGGGAGTGATCAGTTCCCCCTTCCCCCTCCCAAACATGAGGGGGGTCTACTCACCAGAGGGCCATGGGAGGCTTGGTTTCCAGCTGTAACCCGAGGTCCATTGACTGGATCGTTGTCACCAGGGACGCCACCACTCCCCCAACCAAACCTCTTCGACAAAAGGTCGAGGGCACCCTGGGTTTTGTCGGGGGGGCCGCAATCCCCGACGTCCAAACGTCCGTCAAGGGGGACAGAATAGCCCCTTCCCCGTTTCCCGGCCAATGCACCAGAAATGTTGTGGCCAGAAAAGAGACGAAGACCAGGTTTCCAGGGAAAAATCAAAAAGCCATTTTATTGCTAACAATTACTTGCACAAGGACGACAAATATTTCAGGATTGTTGTGCCAATTAATTGAGGTAGCATCACTATATACCTTTGGTCTTCTATGTCAGCAATCAATCATTCATTTAGCCAGCCCATCACAGTTGGAAAAGGCACTGGTCTTCCTACCCTCAGTAACTTTGTCCTCTGTTGACCACTGCATCCCTCTCCACATGACTGCAAAAACAGCACAGTCCAGGCAGAAGAAAGGGGAGAGGGGAGGGGAGTGACTAGGCATCGGGGGTGGGGTAGGAACATAGAGAAAGTTGAGCGAAAGAGAAACCAGGCACTGAGACTAAATAGTATCTTGTTTTGTTTTAGGGCAAGAGAAGGAGAAAGGGAGTGTTATCACCGTGGACTGGACTGGCTTCGGAAGATATTAGATATCGTTTGATATCACAATTCAGTCTCATTTTGCCACCCTTGGCCAAGTGTTTGTGAGGCCCCCGAACAAGCACAGAGCTAGGCATGGCCCTTAATTGCTGAACATTCCTTTCTCCACCTAGGCAAGCCAGACTCAGCCAGATCTTGCTTTAGGAGACCTTCCTAGACAAACACCTCATCAACGATGCACGCTACTACAAAAGAGCCCCCTGCTCCAAGCAGGTAACTTGGCAAGCTACTTTTCATTGGCAAAGCGCGCTGCATCTGCATTCTGGCCACTCCATTGTTGATTCGGACTTAATCACATCATGTTAAATTCTGACCTTTCGGAGACATTGTTTCATGCCCAGACCTCATTGTTCTCTCTCAAGTCCAGACTAACCTACGGTCATACTTTCCCTATAAAAACCCACAGTTCCGAGAGCTTCCTCGGATCGCTCCCAAGTTCCAGACCGCCCTGCTGCTTTGCCCAGCGAGCTCCCCTCAGCGAACCATGCTGAGCTTCTTTTCTCCATCTGCAACTTCTTCAGGACTACGAGAAAGGTGTTGTATCACCCATTTCCTCCGAAAACTCTTATTTCTTATTTCCTAGTTAGCTGAGTGGGTGTGTTATCTTAAGTGTTTGTCTGTTGTTTAAAAAACATCAATTTTGCTATTTTAAAACTGTCTGACTGCTTATCAGACCTGACCCTATAGACATTGGGTTACAAGATCCCCGCTAAGTTACCCTGCCTCTCATTAGCTTAAAGTGAGTGCTCCAGTTAATTTCTCCATCTTGCGTTATCACCCCTCCTGGGACCCCCAGTTAACAGGGTAACAGGAGCTGAAACAATAAACAGAGCTAAATTGCAGCTGCTTGTCTGAATGAGGCAGGAACAAAACTGAACACATGGTGTGGGCTGCTTCACCTACTGGGCTTGCTCAGAAGAACTTCATTTTCTGCCTTGTTGGAGAGAGAGGTGTAGACAACCATCTGGATGCTCCTCCCTTCTTCACTGGAAAATGCCCATCCAACTCTTAAAAGACCTCAAAGGAGAATAGTCCACTATGATCTGACACAGGCCCTTTCCGCACCTTACCTTCTTCTGGTGCTGGGGTGCAGAGCTCGAGCGAGCAGCCTCTGGTGAGAGGCTCTTGCATCCGAGGTCCTTCGGCTCTGCATGAGCTGCCTGCTTGCGCGCAAACCCCACCTCTTCCTTCTGCAGTGCAGCCAGGGACCTTCCCAGGCTGCATTAGGGCAGGAAGTATGACTGGCGCGGCTCTGGAGGCTCCGCACGCCAGGTAACTGAGCATGGGGCCTGGCATCAATGCACAATCGTGCACCATTTTCAGCTTCTAGCCAAAAATGGAAAGGTGCGCCACCAGCGCCTGCTGGGCCCTGGAACGTCGCGCAATTGTGAGTGCATCATGCAGATCGCTCCTCACAAACCTGTGACGCTCCAGGCCCTCTTTCGCATGGCAAATGCCATGTGAAAAGGGCCACAGTCTATTCCACTGTTTAACAGTTCTTACAGGAAAGGAGTTTTCCCTAATGTTGGGGGAATCTCTTTCCTTCTAATTTGAATTCACAGGTTCATAGTCTAATCTCTGGAGTAGGAAAAAAAGCTTGCTCCATTTTCTACATGACAGCCCTTCAGATACATAAAAAAAGCTATCATGTCATGGCTCAGTCTTCTCTCCTTCAAAACGTATTCTTATGTTTTTTTGTTCCTCATAAAGCCTGGTTTCCAGACTTTTGATAATCTTGGTCACCCTTTTCTAGATGCATTTTAGCTTGTTGATATATTTCTTGAATTGTGATATCTGGAACTGGACACAATACTCCAGGGGGGATCTGACCAAACCAGAATAGAGTGGCCCTACAAAAAAGTTTGTATACAATTTATTTATTGCATTAAAATTGATTTTCTTCACATAGTCCAGGTTGGACCAAAAAATGTACAATGAATAGACTTGAAAAGATTTTTATTTCAAGAGTCCCCCAAACCATTAATCCCAGACTCAGAATTCTTTTTTCTCATGCTTCCTTCATTTCATTTCCTCCCCTCAAATATGGGGCATTTATGTTAGTTAATGATTTTTCACTGCCAGCTTTTATATTGAAGGCTTTTACTGTTACAGTGATAAACTTGTCTCTCTTGTGTATTTCCCAATGGGTTAAAGACCTGTATGTATATAGTTATTACCACCTTTTAGTTTTTCTGGAAGTTCTGATTGATGTATGATTTTAAAAAATCCACCCCTTAATGAAACTTGGCAGTCGATTACAAATATAAATCTTTAATGTCTTCCTTTTGAGAATTAACTTTTTTAAAAATTCTAATAACACTTCCATTGAAGTGATTTTTTTAATGAACACTTTTCCCCATAAACATTCTTAAAAAGAGATTATACAAGTGACTTTTAAACAATCAGTCCTTTGAAATATTTAATTGGAGAAGATAAACCTGTAGAAAATCTAATGGAGGCACAGGTTTTCCACACTCAAGATTATTTGTCACCCGGTGACCCATCTCCTTCACACTACGTTTTAATTTTTGTACCAATTATACAGTATATGGATAATTCCTATTAGCATATTTATGGTCATTGCTTCATATTTATTGTCTGCACAACTCATTAATCTTCATCCAGTGTGTGGGGCTGACAGCTCAATCTATTTTGCAATCTTTGGGCAGCAGCCATATCCAAAAAGGGCTTTGTTTCCCTGTAAATAAACTGTGTTTGGGACCAGAGAACAATGGTGCATCATACAGTGATTGACACAAGCCAGGGCTGCTAATCAAAAGTAGATTTTATTACCAGATGAGTCAAGTGCATTATGGGGCCATTGTTCTAGCACTGTCAGGGCAGGAGCGGATGTGGTCAGTCACCTTCTCAAGCTGGGTTGATTGTTCTCCAAGATTACACAGAGTTGCCTTATTATCCAGCCTAGACAACAAGGCAGCTCCCCCTAAACAGACACCTTTTGCGGAAACTGCCTGTACATTGGACTGATTTAAATTGCTAATGTGTAATCTGTCTAGCACAGATGTGCAATGAATATTGGGATGTTTTGCATGTCAGTTGAGGAGGGTGAAAGATGAGGTGATGATTATTCAATGATAGCTACTGGACATTTGCCAGCATTTGAGTTCTAGCACTTTCCACTGACACTAATCAGATCATTTTCCATAGCCTCTTTCCTTTTGTCAGTTTGGTGACAATTCAGGTAAGAATACAATACAGCTCTTTCCTCCTCTTCTATTAACATACTTAGTAAATTTTTTGCATTTTAATCTAATTTCAAAAATTAACTCCCAGCTCAGAAAGGATAAAACTGCACGTATAAGCAAGTTGGCCACTCTACTATTTTCTGAGGCCTTGAAACTTTAATTTCCAATGGGACAGTTTAAAAAAAGCTATCCCAAGCCTCTTCAGTATGAAAAACATACTAAAATATGAGTATATTAATAATATCCAGAGAAATAATTGTTTAAATGTTTTATTAATATAAGTCTAAAACTACACAATAATGACAGGTATTTTGGGGTATTAAACAATGATAAACAGCTATGACTAAAAGAGAAAATCATTTCAGTTTCTTTTGCTATGGCTACACACCAGTCATACATTGTATTTTGATATTAGAGTTTACACCTGATTCAACCAAGTTTAGCTAATTGCCAAACTTCTAATATGTGTGTTTGAGATACAGTACTAATAGAACTGGAAGACAACTTACAATTCAGTAAACAAGACTTTCCACTCTTTATATGCAGGAATGGGTTTTAAACAAAATTCCCTGCCACAGTAACATAACAGAACCAAGACAACTTTCAAAAATAGGTAACTATCTTAAACTTGCAGTCTTTACCCACTTAAATCTGGGTTCACTGATTAAAATGGAGCCCACCAAACTCAACAACCAGTGCTATACTTTATTAATTTTGTGCTCAAAATCGATTTAAACTTTTATCCCTAATTATTAGTGTTCTGTGTCAGACATATTATGTTAGATATGGATGTATGAGTGTATTAATTGTTCAGGAAACACTCAGTTTGTACATGGTTTAGATCTCCCATGTATAAAACTGAACCAGTTGCAAGGAACACAAACTGGAGTGAGTCCTAGGACTATAGGTTTAATTACCTTTCTTGAATGGAGAAGGGAGAGAAGGGGAAAGCAAAGGCAAAGAGGAGGAAGAGGACTTCCTCAAACAATATGATTGTATTTTATAAATACACGGGATGAAAGACAGCAATAATCACACAAGTTAAATGGAAGACTGCTGCCACCATAGACAAAGATGCACCTCAGTGTACTGAAATCAGGTCATTAAAAGGTTGCATGTTATATAACAAATGGGAAACGGCAGCTGCTTCTTTGTACCAGTATAGCTGGTAGAAACAGGTGTCTTGCACCGGACAAAAAAAAACTAATTATATTGCAGTAAGATTCTTCAGCTCCTAGCTTGAAGACTGTTGCATATTGTGAACAAGGGGAGGGGAGAAGATGGCATCAGGGTCAGCAGCTCCGTCAGAGTCTGTGTCGCAGTTTGTTTGTTTTTTGGTTTAATAGCTTCATTGTTTTATTGTTTTGTCATTCTTGTGTTGTCTTCTCTTTAATTTCCACCTTTTATATTCACTTTCTGTTATAATTTTTACTATCTGCCTCATACTCCAGCTCCCTGCTTTGCTATCTAATGTTTACCTACAAATGCTAAGTTTCTTCAAGTTGTGTCTTTGATGAATTTCAGTTGACTGTCGGCCACAGTTGTTGTCTTTGGCAAAGGAACTAACTTCGAAGGATATTTTTTTGTTTGCTGTTTTGCTGTTTTGCTGGAGCGGGTTCTGGTGAAAGGAGGCTGTTGTTGACTGAAAGAGTATGCAAAACTTAATGTTCATTAGCTAGATCTTAAAGCTGTTGGAGCGAAGTTTGGATACTTCAAGAGCTCTTGAGAGAATAAGCCATGCTTACTAGAAAGGCCTACAAAACTTTAGGCCTTTTGCCAGCTTTTGAGAGTATCTCCTTGAATCCTAGGAAAGACCAGATGAAAATCACACAGTTTTTTGCTCTCAAGGAAGTTGATAAAGTGGTGGAAGCTGAAGTGGTACTTCCTGCAAATTCTGTATTGGACTTGACCCTGGTTCTTGAAATGTTGTGGCCAGAAAAGAGACAAAGACCAGGTTTCCAGGGAAAAATCAAAAAGCCTTTTTATTGTTAACAATTTATTTGTGCAAGGACGACAACTATTTCCAGGATTGTCGTGCAGATTAATTAAGGTAGCACTGAAGGGGTTAAATTCAAGGAATTGCTACTTGAATAGGAAAATAAGCGAATTGAATTGAGTCTCTGAGTGAAACAGCAGATGTCTTTGTCTTATCTCAATTTTAGAATGGCCTTGCAACACTCACTCAGGCGTCTGGGAACTAAGGGAGTCAAGCGTACTCCCTGCTACCTCATTTTGGCCATATGCATCATTTTGTATCGTTTTCTAACTAACTCTTTGTTCTCTTCTGTACACGTGTGTGCTAAGTTAATGATGTAATGGAAAGTTAACCAAAGATCTTTTTCTTCTGTGATGGGCTGGCTAAATGAATGATTGATTGCTGACATGGAAGACCAAAGGTATATAGTGATGCTACCTTAATTAATCTGCACGACAATCCTGAAAATAGTTGTCGTCCTTGCACAAGTAAATTGTTAACAATAAAAAGGCTTTTTGATTTTTCCCTGAAAACCTGGTCTTCGTCTCTTTTCCGGCCACAACAGCATCACTATATACCTTTGGTCTTCTATGTCAGCAATCAATAATTCATTTAGCCAGCCCATCACAGAAGAAAAAGATCTTTGGTTAACTTTCCATTACATCATTAACTTAGCACACACGTGTACAGAAGAGAACAAAGAGTTAGTTAGAAAATGATACAAAATGATGCATATGGCCAAAATGAGGTAGCAGGGAGTACGCTTGACTCCCTTAGTTCCCAGATGCCTGAGTGAGTGTTGCAAGGCCATTCCTAAAATTGAGATAAGGCAAAGACATCTGCTGTTTCACTCAGAGACTCAATTCAATTCGCTTATTTTCCTATTCAAGTAGCAATTCCTTGGATTTAACCCCTTCATTCCCCCCTTCGTGCTAAATTCAAAACTTTGCAATTTCAAGCATGTACTATTTCCTACTTCCTTATAGCACAAGTGATACATAGCAGCAGAACACATAGCAGCATTAGGATTCACTAACACACATTACACGCTGTTCCCAATAACGGAGGGGTCTGATTTGTGCGTAGAGAGGTTAGCTTCCTGGAGTAACCCCAGCAGAAATCTAGCCCCAATCTTCTATTCCTCAGCAGTTGCTGGGTCTGATGTACGATGCCTGGCAGCCTCCGGAGTGCCAATTGTATCATCAGCCCAGAATCCTTCTGACCCCCCTTTCTGCAACCACCAGTTAGGCATACACAATAGCTTTCTCCTTCCATTGACTTGAGCATTACAGATTAGGAAACACTTTAACATGCAGAGTAAAGACAGGCAGATTTAGGAAGGCCATTACGTTAGTACAAAGTACTTCTGCATACAGTGCTTTTACCCATACTCACTTAGGGAACCCAATAATCATGTCCACATGCCTGCAGACCACTAGAATGATCTTCTAATATTGTATACTTCAAAATGCATTTTCCCTTTTTGCATTCAACTCATTTTTTGTGCACTGAGTGAAAAGTGATTTCCTCAGTGGCCAAATCAATTCATCCCCGGAGATGAACCATATACCTATTTACCATTGTAAAAACTGGTTGCTTTCCAGAACTGACTATGGAGGACCAACCCCCCTTTTCTCACACAACTCAATAAAACCAATGCTGTAACTGAAAAGAAGTTAACATTGAGACATTTCCCTGGGCATGCCTGTCTGCCATATACACATATCTTCCAATCCCTAGTGATAAAATAGGTAAACCAGACTTCCTGCTCCTCCTATACCTACCTCAACCCATGGTATTTTTTTTCCACATTCAAAATCTGATCATGCATAAAATGATGCATGTGTCCCAAGTTGCAACCACTGCATCCTGGCCACCTTTACCACAGTGGGGGTTGTCACTACTACCTGATAGGTCTCCTCACCCATGTCCAGGTTGCCCCAATCCTTCACCCATGTCTCCTGGTTTTAGAGGGTGTGCCTGTGCTTGTAGGGAAAGAAGCCCCTGTTTTAACATTTCCTCCCTTGTCGTACTCAGGGTTTTCCCTAATGCACTAACCCTTTCCTGTAGAGTTATGTTCCCTTAATCCTTCCAAAAGGGCTTTTGCTGAAAGGTGACAACTTTATGACTCTGAGATGTCTACTGCATCTTCTTCCCCATCATAATGGGGCTCTGGGAAAAACAAAAAAAAACTCCTGGTTTCTCTACTGTGGGCTGCACATGGAATGAGAGTGAGAGGTTTCTATAAAATGGGCTAAGAAGATGGATGTGGTATCATGCCACTTGCCCTGTGCTGGCATCCAGTCCAAAAAACATAGCCAGGGTTGTTATCTGGGCCATACACGTTGAATTACTGTGTCTTCAGGATTTTGTTTCATCTTCTCCAGTTTCCTTAAATTCTGAGGTCTGCAGGTACAATGTGACTCCTCCGGGTGATTCCTAGAACAGTGGTTTAATCTTTGATGATCTTGTGGACAAATGCAGGTCTGTTGTTTGAGCTTGTATGATGTGTGGGCTTTTTCAGGGCTGTTGTCGGTCTGTTAGCTGTCTCACAGCTTGCATCTCTCTTTTCCTTCTCCTCTGCCTTCTTCAGCCAGAGTCCCTTAACTGCAATTCCACTTCCAGACTGGAGAGGTGCTCTATCGCCTCTCAGAAATGCTCTCTTATTTTCTCCCTCCCAACTCAGAGGTGCGCCGTCACCTCTTCTCCCAGCTTGCTTGTAGGGGTGCTCCATCACCTCCTCCATCCTGCTGGGACTGCGCCAGGGAGCCTTTCCAATTTCCACCTTATCGGGAACTGGTGAGGGGGCGCTATTTTGCAGTTCTGACTCGGCCCTTTCCTGTATTCTCCATACTTCTGCTGCCAACGTTTCTTACCAGAATGTCACAACTCCGAGCCCTTGCCCTGTGCTGTTTATGGGGCGAGGAACAAAACTTTTCCTCTTAACTGCTGACCACTGACATTATTCATGGAGTTCTGCTGTCGTCTTCCACAAAAGGATTCTCACCATACATCACCTCTCACTTGGTCCCTGCATATGCCAGTTGGACCATCTATTCTGCTGTCCTCTTCCACATCCACCACATATCCACATCCTTCTCTGACTGTCTTCACCATCTGTCCAGATTTTTCTCACCTATGCCTCTTCTGCCCACACTGGGCACATTGGTACACTCCCAGAGACCCTCTTCCTCTTCTGGGTCTCCTACCACCTTCTCATCTTCTGACCTCTACCTTATTTTGGATTTTACAAAAACTTACAGCTCCCAGTATTCACAGGCGGTCTCCCATCCAAGCACTAACCAGGCCCGACCCTGCTTAGCTTCCGAGATCAGATGAGATCGGGCGTGTTCAGGGTGGTACGGTCGTAGGCTGCTGAACCACTCCTCTTTGCCCTCTTCAGCCCCTTGCAGCTCCTGGACTTTTGGCTGCCCTGCTAGCTTTTTCTGTCAACCGCTTGACTCTGCTGCATTTTATTTTCTCTTCCGCCCAGTTCTAAAATTCCAAACATCAGACGAACTGAAGGAAGGGAGGGGGGTGAACCCCCTCCTTTCGGGACTGACTCCTCTGTTCCTGCTACTTATTGTTAGGCTTAACGGTGCCCATACCTTCCAGTCTTCGCCGCTCATGGAGGAGAGTATGCCACCTATTCCCTCTCTGTCTCTCCCAGCCTTGGCTGCATCCCCTCAGCCTTTGCTGCTTACATCCCTCGGGCAGCCTCCGCTGCATCTGCTGCCACTTCCATTCTCCCCCCCCCGTCACCTGCCTGGCCTCCCTGGCCGGCACCTCAGCTGGGGGGGTGCTGCTGCCATAGCTATCGCTTCTCCTCCAAGAAGCCTCTTCTCCCTTCTCATCTGCCACACATACTAATGCTGGCAGCGGCTCTCACTCCTTATTGCTGGTATTCTTGCCCCCCCATCTGTCTCCTCAAGGGAAGGACAGGCATTCTCTGTTCTTTTGCATTGGAATCCCCAAGGGTTCTTGGGGGAAATTTATTCAGGTACTACAATTCCCATGTGTTCAAGATTCCTATGTCAACTGCTTCTCCAAAAACTCATTGTCAGATAGAGTTTTGCAGCTTTTAAGTCCATCATTCCTGAACTTCCCCCTTCTCCAGGGGAGCAAAGCTCTATTATTTCTTGTGGTTTTTCCATATAAGTCGCACAGTGTGTCTTCCAATTTAGTAGGTCTGATGTGATGAAGGGTGTATATTAATAACTCTGAACTCACTGGTAGCCCCCTGACTGCTGAGCATCAACTACCGGCTGATCTGTCTGAGTGGGGCCACTACCTCTTCTTCACCACTGTCATCCTCTTCTTCCTCTCCACTCCCTTCACTCTGGGTCTGGAGAGGGGGCTTGTCCTATGGTTTCTTTGGCTTTTTTGCTTTCACCTTGGGCCCATTTCTAAGATTGATTCACTGAAATTTTCTTTCTCCCTTTAACCAGACTTACTTCTGTCATTAAAGGGGGAGAAACTGCCTGTCCCCCCTTTCGGTGTTACTTGATTCTAAAAGGAGCCTTGAGCATGAGTTTTCAAACTTTCCTGCTGCCAGTCTGGGCATTAAAATTGCAAAATCAGGCTCCTTGCTTCAAGAGGTGGCCAAAGAGGGCTGTCAGTTTTTTTTTCTTTCCTCTTTCAACAGGGAGAGGCGAGGGGGAATTCCTGGTGAGCGCAGAGTTCTCTTTTTTTTTTCCTTTTCAGATGCAGCTTTTAAACAATAGGACTCTGTGAGCTGAGCTCTGCACATTGAGTTATCTTGCTCAGAAGTGTTGCAAAAGTACTAGAGGAGAATCTTTTCCAACTCCTGGCATGACTCTCATTATTCAAAATCAAGCCTCCCTTCTCCTTTCCACTATTTCCTATGCAACACCTTAAAGGCTTATTTCCTCATTAACTCGCTAACTCTATTTCTGCTATCCCCCTTCCCCCTCCCAAACATGAGGGGGGTCTACTCACCAGAGGGCCATGGGAGGCTTGGTTTCCAGCTGTAACCCGAGGTCCGTTGACTGGATCGTTGTCGCCAGGGACGCCACCACTCCCCCAACCAAACCTCTTCGACAAAAGGTCGAGGGCGCCCTGGGTTTTGTCAAGGGGGGGCCGCAATCCCCGACGTCCAAACGTCCGTCAAGGGGGACAGAATAGCCCCTTCCCCTGTTTCCCGGCCAATGCACCAGAAATGTTGTGGCCAGAAAAGAGACGAAGACCAGGTTTCCAGGGAAAAATCAAAAAGCCTTTTTATTGTTAACAATTTACTTGCACAAGGACGACAACTATTTCCAGGATTGTCGTGCAGATTAATTAAGGTAGCATCACTATATACCTTTTGGTTTTTTTGTCAGCAATCAATCATTCATTTAGCCAGCCCATCACAGAAGAAAAAGATCTTTGGTTAACTTTCCATTACATCTTTAAAATTTAACACACAGTGTACAGAAGAGAACAAAGAGTTAGTTAGAAAATGATACAAAAAATGATGCATAGGGCCCAAAAATAGGTAGCAGGGAGTACGCTTGATCCCAAGTCCCAGACGCCTGAGTGAGTGTTGCAAGGCCATTCTAAAATTGAGATAAGACAAAGACATCTGCTGTTTCACTCAGAGCCCTAAATTTTTTTCCACTTATTTTCCTATTCAAGTAGCAATTCCTTGGATTTAACCCCTTCAAAAGGACTATCACAAGCTCCACAGAGCCCTACTGCAGAGCTAGATGTTTCCAACCTTGCATCTGAGTTGTGCTTTGCAAGAAAGTTGCATCTTTGCAAAAGAAAACACAATCACCTGACCCCTTTTAATAACCCAGAAAAAGCACACTGGCCATTTGAGAGGACATCAAACCTTCTCCATGTTTCTGCCTCCCACCTGTCCCACATAGAAAACAATTATGGACTGCCCTTTAAATCAAAGTAAGATATATAAAAGGGTCAATTTTCCTGTTGAAGCCTCATCCTTTCCAATATTAAAACTGTTCAGGATGCTGCCTGGATAGAAGAGTTCACTCAAAAACAGCTTATTGAACTTGCATGTTGCAATGTGCCTAACGGTCCAAATGCTAAATTGCAATCTCATGCTTCAAACAGAGGATTTGGACTTTATTCTTTTACAAGGGGGGGCTTCTCATGATGTATGAGGAACTTGTACTTGTTAAAAATTTCCTCGCAGAAAGCAAAAAATTTCCAAAGTTTAGCTGAAAATTACCCAATGTTTGAGAGAAGACTAACGCTAAATGGCCTTAGAGGAGCAGTCATGTCTGTGACAGGATCAAAAAAACAATCCCTAAGGACTCATTCCATAAAAAACAGTAAGGCTGAGTTAAAGGGAGTTTGTAAAAAACGGGAAGAAAAGCAAAATATAAAAAATTTTAAAAGAAGAATGTTAATCAATCATGATGCTACGGGAAAAAGAGATTGGATGAGTTTGTTTAAATTATTGTACAACACTTACTCTCTTAACAAATCAGATCACAAAAGTTGTTTGAAAAATCAAAAAAAAGATAAAAAGAAGGCAAAGGAGAGCGTGCATAACAATACTGCTAATTCATTGCAGTCATTTTGATGCAAAACCCTTTAGGGACTCCTATGGATCTCCTAGGAAAAGTCTCCATGGCAGGAGAGTTGGTGGACCCGTGGGAAGAAGTCTTTTGCTCTAACTGGAGGTCTAATACAGACAATGCTCAATGTCTGGTGGTGAAATCGGATTCAAAAAAAAAACCCCCCCAGAAGGATGCAGCGACAAGATATAAAGTCATGCACTCTGGCTGGAATTTGGTCTTGATTCCTCAAAAGCTGTTTTTTTTTAAGTTACCCTAAGCCATATGGTTTTCTTACATTACAGAATCGTATTTTTCATTTTTTAGATGTTAATAATGAAGTTTTACCAGGTGTTTTGAAATTTAAGGATGTAGTTTTAGTGGAATATTTTTACTATAATGGTTTTAAAGCTCGTGCTGCAATTACATTTAGAAATAGTATTATTGCCAATGCAATATATAAGGCTAAGGATGCTTTTCTAAATTTAGTATCAATATTGTAAGATTTTTTGAAAACCAAGTCCCCCCATCACCCCTAATCTATCGTTTTTAAATATGAGGTTGGGAAAGGAATTATATCCGCTCATAATACTGTTAATTTTATTGATTTGAATGAGCCTCAGGTGGATCTTCATAATGATAGCCACTTATTTCTAGGGGTTTGGACTCCTACGCTAATGCATTTTGCCAAGCTAACCCGGTTATTTGTCAGACTCTTTATGAAAAGATGGAGCCATTTAATCTAGAGGAGAAAGCTCTCATAAATTCATTTTGGTCTTGGCCATCCCCTGTTAAAAAAGAGATTTTGGTCAGGTTAGATCTTTTTGAGAAATTGTTTAAAACCATAAACCATTTTTTCTCCTCAAAGATGTCACTTGTCCCTAAAGAAAGCCAGGTTACTTGTTTGCAGCAGAAAGATGCCAATATGGAAAGCGATGTCCAGGAGATCTGTCAGATTGTAGTCGACCCGGGGAAAGGTGTGGCATTAGGGTCCAGGAAAAAATAGGAGAACTCAGGTTGTCTCAGTAGAGATGAATCACAGGGCACCTTCACTGCCCAAGAATCAAGTAGAGGGAGAAGTTTCTTTCTACCTAAACTTATTGCCAACGGTCAAAAAGAACAACAATAATTGGGTTAAAATGAGATACCTGGATGATGATGAGTTGGGAAGAGTACTAGGTTCATGTGAGGCAAAATCCTCTGACTCAGTTGTTATTCACCCAATAAGGTCCAATGTCAGCAAACTGAGTCCTTTGAAAGATGAGCTTATTCACCTTGATTGTGAAGAGGTAAGGGCCCCCTTTTTTAGTTAGCCATGTCAATTAAAACTCACTGACCAAAAGCAGATCATCAGGTTCAGTTTTGGGGCCCCCTTTGTAAATCTATCCGGTCTCTTGTTACTCCCCGCATAGTGAGACTTTAGGCTTAACCCTGAATAATGAGTGTCATTGCTCCCCTCACCCCAGTTAATATGGTCTCCTGGAATATAGCTTCCCTTTTTGGGGAGGATTTTTTTTTTATTTTTATCCGATTTTGATTTGATTGCTCTCCAGGAGATCTGGGTCCAAACTGGGGACAGGAAAAGTCTGTTTTGGGTACAAAACCTGGTATGAACCTGCATGGAAAATTAAAAATAAGGGCAGAGCCTCCGGAGGACAAAATTTCAGTAAAAAAAAGTTAGGCTGGAAGGGAGAGTTGGTTTCTTTCTCTATCTTAACGCAAAACTGCTTAATAGTCAAGTTGAGTTCTCCTTTTCAATCATGATTCTGGTCAACATCTATATCCCCCAGTAAATTCCCCTTATTATTCTAAAAGGGAAATGTGGGGGCTCCTGGAGCAACTGCTGGATGAGTTAAAAAAGGGATTCCCCAAATGCTTTAATAATTTTGATGGGAGAAATTTTAAAGCCCAAAAAGGTACTTCACCCCAAAAATTCACAGATTTGGGGGGCCTCCAGGAGGAATTGCAAGATGTGTTTTGTTGGTTTTCTAGTGATAAAAAATCTAATCAAGCTGGGCAAACATTTCTAGGGCTTTTGCTTTCATTTGATCTTCATATCCTTGGTCCTAGTGATTACAGAGCACCTTATCCATTTACTTATTTTACTCAGAAGGCTGGTGGTACTATTGATTATATATGTGTCTCAAAACATAAGAGACATCTTTTGCAGGTATTTCTGTAAATATCCAAGAAAAGCGATCACCAACCAATATCCACTTGGATAATGCTCAAATCTGATTTAAGAAAATCGACACAGGTAGACAGGGAGGTGACTCAGGGCCTTGACATTGTGCAAGAAAAATGACTAAGATAACAGCAAGTGGATGTGAAGAAACCAAACTCTTTTTTTAAATCAGAAGTGGGTGGTGCCCTTGGTAGTATGATTTGCTGTCCGGAGGCAAATATTACTCATGTCCTGGCCGCATATCATGCCATTTGCGCTCAGATCAAACCTCTATTTTATCCCAATTAACAGTGAAAGGCTGCAGCAATAAAAAGCATCCTTGGTTTGATGCTGAATGTCATAAAATTGAGGACATGCTTGAGGAAACAAATAAGAAAGGTTTAAAAAATCCCCCAAAAGTAATATTTTTTTCCCTGCTTATTACTAGGAGAAAATATTAAAAACTAGTTACAGTAAAAAAAAAAACCCCGATGTTGGGGAGATTTGGAAGCAGTGGCCATTAATAAAAATTCAGCTCAGTTCTGGCAGTTAGTAACCAGAAAATTGGGTGACTACCGTTACGATCTTGGGACCTCCATTTCTGCTTCAGCCTGGGAAGCCTCTTACCCCCTTTTTGGGCCCCCTTTAAAAAAGGATGGCTCCTTGATGGGGCGAAAAGTTTTTGGGGAAAATAAATGACTTCCCAAAATGGCCTTTGGTTACCATGCAGGAAGTCAAAGCCCTCATTCAATCTTTGAAGAACAGTAAAGCCCTAGGAGAGGATTTTATGCCACCTGAATTGTTTAAGAGCAATAAAATTGGTGGGCTGCCCTTTTGGTGGCTTATTCACTCATACAAATGATATGGGATGTATGCCCAATGAATGGAAGCTTGGCATAGTTATTCCTCTTTATAAAAAAAAAATGAAGGGACCCTAAAAATAGGCCGGTAGTTTTAAAAAACAGCCAAAATCTATGCTAAGTCCATTTTGAGAAAAATGAAGGACTGGGCTGAACAAAATTCCACCTTAGCTGAAGAACAGGCAGGTTTTAGACAGGGAAGGAGCACCATTGATAATTGCTTCACCCTCCTGCCTCTGATTTCAAAATACACAGTTAGGGTTGGAAAAACTTTATACTGTATTTATGGATCTAAGTGCAGCCTTTGACTCAATTAACAGGACGCTCCTTTGGAAAAAATTCATGAAAACAAACATTGATAGGAGACTTTTTCATCTAATAATGGCTCTCCACAGGGATACAAGTTTACAGATTAGATCAGATGTAAACCAAGCCTTAACAAACAAAATTTCCACATTCAAAGGAGTGCGTCAAGGCTGCATCTTGGCCCCATTCCTTTTTAATTTTTATATCAATGATGCAGTTTCCACTATGTACAACTCTGATTTCCATATGCCCAAGGTCCTGGACAGACCAGTTAATGTGCTCCTGTACGCAGATGATATGATTCTACTTTCTACAACTTTGGAAGTCCTGCGCAGACAGTTGAGAAAATTTAGTGTTTACTATCAGCAAAATGATTTGGTAATTAATAACAGTAAATCTAAAATTGTAATTTTGGGCAAAAAGAGGATCTGTCACAAATGGTTTATTGATTCTAAAGAAATAGAACAGGTAAGAGCCTATAATTAGTTAGGTATTGTCTTTTCAGCCTTAGGTTCCTGGTCTCCCCAGATAAAGAGGAATACATTAAAAGACTTAGCCAGTACATTGAATAAATTATTTAATTATAAATACCCTGGTTCACTTCTCCCAATTATAAAAATGTACAAGTCTAAGTGTTGCCAGTGTTAATCTTTGGAGCATAAATTTGGAGATTTGCTTCAATCAAGAATATTGAGAGAATCCAGAATAAATTTTTAAGACTGATACTGGGAATGCTAAGAACTTCTCCAGCCCAGGCAGTCAGAGCTGAATTGGTTATGGCAGCCATTTCAGATCTATGTCTCCTTAGGTTATTTAATTTCTGGATTAAACTATCCCAAATGAATGATGACAGATTGCCCAGGATCTGTTTAAACGAACAAGCACTCAAGCCTATAAGTAACTCCTGGCTTTCCAGTTTTTCAAAAATGCTCTCAAAGTAGGGTTTGAGCATTGATGCTGTTAGTTTGTGCAAGTCCAATACCAGAAACATGTTTAAACAAAGAGTGATAGACATTAGAACATAATTAGATCTAGCTGCGCTGTCTTCCGTAAGATCCATGAAATGGTTAGCGAAGGCCAAATCTCTTTTTCAAGAAGAAAAATATTTGTCCTTTGCAATGAAAAGGGACTTGTACACAGCCTTTATACATCTCCACTTTGATCAAATGGAAACTAGGATGTTGCAAGGTCATTATCAGGGTATTCCTGTTCAAGACAGAATTTGCATATGTGGGGCATCTGCCACTGAAGATCTTGCCCACTATTTATTGCACTGCCAGCTATATGTTAACATTAGAGTCCACTACTTCAACCCATTTCTAGTTAGCTGGAGGGAGTGGGATGACGAGTCCAAGCTGACTTTTCTTTTGGAAGGGGTTAATCCTTTTATGACTCAAAGAGTGGCCCTCTTTGAGTATTATGCAGCTAAATTGAGGAAGCAAGTAGTAGACAAAGGGTCTGCCTTGCCAGCTCAAGGGTAACCTCTTTTTTTTTAATTACTTGAGGGGTGTTCTTGTGATTCAGAGGGGTTGGTCTTTTTAATCTTTTTTAATCTGAAAAATTGTTATTTTATCTGTATATATTGTTTTGTATTTTATATTTTATATTTTTACTACTTGTTGATGATGCCTTGCTGATGATGCTGTCTTTGTTCTCTCTTCCATGCTTCGGGTTTTGTTCCCTCTTTTTAATTGTTTGATATAGTCTGTAGACTGATTCCATAAAGATTTGTGTATGTGTGTGTGTGTGAACAAGGGTTTCAGTATGTCCTTGATCTGAAATAGTCTTTCTCTTCTGCTTTCCACCATCCACTTTAGATTTTCAGTTTTTAACATTCATTTTAACATTTTTACAAAGCTCAATAAAGTACCCTACTAGTTAGTTCTTTTAGATGATGTAGTGGTTTGAGCATTGGACTAGGATCCTAGAGACCCTGTTTGGCCGTGGAAACACACTGGATGACCATGGGTATGTCACACATACTCAGCTGCAGGAAATTCTGTGATACATTTTTCTTAGGGTTGCCATAAGTCAGAAACACAACAGTGAAAAAGTGAATGGGTTTTGTTATCAGCTTTCTCCGAGTAGGACTTTCACTCTTGATTGTCTTAAGGCTTAAAGAAAACACCCAACCAAAGTGTTATATTTGCCAAAGGAGTGTAGACTTGCCAAAGTAGCTTGGTTGATGTGTCCCCATTGAGCTGGATTGCAAAGATTGCTAGTGGTAGACTTATGGGCACATTCTTTTGTAAACTTCTGTTGCTGTCTAAACATTTTAAGATAGATATAATGTTAGATATGGTAATTTTTCTGCCTCTTATATTCAGAATGTAAGAAATAACTGCAACTATAGTGTGTGTGTTAGGGAGGAGATTGGGACTTATTAACATCCAGTAACATTTTGTTCTGGAGAGTGAATTCAGTGAATAAGCTGTGATTAGTCTTTAATATAACATGCATTAAAAATTAAACAGTTCCTTTCCACCTTCAAATCAGCTTTTGTTCTTCATATAAGTTGTCAAGGATAATATGCCATTTATTTGAAACACTTAAGAGCTATTTTCCCCAGCAATCGCATGCAGGTTTGTTTCATCTTAGGTTGTTCTGCATTCATATCATGCTGCATTAACTCATGGAAGGTTGATTTCATACATTACTCCTTAAGAAATCTTCGTCAGATCAAAGACATCATACCCATTGTTCAGTCCTTCTTTCTGGACAAGCTGTTTCAGTTGTGCTTGGAAACCAACTTCAAATGTAACACTGGATGATACTGATCATCTAGATCAGGGGTAGGGAACCTCAGGCTCCTGGGCCAAAACCAGCTTTCAAGTCTGAATCTAACCTGTGGGGTTCTATAGACAGTACCACTTACTACATTGTATCATCTGTTGATGGCTTTCCAGATTTTGTATACATTTGTTCCTGTCTAAAAGATTGAAATCTCTCTCCTAAGGCTTAATTACTGACAATCAAAACTTTAATCTAAAATATGCTGACATTTTTGGTCCCAGACTTTTGCCTTTGGCCCTGCCCACCAAAGCAATGCAGTTCCTCCCTGGGAAATTGATTTCAGCCACTGAACTAAAAGAGTTTCTCCACCCTTGATCTAGACCTCTAGCTAGTCTGTTTCCAGTCTGAAATCAATACAGAAATCAACATGTCAGGAGAAATACAAAGGACATAGCAGAAACCTAAGGCAATGGAAATGCTGAACTGTTGCTTGGAATCAGTCGGGGTGTGAATGAAGGCAAAAACCAAACAGAAACCTGAAGCTCAGTCCAAAGAAAGTGAAAATTATGTTGACAGCTCATTCACTTACTCCAGGAAGTACTATCTGACTTGTCCTTGATAGGATTGTAGCGTCTATAAAAAGGCTTGCATGATCTCAGTGGTACTGTTGTATCCAAGTAATATCTATAGCATGGAATGCTTTCAACATTTTAGGCACAGTATTATATGAAGCCACATTTAAAGATTGTTCTGTAACTTCAACTGGCTCAGTTGCAGCTGACCAAATGGGTAGACTGTAAACCAGGGCATGATGATTCAAAAACATCTCAAAGGTTCTGCTTCCAATCACTCTAATGGAGGACACAACTTAGCCAGCTCTGCTAACTTGAGTACCCTGAAGTGTTGTGCCTGACAGGTGAGGCTTCCCCTGTCAAGCTAAATGGCTCCCCAATACACAGGGAGCCTGGAGACTCCACATGAGCCAGGATCAGGTCCTGTGTAGTGTCTGCTCAGAAACTGCGCAAAAATCACAGTGGTCCCCAGTCTGCAGGAGAGAATCACACATTTTTGTGGAGCTGGTGGGTAAGGGGGTATCTCACCCCCATATAGACACTACATTTCAACATCTGGAATTCTTGTATGCATGTACATAATTTTTATAAACTATATTTTAATCATGGAAAAAGATACCCCTTGTCTGCTATAGTCACACTTTGCCTACTTTTAAATCTTTCCTGTGTTTGGATTCAAAGAGACAGTACTCTTTTTCTTAATGGCTATTAGCAGTTGAAGTAAGTTTTCCTTTTCTTACCTATTTTTCTCTGGGAACTATATACTTTTTAGTTGTTTATTTGGACCTCAGAATCTCTTAGATTTGGCTGTGGACTATGGTTCTTTTTTTCCTCTGGATTTTTAAGGATTGATTGCCTTTCTTCTGAAGTTGAATATTAGCTGTTTTTGGATATGGATTACAGCACTGGATTTATTAAATGAGTAATGGAATTTGTTTTTGTTACTAAGACATAATACACACTGTATTATGAAGGTACCTGGAGTATAGTGTTATGCCAATTTTAATATCCCTGAGAAAATCTACTGTTCTTCTTGTATCACATGTTTTGAATATACAGTCCTATTGTTTTGGAAGATAAGAGTTCACTGAATGGAATCTATTATGGCTCCTGTTTTGGACTGTGAAATACAAATTAGAACTGATCAAGGAAGCTTGGATGAGATATCTAAATATTTTATGGATTTCCTTACCAAATTTAGACAAATTATTTACTGAAAAAAAGTTTGTTGGGATTACAGAACACCTGTCCCAAGTTTCACAAAAACTGTATGATTGTTTATACAAAGATCAGGAGTTTAAAATGCAACAGATGGCTGAGATGACATTTTGGCAACCTCAGGGAAAGGAAGATGTAACACAAACCTTGCAAGATCTGACCTGCTATCTGGAAATTATGTCTACACAAACTGAGACAAACATCCAGCAAGGCAGGGAGACTGTTAATATAGCTGATTTTGAAAAAATGAAGAACACAAGTGATGTCACAAACCAGTTTATAATGATGATCTTGAATGGCAATATGGATTCTGAGTTGACTTCATTTTGGAGAATGCATTACAATTGGTCTATGAATTTCCAAGAAGTTTTACATGGACAAGAAGAGAACAATAATACATTGATGGATTTACTAATGGATGGATTTCCCAGAAAAAATTTTTTTCAGCTGGGTCAAATTTCAAACTTTGGTTTTCACATATAAAGACATAAGGCATAGACTAAGGATGATTGTCTGGATAAAGGCTTTAAGAATATTTAAACATGAACCAGTTTTTGGGAAAAAATAGAAAGAATAGAAAGAATTAAGGGAAGAAAGTACCTGATAAAAAATGGTTTATGACTTACTGTTCATGAAAATAGTTTATAGTTATAAGTTGTTAAAAGACTGAAAATATTTGATGATTATAAAGACAATTTTGTCTCTTTTCCTTTTCATTGTCAAATATTATCTTAAATCAGATAGTTTTATTATTGCAAGAGTTGTGATAGGAAAGTGGAAAATGGTCTCATATTGCGTGTTGCTTTTAGTAATTATTCTATAGTTTTTATTATTACATTTTTATTAATTATTATATAATTTTAGAATGATTACCTTTATACAGAATAGAATAAGCATTAAGATATTTATGATTAAGATTAAGTTACATTTATTTAAAATAATAACGATAACAGATAAGGAAATTAGAATTGATATTAACAATCTACTTAGAATTTAATTATGAACTAATTTTGTAAATTTATAGCTATGATGAAAATAAATAATAGCCAACATATATTAACTTCATCTTAGGATCTAATGGTTAGTTTGTTACTGTTGTATTACCATTTTCTGTTGGTAACAGGGCTGGGAACCAATTTTTAATTATATTTTAGTGTAGTTTAATATTTGTTAGTCATATTAGTTTTTTAAGTTTTTCTCTTTTCCTTAATATACTTAGTTTTAGTTTAATACTTGTTAGTCGTATTAGTTTTTTAAGTTTTGTCTTTTCCTTAATATTGTATTGTTCTGTAGCCTAGCTCTGAATTTAATTTTATAGCTTATTTTTATTGTAGTGTTATGTTTGTGTTTTCCTGCTATTGCTTTGTTTTTCTCTTTTATTCAATATATATATATATATATAAACTAAAAAACCACGTCACTAGTATTAAAAGATCTAGATTCTTGGGCACATTTCCAAGGGTTAGCTATGACAGTGAGTTGAACAGACAACTACTTAAAAGGATTGTTTCCTTACACACAAGAGATCTTCTTGAGAACTGTTTCTGAGCATAGCATGGATACTTTTAAGAACGAATACAATAACTTCCTGAAGCCATCCATCACTGAGCAATGGCAGGATATACATTCTTCTTAAAATTATCTTTCCAAGGTGAGGAGCTTCTCTAACAACCCACAGTTGCAGAGTACTGATGGTCTGTAATCGGGGAAAGACTTTCTTAGTGGTGGCATCTTATCTATAGACTAGCCTTCCAGAACAGAATTGTGAGTTGCTTACATTTTTCTCATTTAAGTACCATTCTTCTTTACATTAAGGCTTTTAATTCAGTTGTTTTTATTGCTCTTAATTGGATTTATAGTTTCACTGGCAGCTTAGTGTTTATTAATAATTCAAGTTTTATTATCTTTTCATCTGGAGCAGATGACCATACATTCAAAAAAGAGAGATGCAGCAGTAATTGGAGATTTCAACTATCCTGATGCACCTATTGCTCTCTGCCAAGAGAGCAAGGTCCAACAAGTTCCTCACTTGCCTTGCAGACAATTTCATGGTCGAGAAGTGGAAGAGGCAACTATTTTAGATCTGATTCTGACCAACAGGGATGACCTTGTCAATGGTCCTTCGGTGAGAGTGAACATGATCTATTGGAATTTGTCATTCAGTGGGAAGGGGAAGCCAAGTATATGCAGACACACATTCTAGACTTCTGTAAACTTAGGGAATTATTGGACGAAATTCTATGGTCAAGAATACTGAAAGAGAAGAGAGTTTATGATGGATGAGAGTTTTTTTAAAAGTGAGATATTGAAGGCACAATTTAAAACTGTTCCAATAAGGAGGGAAAAGGGGAGGTGTCTAAAGAAACCAAAATGGTTGACTAAAGAACTCTCAGCTGAGAGTGTTAAAAGTATTAAACTGCAGAAAAAGAGATTCCATCTAAAGCTCAAGAAGAACTTCCTGATGGTCAGAGCTGTTCAGCAGTAGAATATGCTGCCTTCGAGTGTGGTAGAGTCTCCTTTTTTGGAGGTTTTTAAGCAGAGGCTGGATCACCATCTGTCGGGAGTGCTTCCATATGTTTTCCTGAATGGCAGGGAGTTGGACTGGATGGCCCCTGTGGTCTCTTCCAGCTCGATGAGTCTATGACTCTAACATTGTAAGTCACTCTGGCAACATTTTCTTTAAAGCAACTGAAGAATTATTAACATAAAGCTAAGCACAAAGATCCTCAAACCAAGATTTAGCAGGGTTGAGCTGCTATATAGTATCACATATGTTCATTAGATCATATCAACACTTCATTTTCTTTTCAACAATTTGATGATGGGGGATAATAGAGCACCAATTCTGTGTTAAATATCAGCCCCTCTGAATCACAAGTGATGTGAAACTGAACGGAATTTGCTCTGTGTCATGCTTAGTCCAATCAAGATGCGTTATTAAAATGCATTTCTGTCTCCCATTCTGACAGCTAGACTGCTGTAACAGAGTAAGAACCCTGAACCAGTGATTCCTACTGAAACCAGTTCCTGAAATTTATCACAATAATTTGAGACAATTATTTTAAGGTATTAAAAATGTGTATCTAAGTATTAATTCAGTAGTTGCTTTGCACCTTTGTTCCTGCAAAGGTACTAGAGCCAAATGACTACTCTTCATTTTCATTTACTGGGGAATTGCACTTTTGGCCCCAACATTCTGATACTGAGCAAAGTACAGAGGTAAAACATCTATTCAAACTGCTTATACAGTATGCTATGTGGGGGTGAGAGTATCATGGGCATCTCTTGTTTATTGCACGTAGTATTACTGGATAAAGTTCCATTAAATCAGTTTCAAGATTTGCCTGCAGAAATAAAGTATGGCAAGCCTGACACAGCTAACATTTTAATTATCTTATTTTTAAAAAAAACATTGTAAGACAAAAATACGAAAGAATCACAAACAAACTTCAATATTCAAGTATTTCATTACATGCCAGAATGAGATTTGGTCATAAAGACAAAAAACCCAACAGGTATAGTCAGTGGAATGAGATAAGACAGGCTTTGTCTTTATTGCATTAAGCTGCAGATATACTGATACAGCTTTTCAGTGAATGCTTCTGATGAAAACTTTTCTAGAACTCTGGTTCTTCCAGCAGCCCCCATTATTCTCTTCAAAGTGGGGTCTTTCACAAATTTTTCCATTGCTTCTGAAAACTGGGTTGGAAGAGGTTCACACAAGAAACCTGTCTGATTGTTTACAACCGATTCCAAAGGTCCCCCTGAATTTACTGCAATGACTGGGCATTTCATGTACATAGCCTCTAAAGGAACTATGCCAAAGTGTTCATTACTTGGTGTATACAGCACACAAATGCAGCTACTAAGAAGAGCTATTTTCTGTTCATCAGAGAAAGATCTCAAGAATGTGACCTGCTCTTCAACATGAAGCTTTGCAGCAACAGCTTTCAGTTCTTCATAATACTGTACATTTTCCTGAACTGCTTCATCATAGCCGCCAGCTAAAACCAGGTGAATTTCACTCCATTCCTGAGCATCAAGTCGACTACGAAGCTCATGTAAAGCTTCCAAAGCCAATACTAGGTTTTTCTTCCTTTCATATCTATTGATCGAAATAAACAAGAATTTCTTCTTGGGAACTATGCTAGCTACATCAGCTGAAATGACAGTATCAAATTTACTGAAATTCAAGGAAGGATACAAAACATCTGGATTCACATGAGACAAAGATTTGAAAGTTTCTTTGAAAATGTTTGCAGTGAAACAACTGTTGACTAGAATACAGTCAGCCATGCCAGTTGTATACTCTTCTAGCCAATCCAGCGGGGCTCTATAGATATGTTTAATAAATGATTCCCTCTTTGTTAGAAGCTGATCAGGGAAGTGACAATAAAACAAAACCTTCTTGCGGGTGCGGGCTAGACGGAGAACTGGAATGCAAGCAGACACCTGAAGAAACAAACAAACAAAAAGCAGTATATGAATGAAAACTGCTGCAGTGAATAAGAGAGCCTAGATTTTGTGCCTGTCTGAATGTTCTTCTCCTTTTGCTCTAATCTGAACTTTTCAAAGATAATCTCTTTTTAGTGAGACATAAACTAGCTCTGTAGTTCAAGACAAATGTTATTTGCTCCCCCACTTTTAACAGGAAGTCCAGATTATGAGATTTTCCCCCAGTCTTTCTTTTGTCATTTCCCAATGACAGATAATTTGATTTTTTTTTTTTTTGCTTAAAAAAACCTGAGCAATCACACAATCACCTTTATACAGACCATTCTTAAAGACTGCCTTCTGTCCTTCAGGCTGCTCATACTTCCATCTGATTACTGTCATTCCCCGTGCAGTCGAGCACTTGCAACTGTTCCTATTCCCTGCTCTGCCTCTGCCGCGGGAAGGGAAGATGAAATGCGTTCTGAAGAAGGGTATGCAGAAACAAAGGCCATGTCCGCAGTAGACTGTCGAAGTGCTATCATACCACTTTCAACATCCTATGGAATCCTGGGGTTTGTAGTTTAGGGAGGGGCCGGCCGCATGTTGAAAGTGATAGAATAGCGCTGCAACCGTCTACTGCGGAAGTGGCCAAAGAGGCAACCCACGGAGGCTCGACCTGGCAACAGCATGGACCAGGAAGCACCTTGCCCAGTTGACCGGCCACCCCGGCGTCCGCGCCGCCACTTCGGGTGCTCTCCCCGCTTCCCCGCTCCAGCGCCGCACCTGATCGCACACAAACACGTCGAACTCCTCCCCGCTGAGCAGCAACACGTGCAGCGCCAGGCAGACCATGCGGAGCGCGGCGCACAGCGCGTGGCCTCTTCCTAGGATGCTCCGCGGCAGCCAGCCCCCCGCGGTCCGCACCTCTAGCTGGCGCGTCTCCGAGAAGCAGCGGCTGGGGTCGTAGCGCGGCGTCCAAATCTGTACGCGGCAGCCCCGCGAGCGGAGCGCTACAGCCGCGTCCACGATCAGGCGCTCCGCTCCTCCGATGCCGAGATCCGGGTGTAGAAAGAGCACGCTCGGACCAGCTGCTCGTTCACTCTCGCCCCTCGTAGTCGCAGCGGCTACCATGATGTCACCTTTCGCACGAAGCTTCTGCCCCACGTGGTGTGGTTCCAGTACGCATGCTCCGATTTGTCTCAGCCACATCAGCCTTACCTACTTTGCTCGGGAGGGGTGTCTAAAGCACTGCCTGCCCTCCGTCGCACTGATATAATGTGACCACAGATGATTATACGCGGGGCACAGGACCACGCGTCCGTGGTGTTGTCGGATAGAATTGTTGATGGCCTTCTCTCCTCACTCTTTGGGCTGCAGAACGTACACATTCGAGTCAGGCACTACCAAGGACAGCTGGCCCCGGGGGCCTGGGGTTGAGTGTAGTGAGGCCCTTTCTCCAGCTGGCTAGAAGGTTGAGACGTGTCGCGCGGGCTGGTGGAGTGAGGTGTTTCGTGAGTGACCGGAGGACTGTCTAAGGCTTACTATGGTAGGAATTTGGGTCGCTACGAGTGAGCCTTGTTCCGAGGGGACGCGGGTGAGTGTTGAATGTCTATTAATCCGCTGGTTATTCCCTCCCCGTCTTCTCTTGTTGTCTTTCAGCCGGGCCCGAACCCCAGTGCTACCAGTGTGGGCGCCTCCGGCCGCTCCCCTTCCAAAGCGGTTGCTCCGCGAGCTGCAGGATCCACAGTACGGCAGAGGTAGGGACCGGGGTGGGGTGGGGACTGCTGTTGGCTGTTTACTGCGGTCGTTCCTTTAATGTAGTCCTCTCCTGCTGCGAATAGCAGGAAACCGTTGAAGACTTAACAAAGTAGGTTTTTTACAAAGCCACCACTAGAAAATAAATAATAAAAGCTGCTTATTTTTCTAATGGGTACTCTACACCCACGGGCTTAGAAACTATTTCCTGCCAGACTTTTAAAACCTTTAGAGGCTTACTAAACGAACTGTCATACAGTAGGACCCCATATCTGCGGCTTCATTATCCACGGATTCAGTTATCTACGGTTGGCTCCCCACTGACACCGCAAGTGTGGCAGCAGGCGGGAGAGGAGCTCCTCACCACCTCTTGCCCCTCGCCCCAGGCCCAGTCGTGGTGGTGGCGGGTGGGCGGGAGGGGAGCAAGGAGGGCAGGATCGTGCTCCCTGCTCTTTTCCTCCCACGGCAGCAGGAAAAGAGAGGGGCGCGCAGGATCCCGCTCCTCGCCACCTCCTGCCGCTGGCCCCAGCCTGATCGCGATCAGCTCAGGTAGGCGGACGACAGGGCACGTACTTGTATCTGCAGATTTTGGTATCCGCAGGGGAGGGGCGGAACCAATCTACCTACTGTAATTCTATGTTTTTAAAAATAATTGTAAAATCCAACAGTTGCACAACTAAAGGATGTGATAAGAGAAGTCCTTAATGTTTGGCTGTTGTTGAATTTGAGTTACTGGTTTGCTTTTGTAGAAAAAATGCCAGCTGTGGAACAAGAAGTGCAGGTCGTACCACTTCTGCAGGTACTGGAGGGATGTGGAGATTCTATACAGAGGACTCCCCTGGCCTCAAAGTGTAAGTGAAAAATAGGTTACTAGTATGGGTTGCTTTATTGGCATACCTCTTTGTTTTCTCCTATAATTACATTGAGCTGTGCATACTTCAGGCTTGCAGGAACCAGTTAGTTTATACTAGAACCCATGATATTTGGGAAGATGGATCC
The DNA here is from genome assembly GCA_948472985.1 of Iguana delicatissima. Lineage (NCBI taxonomy): Eukaryota > Metazoa > Chordata > Lepidosauria > Squamata > Iguanidae > Iguana > Iguana delicatissima. The sequence continues at coordinate 640,974 of CAOKZL010001062.1, forward strand.
AGAAAGTGATCATAAAAGGCAAAATATATTAACATAAAGATTTCTCATAATTCTGTTTTGGCTGTCATACTTTGCATCTTCTTTACTAAAATTGCTAGAAGTTTCAGAGGTTTGAAGTGTCATCCATGTCTGAACATGTGAAAGCTTGGCAAAATTTAGGGGATATGTTGTATTTTCAGTTTTTCTAAGGACTCTTCCAGTTTATTTCAGTGGAAAAGTAGGGGAGTTGGGAATTAGTGAAGACAATTTTTTATAAATTCTAATGGTTAGTATCAAACCTTGTTTTGTAAGTGAGCAAAATAGTGTGTCTACACTCCTTGTCTCGTCCTGTATCTTTTCCACTGCCACCAAGTAGAATTCTTTATTTGTATTGGCATCTCTATCAAACCCGTTTCTAAATTTTCTAAGTCTTACCCCCTGCTTTAGATGGAAGGAGTTAGTTGTTAAATGTAGAGTAGATACAGAAAAAATTGAAGAGTTCACAAAATTCTAAATGACAGGGCTTGCAATTTACCAAAGCAAAATCTTGTAGGAAAAAAAATTAAGCTAAATAGATAAACACACCTCTTCTCATACAATCACTAGAATAATAAAATAGCTAGTGCTAAATGCTAACTTAAGTACATTATTTGCTTAGTTTATTAAGGTTGTTTGTCCCAACATTATTGCAAGTGTTGTTGTGGGTTTTCCGTGCTTTAAGGCCGTGTTCTATTAGTATTTTCTCCTTACATTTTGCCTATATGTGTGGCTGGCATCTTCAGAGAATCATCTCTGAGAGATCCTCTGAAAATGCCAGCCACAGATGCAGGCGAAACGTCAGGAGAAAATACTAATAGAACATGGCCTTAAAGCTTGGAAAACCCACAACAACTTGTGGATTCCGGCTGTGAAAGCCTTCAACTTTACACCGTTCCAGGTGCTCTTAATGTAGCCATCACAGTTGAATTTCCTGTTGCAGAAGCTCTGATTCTTGATTTTCTTTAGGACTCTGGACTTTTTACTTCCTCTGCCTGTGAATTTCTGTTTTATATTTTCTGTCTTCCCAATTCCAGCCAAGAGGGTTGTTTCTTGTTTCTGCCTGCCATCTAATATTCAGTTTCCTCAGGTGAATGTTATGGCCTTGTGCTTTTTTGATATTTGCTTAAGTTTTCACACTTCTGCTTTCTGTGTTGAACTTCCTGATTTCAGTGTCGTAACTGAACTGGCTAGCACTGAGGAAAAAAGAGTTCAACTGCAGTGTTACAGTATAAGAAAATGAAAAAAAAAATTCAAAATGGAAAACAGTGTTATTTCTTAACAGAAATATTTCCTTTTTGGAATAAGCGAAATAGTTTTTAAGACACAGTGTTGTCTTCATAGAGAACCAGTGTGCCGTAGTGATTTTGAGCCTTCCACTGTGACGCTGGAGACCAAAGTTCAGTTCCCCACTTGTCTATGGCAACCCCTCAAAATTTCTTGAAATCCTCTGTTGTGCCTTAGGATTCTTTTCTTCTCTTTTCTTTTCTTGTTTGTTTTCTTTTTTATTGTGGGTCTTAATGGGATGCAGCAGCTGTTCTGTATCAGTTTACATTTTTTGTTCACTGCCTGGCTAAATTCAATGTGGTATGTGACCATAGAATTTGTTGTGCCAACTACATGTGTATGAGCTTTGGCAAATATCAACAACATTGTTAAAACACATATTTTAGCCTACAAGCATATCTACTAGGCTGGTAGGTATTAGGGATAGGCCTTTGCTAATGGTTCCTCAGCTTTGGAACTCTCTTGTCCTTACATCAGGAATCTTGTCCTTACATCTGCTGACTTCATGCAGTCCCCATAAACATAATGTTCAACCTCTTGTGGGTGCCGTAACTTCTCTTCCTCAGCTTCCTAGAAATTTCATACAGATAGTTCCTTTAGGGAAAGGTGTTCTTCCTTTTTGGGAAAAGATGTAGCTGCTTTGACTTTCAAATTTACTTTCTGGCTAATTATGCTTTATGATTAAGTACTGTTTCATAGTATTAAAACTCATTTGCTTTCATGTTGTTAGCTACCTTAGACATACATTATTGTTGTTTGTTGTGTTCCTTCAAGCTGTTTCTGACTTATGGCAAACCTAAGGCAAACCTATCACTGTGTTTTCTGGGGCTGACTGTGTGTGACGCGTGCAAGGTGCGTTTCCATGGCTAAGTGAGGAATTGAACCCTGGTCTCCAGGGTCATAGCTGAACACTCAAACCACTACACTACACTGGCTCTCTAGGCTATATTAGGCAGAAAGTAATAAAATCTGCTTAAGGAAAAAGTTGGTAAGTTGGTAATTACATGCTATTATTGTAAAAAGCAAATCTTTACTCTTGGTATTAAGTCACCTGTTTTCTTTTACTTCCAGGGGTCCTGTTCCAGTTCTTGTTATGAGTCTTCTCTTTATTGCCTCTGTATTTATGTTGCACATCTGGGGTAAATATACACGGTCATAGACATCATTGTTTCCCATTTGCCAGCTTAAAAACTACAACTTGGACCAAAATCTGGTAGAAGAATTTCATTAGTGTATTCTAGCTGGAACTATTAAAGAAGCTTATTTAATTTGATTTTCTTGTTACACGGGTTCTTAAAGTTTCTGTTAAGTAGAGTTTTTGGTTCTTCCATGTCAACATTGTTCGTTTTGCATTGATACACTCAAAGTGCAGTTAATTTCATTAAAATTGTCTACATAAATGAAACTATGTAGTTTTTTTGTTCTTTGTAAGTGTCATGTTTCCATTTCAGTTTTAAAGAAGAGTTGAAGTGAATTTAAAAAAAACTTTATGTAAGATTAAAAGAACTTACAGTAATGCCCAGCTGGTTGAAAAAATGGGGCAGTATTTTCTTACAATTGTTCAAATCGTAATTTCCTGAATAGCAGTGAATGCAATGGACTGTACAATAATTAAAGAAATCTGTCTTGAACTTGGACAGCTTTGTAGTCATCCCCAGTACTTTCTTGTTTCTTTCTCCCTGTTGTCTGATACATTTTACCATATCAGACTCTAGGCAAAAACTGTCAGCCATCTGTGGTGGTTCTTATGTGTCAGGGCTTTTATTGGCACATCATAGATGGAGACTTCCTGTTGTTGTTGTTGTGGTGGTGGTGGTGGTTGTGTGTGTGTGTACACATTTTATTAGCAGAACTAAAATCAGTTAAATCTAAAGTCTGAGAACTTCTGACATCTGAGGAATGGGCAAGCCTTTAGGGAGGAGAATGGGGGGCAAGATCATTCTTAATGTATCAAGCCATATAGGACTTCAAAGTGAAGAACTTTAATGAAAGTTAATTAGCATCTTCATAAGGACTGCAAATATATAGATAGACTATATGGGCTGAACATCACTGAGACAATATCTCTAAACTATTCCACTCTAAACAGTCCAGAAGGTACATACTGTACTATTTTAAGTTTTCTTAGGCTGTGCTATGGTCAGAAAGCTTCTTGGGGATCATCTGAACAGCATTTCTCAAGCTTTTTGTTATAGGTAAGTACACTTATTGGTCACATGCCATTTATATTTCTAATGTTTCAGATGCAGTATGCGTGACTATTCTAAGTTGTTTAATTTTATTTGATATATTTATATCCCACTTCATTAAAAATAGCCCACAGTTCTGGTATTATTTGTCATTGTCTCTCTTCTAAATAGTGCATATTCAGGTAATTGGCATCTGTAAGAAATTCACAAAGGCAATCCCAGGAAGAGCTGGAGTTTAACAAAATACTGTATGGCACAAAAGTGCTGTATCAGGGACATAGGATAAAATGTTTTCAGTGTGAAGCACAAACATTCTTTAGTGATTACTAAGATGCTGTTTGGTGCTTTAGATAAAATTTAAGTAAGTTTTGTTTCATTTGGTGCTGGTTTGAGTGTGTGTATTTGTATTGGTGAAAAGTATTGGCTTGGCTCCAAAGATTCATATACATGGCATGAGATACAAGCAGTTCTGCATGTGAAGAAGATACCATTTCCCATCCATCTCTCACCACAACTCCTTAAGTCCTTCAGAAAACCACCTCAGAAAATCGGGGAGCAATGCTTTTTGGATCCAACCCATAATCATGGATTTTTGGTGATCCAGTTATTTGCCTAATTTGCTGGAAGAATCTGTGAATGGAAGATGGTCTTTGGACCAGCAGAGCCATACCTAGTGTTGCAAAACTCATTTTTTACCTGCAGCATCCATGTTACTGTATTGTTGTCTCATTCTAGCTGATTGGACTGAGTTGTGTCAGGAAGTGTAATATGTTAAGAGAAAAGGAGCTCTCAAATAACTGCATTTAAATAGAGAAGATCTGCTTCACTATTGACAATCCAAGCAAGACTTCTGACTGCTAGTTGGTATGATCAGCCACTGTTATTTTTTCCTCCAATATCTTGTACTTGCAGAATTGGATTAAAAAGGGTTTAAAATACAGTATTTCTCATTTATTAAAGCATCAGTGACTCATCTCCCTAACTCTTTGTGACTACTGACAAACATATTTTTTTAAAAAAGTAATGAGAATCTTAATTCCTTAAGAATAATATAATTAAAAGCAGCAGAACCTGTAGAATGCCAGTGTATTGCTTTATAACTTAGCTCAGCACCCAATATTTGCTTAAGTAACTGAACTTTTAATTAACTTACAAATAAAAAGAGGCACTTGATCAAACTCTTCTAGGAATTCATTCCAAAGCCTTAGGGATTGCTTTTCAAAAAGTCACTGATGCTCTTTTGACATCCTGGTCTCTATGAATGACAGAATTCCAAACAAGTCTTGGCTGAGCATCTTAATTGGAATAATAGGCTCTTACAAGGAGAGCTGTGGAATCCTGAACTTTGAAGCGGGCCTGGGAGTGTGAATTTTCATTGAAATACAACTCTTGAGCCTTTCACAGCAGATGGTGATCCTTCATTTCCACAATGGGAACATGTGTCTTCTTCTAGACTTTTCCCATTTTACTTAGCTTATTGAATATATGGCTATAAGATAGGAAAATGAGTGGGTAATGAAGTAAAATTATTTTATTACTCTTTACAGGACTTGGAAAAATTAATCTATTTTTGGAGTACAAGTGGCAATGCTCATACTCCATGAGCATGGAGATTCCATCCAAAAATAAGTAGCATTTCCAAGCTCTTGTTCTTTCTATCCTTCAGAAATGAAAAAAACCCCCCACTGAAAATAGTTTATTTATAGTATAGTTGATTGTTTCAGCATTTTTTGTTAATGTAACCAAAGCATTTTCTAATAAAAGTAAATCAATATAAGAAAGTTAAGTAACATTACGTATTCAACAAAAACAATTGTTAAAAGAATTCACTAGGAAAATCATGAAACAACTAGCACAGCTTTTTAAAAAATCCATCAAGCATGGAGTCATGAGAAGAGGTGAGATTGGTTCAATCTTCACCAAGATGGAGTGCCATGTTTGTTGAACCAGTTACCCCAAAAGGTGAGGGACCCTTGAGGTCCTCCAGCAGTTCTTGCACCTCTGTGCAAAAATGAGGAATTGATTACTTCTAATCAGGAGGTCTGTGAGAGGTGGGGTGACTAGTGAGATCTTTCCATCAATGTTTACGGGGTCCTTGCAGGAAAACCAGCCATAGAGTCAAAAGTAAACTAAAGTATGTTTATTGAGGGGGAATTCAAACAGTCCCTCTCTCTCTCTCTCTCTCTCTCACACACACACACACACACACACACGCACACACACAAGCTAACTGAAGGAAAGGGAAGAAAAGGTTGATAACAAGACTTAAGATAAACCCATTAACATTGGAGTTTCCTGCCAAATCCTCTCTGAACTTATGACCTGACCCATTTCTCAGGTCAGCTTGACCTGCAACATGCTTTCCGGTCAGCATGCCCTTGATCATGTTTTTCAGCCATAAATATGTCCAGTTATGAAAATAGCACATTCGCAGGATTGGGGATGGTAGGGTTTGGTAACAGGTGAGTGGGAGACAAGGCAAAATGGAACTTGTGAAGTTTATTTAGGCACTTTTATTAATGTGGTCAGAAAAGGGCAAAAGTTGGAACTGGAAGAGGGCTGGTGAGAATGTGAAGGCAGTGTCAGTGGGAAAAGGTGAACTTTAAATTATTACAAGTTGACTTGTTTAATGATGAGATAGCCCAAGATGGAGTTTGAAATGGAGAGTTTGGAACTACTGTACCCAGTTGCTAACCAGTCAGAAAGTCCTGATATTGGAAAAGATCAGAGAAGAGCTGAGTCTCAGGTTGAGCATCTGGGTAAGAATTAAGGGAGAGATAAACAATAGGGATGTCATCGTGGGGGTCTACTACAGACCTCCAAGCCAGCGTGATGATTTGGACGACACCTTCTTGGAGCAGGTGACCACACATTCAAAAAGGGGAGGTGCATTTCAACTATCCTGATATATGTTGGCAGTCAAACACTGCCAAGAGCACAAGGTCCAACAAGTTCCTCACTTGCCTTGCAGACAATTTCATTTTCCAGAAAGTGGAAGAGGCATCAAGGGGATCCACTATTTTAGATCTGATCCTGACCAGCAGGGATGACCTTGTTAATGCGGTGGAAGTGGTGGGATCCTTAGGTAGGAGTGACCAAGCTGTATTGGAATTTGTTTTTCAGTGAGAAAGCAAAGCCAAGTGTAGCCAGACACGCATTCTAGACTTTTAAAAAAGCTGATTTCTGTAAACTTAGGGAATTACTGGATGAAATTCCATGATCAAGAATACTGAAAGAGAAGGGAATTCATGATGGATGGAAGTTTTTTTAAAAGTGAGATAGTGAAGGCACAATCTAAAACTATTCCAATAAGGAGGAAAAATGGGAGGTCTCTAAAGAAACTGGAATGGTTGACTAAAGAGCTCTCAGCTGAGCTAAGTGTTAAACATGTAGAAGAACTGGAAAAATGGGGAAATCACCAAAGAGGAATTCAAACAAATAGCCAGGGTATGTAGGAAGAAGGTCAGAAAACCTAAAGTGCAGAATGAACTCAAGAGTTGCCAGAGAGATTTAAAAACAATAAAAAGTACTTTTTTACATATGTGCACAGCAGAAGGAAAAACAAGGAAATGATAGGGTGGCTTCATGGAGAAATTGGCCAAGTACAAATAGGGAGTTGAGAGAAAGGCAGAACTACTCAACACCTTGTTTGCCTCAGTTTTTTCCCAAAAGGAAAGAAGTGCTTAACCTGGGGGAATACGTGGAGAAGTGGGGGAAATGCAGCACAGAGTAGGTAGAGAAGTAGTACAGGAATATATGGCTACTCTAGATGAATTGAAGTCTCCAAGGCCAGATGAATTACATCCAAGGATATTAGAACTGGCAGAAGTAATTTCAAAAACTCTCCCAATAATCTTTGAGAATTCTTGGAGAACAGGAGAAGTCCCAGCAGACTAGAAGAGGGCAAATGTTGCCCCTATCTTAAGAAGGAGAAAAAAGGACCCAAACAATTATCACCCAGTCAGCCTGACATCAATACCCGGAAGGATCCTAGAGCAGATCATTAAACAGACAGTTTGTAACTACTTAGAAAAGAATGCCATAATCACTAAAATTCAACATTGATTTCTCAAAAATAGGTCATGCCAGACTAATCTTATCTCTTTTTACGATAGGGTTAAAGCTTGATAGATGAAGGGAATGCTGTGGATGTAGCATATCTTGATTTCAGTAAGGCCTTTGACAAAGTTCCCCATGACATTCTTCCAAAGAAGCTAGTAAAATATTGACTGGACAGTGCTACTGTTAGGTGGATTGGTAATTGGTTGACTGACCGAACCCAAAGGGTGCTCACCAATAGCTACTCTTCTTCTTGGAGAGAAATGACTAGTGGGGTCCCACAGGGTTCTGTCCTGGGCCCAGTGCTATTCAACATCTTCATCAATGACTTGGATGAAGGAATAGAGGGCATGCTGATCAAATTTGCAGATGACACCAAATTGGGGGTGGTAGCTAATATGCCAGAGGACAGGATCAATTTTCAAAATGACCTTGACAGATTGGAGAACTGGGCCAAAGCTAACAAAATGAATTTCAACAGAGAGAAATGTAAAGTTGTACACTTAGGTAGAAAAAATGGAATGCACAAATATAGGATGGGAGACATGTGACTGGATAACAGTACGTGTGAAAGGGATCTAGGAGTCTTGGTGGACCACAAGCTGAACGAGTCAGCAGTGTGATGCGGCAGCCCAGAAGGTGAACACGATTCTTGGTTGCATCAATAGGAGTATGGTGTTTAGATCAAGAGAAGTAATGATATCACTCTATTATGCTTTGGTTAGATCTCATCTGGAATACTGTGTCCAGTTCTGGGCACCTCATTTCAAGAAGGATATTGACAAGCTCGAGCCTGTCTGGAGGAGGGCAACCAAAATGGTGAGGGGTCTGGAAGCCATGCCCTGTGGGGAGTGGCTTAGGGAGCTAGGGATGTTTAGTCTGCAGAAGAGAAGGTTAAGAGGAGACATGATAGCCATGTTTAAATATTTGAAAGGATGTCATGTCAAAGAGGGAACGGGCTTGTTTTCTACTGCTCCAGAGACTGGGACAAGGAGCAATGGAAAAGTAGAAAAGAGATTCCACTTAAACCTCAGGAAGAACTTCCTGAAGGTCAGAGCTATTTGGTGATGTAATATGCTGCCTCAGAGTGTGGTGGGATCTAGTTCTTTTGAAGGTTTTTAAGCAGAGGCTGAATGACCATCTGTCAGGAGTGCTTTGATGTGTGTTCCTGAATGGCAGGGGGTTGGACTGGATGGCCCCTGTGGTCTCTTCCAACTCTATGATTCTATGATTCATATTCTATGTGTTCCTCCCTCCCTCTTCTTTCTTTTCTTCTTTTTTCCTCTTTCTTTGTTTTGCTCCACTCCTTTTGTATTCATACTGGAATATAAGCATTATTTATGTGTTTAATTGTTTATTTATTTATGTTTATGTGTGTACTCACACACATACACAATCTACAAATTATTCTAGAGTAATTTGTGGACTGTAGAATTTTATTCTATTAGATTTATTTAAAAAAATGCCCTATAATTTTTAAAAAAATCTTTTAACATTCAGCATTTTAAATCTTTGAGCATTTTATGATTGTGCAAAATGATAATGCGCTCAGAAACCATAAGGCATTGGAATATTAGATTATGTATTTGAACATGTGTTACATCCCAAACTGACTGTTATTTCTTAATCTTTAGCTTACCGATAGCTTCTGATCAGCCGAGCTGGCTGGAAAACACCTGGGGAGAGAGGACTTGTCACATGTCCCAACATGTTAATTGTCACAATTTCTAATTACCTTAATAAAAAGATGCAAATTTGGAGTGGCACTCCAGTTAATAATAAGCTTCAAACATGCCCCTTGGTGCTGCACCAATTTCTCCAATCTGAGCTTAGAAGCAGAAATTACTGCAACTGAAAAAAATGAGATTTCTCTACAGTGTTGGTACCTTCATCATTCTGTTGTTTTTTTTAAGTAAACACAACACTATACTTTAAAAAGAAATTAAAGCTTTTTTTCAGAGCTTACAGTTACTGTTTAAAAGTAATCCATTATTATAACTTGTTTAAAAGGTTACTCATTGAGTGGCTCATTATGTTTTTGTTACTTTAAAAACAAAACAAGATTGAGAACAGAATAGTGTAAAACTTGAATATTCCTTATAAAATGCTTTGAAAATACCTTTAAAAGATTACTTAGAAAAGAAATAAGGAAATGTTACTCAGCACATGGTAAGTTTTCATTCCCTCTTGTTATGTTAATTTTGAATGCCACTTTACTACATCCTTCAAAAAAAAATTCACAAGCTGACATACCAACATGTACCAAAGGAAAGAGCAAGAAAGAAGAGGCCATAAAAAAGAAAATAGAAAGACACAGACTTCAAAGATGTCCCATACTCAATGCTGTCCCATACTCAATGCTATCCCCCCACCCTCCCACAACTCCCCAACTTCCTACTCTTCAAGATTACATTTGCTTAACAAATACATAAATTCTCTTCCCTCTTAATTTTTCTCTTCTCTTATATATATTCGCTCTTCTCTGACACCCAGAGAAGATTATGTACCAAATATCAAAACCCATGTTTGCACTATCACCAAATCTTGTTTTCACATATAAAATAAAAGGTTGCCAGACTTGAAGGTAAGTTTATACTGAATTACCCTTTAACAAATTTGTTAATTTGTCTATTGTAGCTAATTCCATTATTTTTTTCTGCCCATTCTTCTACCCTCGGAATTTGCTTGTTTCCAGTATCTTGCAAACGTTATTCTTGCTGTTGTAATCATATAGATTAACACAATTCTATTCCCCTTTTCAATTTTATCTTCAGTCTATCATGTTTTGGAGGAATAATTCAGGTCTAAATCCTATTTCAGTACTCTAAATAACCAAAATTTCCTTGCTTTTCTTCAGGTCCACCATAACTTATAAAATTACCCTCTGGTTTATTACATTTCCAGCATTTATTATTCATATTTTTTATGGATTATAGCCAATTTAACAGGAGTCAAATGCTATCTGTGCCTCATCTTAAAAAAGTTTCCTTATAGTCATAACAAGTACATTTGTGTCTCTTTGTCCGGGCTCTCTCCTACTGTTCCAAGTGAATAGGAAGGGCTATATTCCTTGCCTATTTCACCATACAACTTTTAATTTGCTCTTCCTCAGTTTTGTATTTTAATAATAATTTATATATCTTTGCTATTAGGTGGGAATTCTCCTTACAGATTGACCTTCCCAAATTCTGACTCATCTTTTTTAAAATTTAATTTTGTCTACCCTTAATCTTTCTCTTAGTTGAAAATAAGTTAAATACTGTAACTTAAATACTACTTCTCCCAATTTCTGATGATTCTTTAGTTTCTAATTCCCTTCATCAAATTCTAATAACTCTTCAGTATTTTAACAATCTTTGTAGGCTTCCTAATTCACTTCTATTGAATGCTTCCTGTGGTGATACCCAATCAGGTATTCTTACACCAAATCTGTCTTTCTATTTTCCCCATACTTGCAACAGTCAGGACAGCACTTTCCTGATAATATGATTTCTAATTTCCAAATTTATTTTAACTTTTTTCTACCAAAGTTATACATGACACCCAAATTTCAGCTCATGACTCTTTAACTGTAATAATCTTTTATTTTTTTTTTAATGAAATCCATTCCATCAACCATGATAGACATAAGGATTCAAAATATAATTTCATCGCAGGTAGACTCAGTCCTATCATTTCTTTTGCATCTATCATTAATTTCCCTTTGATTCTTGGCTTCCTTCCTGACTACATTGCCAATTTTTAAATGGTATATCTAAAAGAATAATTGGAATAGTTTGAAATAAATACATTAATTTTGGTAATACACTCTTTTTGACTACTGTCTACCTAATAATGACAATGACAAATTGTGCCATTGGCCTACCTCTTTTTTATATACTATTGCACACCTTAATATAATTATTTTCATATAATTGTTGGTTATTAGTGGTTAGATTTACACCTAAGTACTTTGTTTTGTTTTTTCAAATACTGCGTTCACTGCTTATTCTTTTTCCTCCTGGGTTGGCATATCTTTAGTTAGGATTTTAAATTTATCACAATTCACTTTAAACTCTGCAAAATTTCTCTACTCTTATATTACTTTTAACAAATATTCTACACTTAACTGGAGATCCTCTAATATAAAAACTACATCAGCCACAAAGGACTGTAATTTAAATTCTTCTTTCCCTATTAGCACATCTCAGATCCTCAGATCAGATCTTATCTCTCCACACAGAACTTCTAAGGTTAATTTAAACAACAATGGAGAAATTGGACACCTGTTAAAGTGGGTAGTCAGAGATCAGACCTCGGTTTGAAAAAAAAGATTTTATTGTGCACAATGTCTCAGTGAGATAATTCTCAAAAGTCTGAGCCCCGCCTCTTCATATTTACAGTGATTTATACATTTTCCAGTACAATCATCACATGCTCAAGAAAAGGAAACAGAACAAGAAAGAAAACAGATCGGTTGTACGTAGGTTCCCACCAGTGTCTACATGTGTTGCAAATCTTTTGTAGCGAAGCCAAAAGCTAGCGAGCCAGGCCAAACCGATAACATTCCATTATACAAGGTTCCATTGTATTCCCACAGTTCTTTACAAACTCAGAGAGAAATAACTGTTTTTCCCTCACACCTAGAGGTCATCTGGGCTCACTCGAAACTGCACACCCACTATATTCCCCCTTTATTCTGATAATTAGCAATTCAAGCTTATCTATTTCAATTGTGCCATCAAAGCATATACAGCAGCCTTCTCTATTACTCTCAATTATTACAGATTGGAAATACTTTAACATGCAGAGTCTTGCCAAGCAGATTTAGGAAGACCATTATTTATGTTCAAAGCAATTCTTCAAGCAATGCCTTTACCCATACTTACTTAGGGAACCAGATAATCATGTCCACATGCCTGCAGACTACAAGAATGATTTTCTAATATTGAATACTTCAGAGTGCATTTTCCCTTTTTACATTTAAACTCATTTGCATAATGACAACAGGTTGTATTTATCCAAATACACAGACCTCCTTCACGACTGAAGAGATAGTCTAAACCTGTTTCATGCTGGGCTGACAGCTGACAATGCATCTGCCTTACATGAAAAGCAACTCCCTCCATGGGGATCATGGTGACTCCCAACCTCTCAGATATGTGTTGTCAGAATCATACCCATTGCTTTCATTATAAACTCTTTTCATTCTCCCCCCAGTCAAACTATATTGGTTTGTGTACTGGGTGAAAGGTGATACCCCAGTGGCCAAACCAATTCATCCCAGAAGATAAACCATATACCCATTTACCATTGTAAAAGCTGGTTACTTCTAGAATTGACTAAGGAGGATCAGCCTCCCTTATTCTCATATAACTCAATGAAACCATTGCTATAACTAAAGAAGAAGTTAACATTGGGATATTTTCCTGGGCATGCCTGTAGAGATTCAGGAATTTAAAACTTTACATTACAGTGGGGATAGTCTCCTAGCTTAGCCCATGAGTACATACCCAGCCGTTTCACCTCCCAGCCTCCCTTGTTCTGCATCATCCTCATCTTCACCAACAGTTGCCATATACACATATTTTCCAATCCCACAAAACATCCATCTGTAGTGATAAAATAGGTAGGCCAGGGTTCCTGCCCCTGCTATGCCTGCCACAACCCATGTTATTGTCTCCCACATTCAGGATCTGACCATGCATGGTTGCAACCGCAGCAGGAATCAGTCCCAATTCTTCTTTCCTCTCCAGGTGGAGATCTAGCCGTGCACTCGGGTGCCTGGCTCCCAGGTATGCAGTCACCAGCAAAGCTTAATCTTGATCTTCTTACCGCTTTCTGATGATTTTCAGCTTCAGAGATTGCCCTATGTTTGGAGCAACAGTCCAGTCAAAATGAGCCTTAGTGTTATACACCCAAGGCCTCATCCTGGCCATCTTTACTACAGTGGGAGTTGTCACCACTACCTGATAGGGTGTCCTCCACCCATGACTAAGTTGCACCCAATCCTTCACCCATATCTCCTGGTTTGAAGGGATGTGCCTGTGCCTGTAGGAAGGGGAACCCCTGTCTTAACATTTTCTCCCTTGTTGTACTCAGAGCTTTCCCTAATGCCCTATCTCCTTCCTGTAGAGTTATGTTTCCTTAATCCACCCAAAATGGCTTCATACTTTGGCTAAAAAGGGGACAACCTTATGGTTCTGTGAGGTGTGCACCTTATCCTATGCCTTATCATAATAGGGCTTTGGGAAGAACAAAAACACTCCTGGTTTCTTTGTTGTGGGCTGCACATGGAATGAAAGTAAAAAGTTTCTGTAAAATAGGCTAGGAAGATGCATGTGGTATCATGCCACTTGCCCTGTGGTGGCATCCAGTCCAAAGACATAGCCAGGGCTGTTATCTGGGCCTTATATGTTGAACTACTGTGTCTTCAGGATTTTGTTTTATCTTCTTCAGTTTCCTTGAGTTCTGAGGTCTGCAGGTACAATGTGGACTCCTCCAGATGATTCCTAGAACAGTGGTTTAATCTTTGATGATCTTCTGGACAAATGCAGGTCTGTTGTTTCGAGCCCATATGGTGTGTGGGCTTCTTTGGGGCTGATGTTGGTCTCCTGGCTGTCTCACAGCCTTCGACTGTCTCTTTCTCTCTGTCCTCCGCCCTTTCAGTCAGAGTCCTGCAGCTGCAGTTCCACTTTCAGCCTGGAGGGGCACTCTATTGCCTCTCAGAAGTGCCCCATTACCTTCTCCCTCCCAGCTCAGAGATGCGCCATCATCTCTTCCAGCTTGAAGGGGTGCTCCATCACCTCCTTAGCCTGCTGAGGCTGGGCCAGGGAGCCTTACCAATTGCCGCTCTATTGGGAACTGGGGGGGGGGCTTCTTCGCAATTCGGGCTGCTTCCAGGACGTCACAGCTCCTAGTGCTTTGCCCTTCTCTGTCTGAGGGATGAGGACAAACTTTTTCGTCAGTCTGCCCTTGTCAGCTGGCCACAGATACCTTTACAGCCTCTGCTTCTCTCTCCTTTCAGTGCCTTCATTGAAGCTAGCATAGAAGCTTGCTGCTTTGCAAATCTCTCAGCTCTTTTGGCCCCTTTTTCTCTTCTGTCCAATTCTAAAATCCTAAACATCAAATTAACTAAGAAAGGGGGGGTGGATCCCCCTTTCGGGTCTGACAAGTTGGGAATGAGAGCGGGATGGGGGTAGCCTCCTCTGATTCTGCTTTGGCTGCCGTCCCTTGCCAGCTCTGCCCTCCTGCGGCTTATCCCGTTACGCTTCTCACATGCCATTGCTGCCTTGGTTTTCAGCTCCGTCACTCTTGCTGCCATCAAAGAAGGGGGCCATGGTGCTTTCATGCTCTCTGCCTCTGCTCTTCTTGGCTCCTGCTGCCTTCTTACTCTTCTCGTCTGCCGCTTGCGAGGGCCATGCCTTCTATTCCCTTTCCGTCTTGCCCAGCCTCGGTTGCATTCTGTCAGTCTCTGCTGCTCACAACCCTCAGGCAGCCTCTCTGGTGAGGTCTGCCACTACTTTCCGTTCCCCCCCCCCGTCACTTTCCTAGCCTTCTTAGCAGGCATTCTGGCTGGGGTCAGGGAAAAACCACTGCAGCCATCGCTTCTGGTCTCACTCTCCTCTCTTTCATGCAAATACAGGCAGGGGCTCTCACTCTTACCGGTTCCTTTGGAGGTGGGAGGGGCTGGCTGTTTCCTAAAGAGTCACTGCTGCAGCTTCAGAACCTCTGTGGGGCTTATCTAACACTTTACTTGTCTGTTTCTTTTGCATTTGTAACCCTTAGGAGGAATCTACTTCAGGTACCACAATTCCCATGTGTCCAAAGTTCTTATGCCAACTGCTTTTCCAAAAAACTCATTGTCAGATAGAGTTTTGCAGCTTTTTTAAAAAAATCCATGTCAAGGGGGGAGCCAAAAGTCAGTCATTCCTAAACTTCCCCCTTTTCACCCTCCTTTCTATTTGTTGAATTAGAAAGGACTGGCTTTTTCCTGCTAGGAAGAGAGGGTTGTAAATTAACATCTCATTGTTCAGGTGCTACTTTCTGGTTTATTAATGCAATTAAAGTTTTCAAACTTCCCTGCTGCCAGTCTTGGCATCAGAATTGCAAAATCAAAGGGCTGTCAAGGTTTTTTTTTTCCTATTTCTCCTTTCAGCAGGGAGGGGCGAGGGGGGATTCCTGGTAACAACAGAGTTCTCTTTTTCTTTTCTTTTCTTCTCAGATGTAGCTTTTAAACAATCGGACTCTTTAAGCTGAACTCTGTAAACTGAATTGTAATCTTTTGCTTAGAAAATGTTGCAAAAAGTACTGGAGGAGAATCTTCAGAGTTTTTAAGCTATGTTTGCAAAGTTTGGAGCCCAGGACTTTTCCCAGTTCCTTGCATGTCTTCCCATTATTCAAGATCAAGCCTCCCTTTTTCCTTTCACTATTTCATATCAAACACCTAAAGGTTTGTTTTTTTAGTAACTTACTAACTTAGTGTCGGCTATCCTAAACCTCGTGGCGAAATAAACTCTAGCCCAAAAACAGCAACTATAGGGTTAAATCTGAGAGCCTGAGGAGGAGGAGCCGTGAGGAAATGGCTTCAAGCACCAAAAAACAATTGCAGACAGAAAGGAGAAGCGACACTTTTTCCCTGGAATTTTCCTTACACACATTAAAACATTATCTGACCTCAAACCATACATAAAGGCACAGGAAAAGGAAACAAAGCTTTCTTGGAGTTTTTTTCTGAACATACACTGAAGCAGAGTCCGTCAACTGCCTCCCTCCACCCAAATTCCTCCCAAAATGGCAACACACAGTAGGGGAGGGGGGTGAGGGGGGGTCCCCAACAGCTGAAACAATGAGGTAGACAACTTTCACACATGCTGACTCATGCAGCCAGACGTTCCTACGGTCTGCAAATGAGAACTGCAACATTTTTCAGTCATTTTACATGCACACACCGTTCACTCAACGAACACAGCCTCCCACCTGTCCCGTGTGTGTCTAAGGAATCTGCGGCTTCAATGGCCCCTCCCGGTTGGAGCCATCTATTAGGGCAGACTCATTATAGGGGGTGATCAAGCCCCTTTTCTTTCCAGTGTTCCACACTTTAGGAGAAGGCCCTTGACACACTTACCTATGGCTCTGTTCTGTGGCTGTGTTCTTGTCAATTTTCCAAACCGTTCCTGGGTTCTTGGCTGGCAACCGTTCCTCCCCAGTTCAACGCTCCCATGAGGAAGACCATCCAATCAAAGAATCGGGGCACCCAAGATCTCTGTCGGTGAGGCAGGGTTACCTGGGAGAGTGGTAGCCACTCAAGAGGGCGAAAGGCCCCAAATCCCAGACCAGAACCCCCAAATAAAGTGGATAGTCAGAGATCAGACCTCGGTTTGAAAAAAAAAAGATTTTATTGTGTACAATGTCTCAGTGAGATAATTCTCAAAAGTCTGAGCCCCAGCTCTTCATATTCACAGTGATTTGTACATTTTCTAGTACAATCATCACATGCTCAAGAAAAGGAAACAGAACAGAAAGAAAACAGATATTGTTGTACGTAGGTTCCCACCAGTGTCTACATATGTTGCAAATCTTCTGTAGCGAAGCCAAAAGCTAGCGAGCTGAGCCAAACCGATAACATTCCATTATACAAGGTTCCATTGTATTCCCACAGTTCTTTACAAACTCAGAAATAACTGTTCTTCCCTCACACCCAGAGGTCATCTGGGCTCACCCGAAACTGCATGTCCACTATACTGTGCCTTGTTCCTTTCTCTGTTTGTATATATTCTGTCTCATTCCCATTAATTTTTAATTTAGTTTTTTGCTTCAAATACACTGCTTTAATCCAATTGTAAAAGTTTTCCCCACTGCTATTTACTGCAGTGATTTTAATAAAAATGCCCACTTTAAGTTGTCATATGCCTTTTCACCATCTGCAAACAACAGGGCTCCTTTAATGTCATTATGATAATTTAGAAACTCTATTACATTGGTAACTGTTTTAATATTATTTTTTATTTGCTCCCCCTGAGAGAAAACCATTTTGATCTTCATATATAAACTCCTGAAGTAAGATTTTAATCTAGTCACCAGTACTGATGCAAATATTTTGTAATCTGCATTCAGTATGGATATAAGTCTATAATTTTTAATTATCTTTGGGTCACAATCTTCTTTAGGTATTAATATAATGTTGGCCTCTCTCCAGCTCAGGGATCTGATGTTCTTGGAGGATATGATTTATAACTCTTTGCAATGGTTTTTGCAATTCTTCACTGAAGGTTTTATAATAAGTAATTGGTAGGCCATGAGAACCCAGTGCTTTCCCGTTCTTAAATTTCTTAATTACTTCTACAATCTTTTCTAATGTAATTTCTTTAATTAAGATAGCTCTATGTCTTTCTGATACTTTTGGAAGTGGCCTATCCTGCAAATATTTATTCAGTTGCTCATCTGATATCTCCTGCTTTTTATATAGAATTCCAAAGGAATTATAAAATCTCTATTTTTTGTTACAATTCTTTCTCCTTCCTTCAACTCTAATATTCATTTTGATTTTTTTCTTTTTGTAACTAGCCATCTCCCTGGCTTATTAGCAAATTCAAAATTCCTTTACTGAACAAATTCTGATTTCTTCTTAATCTCTCTTAACACCATCACCTGCTGCTGCAATAATTTTGTCTGTTTTGCAAATTTATTATTGGAAGGAGATTTCTCTAATTCCATCTCCTTTAGTTTAATTTCTTCTTTAATCGTACTCATTTTCTCCTGCCTTTTTCTTTTCCATTCACTATTTTTGTTTTTTTGGGGTAAGGATCGCTCTAACAATTGCTTTCTTGACATTCCAAACCATTCTATCCTCAACCCCTTTATCCAAATTTAATTAAAAAATGCTCTTTTAATCTTTTGCTTATAGTCCCCGACAACTTCTTTGTTTTTGTAGAAGTAATTCATTCAATCTCCAACAAGGAATGATTTCTTTTCTCCATTAGGCACATCATCATCAGATTATGATCAGATGGTGTTGTGTTCAAAATACTGATTTCCCCCAACCCGCTTATTAATTATTTCGGGACCTAGATCATGGTGATTCTAGAAAGTGATTGGTTCATAGAAGGTGATTGCCATCACTAATTCTCTATATATCTATATCAAAAAATTCCCTTGCCAGTTTCCCTTGATTTTTATTTTTCTTTTGATTGCCTATCCATGGATAGGTCTACCACCTCATGGAAGTTACCTAAAATACACCAATTCTTGAATTTTAATTTTAATATCTTATATTTTATTTCTTTTAAAAAGGCGTTTTTCCTTCACTGGCACATTGATTGCAATTATTAACATCTTATAATCATTAACAGTAATTTCCATACCTATATATCTTCCCTTTCCATGTAAACAAATTAATTTCTGTCCAGTGTTTGCTTTCACATGAAGTACTACCCCGTTTTTCTTAACTAGACCAAAAGAGGCAAATTCTTTCGCCAGAGATTTTTGTGTTAATAAATTGGCATATTTCCTTTTAATTCTTATTTCCTGGAGACAAACAATATTTATGTTTAGTTTCCTCAGATAGAAATATTAGTATTAATGGGATGTGGAGTCTATGTAAGCATGGGGGATCAATAAAAATGGTCTTTCCCAGTAGCATAATGGATCTAGAAGGTTTTCTGATTGTTTTTCCTGTTACCTTGGCAGGGGATCCTTTTGAAACCTTGAGTAAGCTCTGAAATGACCAGGGCAGTGGGCACTATCACTCTTGGATGTCCCCTCCAGTGGAGTGGGGTAAAGGGAACAACTTGTTCACTGGGGAGCCAGCAGCAATGTAATGGAAAGTGGAATGGAGACTAAAGTGTTAAGGAATGCACCACCAAGGTCTCTGCTAATCCACCAACATCATTTTGTGAAGCTTCAGGCACTGTATCCTCACTGTCCTAGGCTATAGCTGATTCTATGAGCTCATCTTGCTGCTGCTGCTGTTTCTCTAAGGCACAGAGATAAACCAATATTTGATTAGTGAGTCTTACCTTACTGCAGTAGTTCTCAACCTGTGGTCTGGGGACCCTTGGAGTTTGTGGAGCTCACACAGGGAGTTTGTGAAGACCTACTGCTGGACACCGACAACAGTGGCAGCAACAGGGATGTGGCAGTGTGTGTGTGTGTGTGTATGCCAAGGGAGTAGTTTCAACAGAGATGCAGTTGCAGTACCCCCCACCACTATGCTTCCCTGACAAAAGGACATGGCAGCAGGCATGTGTGGATATGCCCAAACTATGACTCTGGAGACCAGGGTTTGAATCCTCACTCAACCATGGAAACTCACTGGGTGATTTCAGGGAAGTCACATTCTCATAGCCTCAGAGAAAGGCAAAGGCAACAAATCTTGCCAAGAAAACCCTCATGATAGGTTCACCTTAGGACCACAATAAATCAATTTTCAAAAGGGAGAGACATGATGGCTAGAAAGAACCTTCTCCTTTCAGCAGTATTTTGTTGTGTGCCTTCAAGTCACTTTTGACTTCTGGTAACTCTAAGGTGAACTTATTACAGGATTTGGGTTTTGGTTTTTTTTGGCAAGATTTGTTCAGAGCTGGTTTGCCCTTCTTCTGACACTGAGAGAATGCGACTTCCCCAAGGTCACCCAGTGTCTGAGTGGCAATGTGAATCCTATTCTCCAGAAACCTTTAATAAATAAATATTTAAATCTAAATTTAAGTCTTCGGAATCCCCAGCAACAAATTATATTTACTGGAGGTCCCTGGTAAAGAAAAGATTAAGAACAATTGTCATACTAGATGTCCTAGCTACTTTTTGGGGAGAAGGAGGTGACTGCTTTGGGGGAGTGTTGGCCTTCTCTAAGTCTTCAGGTCTAGCCAGGACAGCTGCCAATATACCACCCTCCCTTTCATGTTCTGATGAGGATGTTAACCTCTAGAGGTTGATGCTTTGATGCTTCCCTCTGTACTGGACCCTTGTGTTTGTTCCCCTGCCTCCTTTCTTGAGCCTCAGAACCCAATGACATCAGAACAGTCCTAGTCCAACAGTCAAGCCAATGGTGCTACCTGCACTTGTTAACTTTACCCATGCCCAATTAGGCAAAATGCCCAACCAGGTCTATAGTAGCCTGATGGCCTAAGATCAGAGCTCTTTCCTTCTTAGGCCCTGCAAGGCCTGACCACGATCCAGCTGGGGCCTGGATTCTCAACCACCACTGAAAGATTTAGAGGCCTAGCACATTCCTGAATAGCCTACTGACCTGAATGGGACCCAGTCAGTTGCAATGTGGGGCCTACAGGTCCAAAAGAGGCCAAAGAGGAGATCCCAAGAGGTAGGCAGGCCGGCCTACTGGGCCTGGAGGGAGTGTCTAAAGGCTTGGATAAGGCTCAATCCATGGCAAACACAGCTTGTGATCCTGACCAGGGAGGCATTCTTGGTGGGCCCAGATCGTCACCTACAGAAGCCTAAAGGCTTTTGGCCCTCAAGACCCAACAGACTAGCAGTCCCAACTGTGTCTAGCTTACTGCAAGCAGGAAGTGTTGAGGCCTAACAGTTCAGATGAGGCCTACAGGACAAGTGGTGGCTTAAGAAGGGGTTACATGACACACTAACAGCAATGTGAAAAAAGAATGTGTGGTAGTAAGGTGCTTGCTATGGTCTAGAAAGACTATCACTTCCATGGATTCCTGATTAAATAAAGCCTGATGGGAAAGACCCACCTGGCCCAACCAGAGTATATCCACCTAACCCCTCCCAGTGTTGCTCTGACCACCCACTCCTTAGTCACTCATCACCTGGCCATCTCCTAGGTTCTCAGAATAGGAGACTGCAGGATGCCTGGTCACATGGCAGTGAAGCCAACAGTCCTCACTGCAGTGCAACCCTTTCTCCATCCCACAATCACCCTCAAAGCAGTTCTGAGTCCTCTGCAAGGATCACCCTCCTCTGCTCTCTGCTCCTCCAGACTCCTCCTCTGTTGCTCAGCTGTCCATTGTGTTCACATGATCACAGATTGACAGCTAACTTGCACAGAGACATCTTCAAGCAAAAGAGGGAGAGGAGGGAATGTCAGGAGCTTAACCTGGCCTCTTCCCCTGAGAGGCCTGCAAAGGTATCTCCCTGCCATGACACTGCACAGCCCAGCAGGTGAGAGAGATTACAGATCTTTTTGAAGGAAGATGATAATGGGCTAAAAGTTTTTTTAATAGGCTTATATCCCTAAGATATAGTGGTCCCAGCAATCATAATTTTCTGATGTTAATAGCAGTTATAGCAATAGCAGTTACATTTCTGTACCACTTATCAGTGCAAAACACTCCCTAAGCAGTTTACAATGTTTTTAGCTAATTGCCCCCAACAAGCTGGGGGCAATTTTACTGACCAATGGAAGGCTGAGTCAACCTGGAGCCCTGCAGGATCAAACTCACAATATTGTGGCCACGGTACTGGCATTTAACCACTGCACCACCAGGCCTCTGACGTTAATCACTATTTTCATTAAAAAATCTAAAGTTAGTGAGCTAATCCATGCTACAATATTCATGGTGAACTGGGTAATCACTTTTTTATATAATTTATATTTGACGTGACTATACTTTATAATGTGTTTGCCAAAATGAAATATGAAGTGCTTCCCCACTTGACAGATCTCCTATAAAACTGCAGTTAAAGGGATTCAAAACAGAATTGGAAGCCAATCCTGCTTTGTCTCTGGAGCAGCTTAAAACTGCAGACTAGTTAAGCCAAAATGTATGGATCCAAGAAAAACTGCAGTATAAATGGCTTGTCAATCACAGATGAAATCTATATTTATTTCTCTTTCATGCACATACCTTCCAATCTGTTTATTAAGTAGGTGCCCCCAAACTCAGCTGAACACAAGCATCTGGTATTTGATGTCAGGCACAGATGGACCATTAGTACTAGGCACTCATTACATTTGCCCCTCTCCAGCATTCACTCTCAACATGACATCCCAGTGGAGACTTTTTCATGTCCTTCCCAAAGCAAAACAATTTTCCTGTCTTCTCCAAAGCAAAAGAATTTCCTAACAGAGATACTAGAACTGTTTTTAAGTTTGTTATGAATTTTGCCTACATGCAAAATTGTGGGGTTTTTTTTCAAAACATGGAATTTATTATTTTTTATTGTCTTCATGTTAATCATTATTAACTGCTTCAGTTGGTTATTATTAATTGTAATTTAATGCATTAATAAATGAAATACTACAAAACATATTGAAGCATACAAGTACTATAATATCAAGCAAAACGAAAAATATGCAAGACCCTATTAAACAAATGCAAAGACAGCTATAAAGTTTATGGCTATAAAGAATCTCAAAGACCCGGTATAATAAGGCACTAAGGCCATTTCTACAAGACACTCTTATATTGCTATTATTCTACTTTCAACATCCTTTAGAATCCTGGAGTTTGCAGTTTAGAGAGGAATATTTAGAATTCTCAGCCAGAAAGCTCTTTGGCCTCAGTAAACTGCAAACCCCAGAATTCCATAGGATGTTGGGAGTAGAATAATAGCACTATAATAGCGTAGCATGGAAATGGCCTATGTGTATATGTTAGGCCCTTTCCGCACCATGACGCTCTTCCACGTCGTTACACTGCAAATCTGGGTCCAGAAGGGGGTTCATCAGCAATGCTTTCCTCCGCCCCGCTTGCTCCCTGTGGAGGGAAGTGGGATAGCCCTTTCCTTCCTTCCTTCCTTCCTTCCTTCCTTCCTTCCTTCCTTCCTTCCTTCCTTCCTTCTTTCTTTCTTTCTTTCCTTCCTCAGTGCAGCTGGGCACTTGCCATTGCTGTGCTGGGGCAGGAAGGTCACAATCATGCTTCTGTGGCTTCTGTGTGATGGTAAGTACGGGAGCACTCCACAATAGGAGGTGTAAAATGGATTTTTTCCATTTTGCAAATACGGCACGAGTGCAACGCTTCGTGATGGGATGGCAGCGGGATAGCGACAACGTTGTACAAAAGCACATCTTGCTGATTGCTGCCACCCCATCGTGGAAGTGGCTTAGCAACATCGTGAAGAAATGGCCTTAGACTCTTGTTTATCAGATTTCTTTGTGCAGCAGCAGACAAAGTCCGGCAGTGGAGAGATGGAGTGGTCTATCAGGATTCCATCCTTTTGACCAGTGCCCTCTCTCACAGTTTCCTGGGTTTGAGTGTATGTACCTGCAGATGGTTGGCTGGGACAGATTAGGGATTCTGTTACTGTTCTACCAATCCTGCTGCTCAAGAGTCTCTTTTCCTGAACTAGCTAGGGTGCTCTTGGGATTGGGATTGGAATCCTGTTAGCTTGTGGTGCTGGGATACTTCAACATCCATGCTGAAACTGCTCTATCTGGAGTTGCTTGGAATTTCATAGCCTCCATGATAAAAGTGTGTCTTTTCAAGTGTTATCAGGCTCCATTCATATGCTATGCCTTCTTTTTTGTGCTAGATGAACAGATGGTGATCTTGGCATGGAGAGATTTTCCATAGTTCCATTTTCATGGCCAGTTCATGACCTGGTTAGATTTAGAGTTAAAAATAGCATAGAAAATGGTAACCAGGTTGGTCAAGGAGCTGCAGCCTATGAGGACAGGTTGAAATGTTTGGGGCTATTTTTGTTATTGTTGCTATGTGTCTTTGAGCGGACTCTAATTTTTGTGCAACTGTATCATAAGTTTTTCTGGATAAGATGTATTCAGATGAGGTTTGCCATTACCTTCATTGCAGGCTGAGAGAGTATGATTTGCTCAAGATCATCTAGTAGGTCTGAGTGGGGATTTGAACTTTTGTTATTACTATTGTTTTGGGCCTCCAAGTCATTTCTGACCCTAAGGCAAACCTATCACAGAGTTTTCATGGCAAGATTTGTTCAGAGGGGGCTTTACTTTTGCCTTCCTCTTAGGCTGAGAGAATGTGACTTGCCCAAGGTTACCCAGTGGGCTCCCATGGCTGAGTGGGGATTTGAAACATGATCTCCATAGTCCGATGCTCAATCCACTACATCAATCTGGCTCCCTATCAGAACCTTGGTCTTTCAGAATTGCAGTCCAAAACTCTAACTATTATACCATACCACACTGCCCCACTTCCTTCTGCTTAGCTTAGAAAAAAAGTAAAGTAAGGGCAGATGTAACTGACATGTATAAAATTATGCATCACTCATAATATTAGCATGCACAGTCATCCACTGAAATTGAATGGTAGGAGACTCAGAACACATAAAACACATAGTCACATAGATGGAATTTACTGCCACAAGGCTCTTATGTCTGTCAACTTGGATGGCTTTAAAAGGGGATTGGATAAATTAATGGAGGATGGCTACATCAGTGGCTACTGGTCAAGATAACTGCACAGCACTTCCATTTTCAGAGGGAGCATGTCTCTGGGTATCAGGTTCTTAGGGCACCTGGGAGTGAGGGTGGACTTGCACTCTTTTTCTACTGGGGGCCCCCCCATGGGAAATTGGTTGGCCATTGCATGTTAGAATAGATTGGTCCTTGGTTCATCCAACCTGACTGTCCTTATGTTCTTAAAACAGCCCAATGATGGAAGAAAGTGTATTTAACATTCTAAAATAATTCTTAGGTATACACAGGAAAATCAAAAATGTAGACAAATATAGCTTACTAGTGTGTATACCAAGCATTGCCAGGGATTTTAGTTTCTCACAGGTAATACTTGCTAGAAATACTGTAGGAATTACCTTACTGTACCTTAGGAATTAGATGCAGTTGAAATACACAGATTTGAGATCCTGTGTCTCTAATTCCCTTATTAAGGAGCCCTTGTTAACAGAAAGCAATTCAGATGCCATTCAAAAAAAATTTGTAGTAGTCATTTTGGGTCTCTCTTACTGGTGCTGTTTGGAATTTCTGCCCATTAAAAACTGCTTCTATTCTAGATGATCATGCAGTCACTATAACTTAAAAAACAAAACAAAACTTTAGAGAGATACAGGACTGTGTGTAGTATATTAATATACACTATAGTCTTCCTCAGACTACATCACACACAGCTCAAAGGATTGCCTTCCAGACTACTAGATCTCCTTCACAGGAAGTCATATAGCTGAAGTTGCATAACTACTTTGTCAGGATGCTGTAGGTGTGGATTGTTGCTTTGACAGGGGATTGGATGGATGACTTTTCAATCCTATGTTGTTGTTGTTGTTGTTATCATCATCATCTTTATTTGTATCTTTATTTGTATCTGTATCCTACTTTTTGCCCAACATCTGGCCTGAAAGCAGCTTACACATTAAAACAATACTATTTAGAAACATATAAAAACAGGATTTGACTATAAAAGAATTAAAACAGCTAAAAAGAGGGTAAAAGAACCTAGGATTCTTTAGAATTGTAACTTGTTCTAAAGCCTGAATGAACATTATGGAAACCAGGCCCATAAAGGTAACTTAGCCACTATGATGACCTGGGCAGGAGAAGCAGATACCAATTACTGGTGTCCAGCGATCCACAAGGGGGCCCAGAACTGCTGTCCTGCTTCTGCCACAGGATGGCAGTGGTTGGCAGGTCAGGCTTCCACATGATGTTGTTATCGTCCCACTGACATCTTGTTGCAAAGCATCTCATTCTGTTTTGCACTTCCAGTCCCTCAGCACTCTTGTACTTACAATCGTGCAGAATCCACGGAGGCGTGATTGCGATGCTTCCTGTTCCAGTGCAGCAACGGCAAGTGCCCGGCTGTGCTGCAGAAGGAAGAGGCGGAGTCATCATGCTTCCTGCAGAGAGCAAGCAGGGGAGGGGTGTGGAGCAGAGCATTGCTGACGTGCTCCCTTCTGGACCTGAATTGCAGTGTGACAACGCGGAAGAGCATTGTCGTGTGGAAATGGCCTATATTGTTTTCTAGTTTTTTTTTCCCCTCTGTAGAATCATTATTCTTTCATTGCTTCTGCTATCTACTGTAAAACTAGTAAATTTCAAATATAATAATGATATACAAAATTCTGTATTAAAAATATTTAAGACTATTACCTAGTTTGCTCTTGCTGCAAGGGAGAGCAGAATTGGGTATCAAGTGAGGGGGAGGAAGCCATGGGTGCCCAAAGGGATGCACTAGTACCTGTGTTTGGGAGAAAAAGAATGAGTGGAGTAGGCAAGCAATGTTAGAAGAAGCCACATGTAAAATGCAAGACCCCAGATGACAATGGCAGCGGCTGGAAACAGACGAGGAGGCAAGCAGTCCACTGTAGCCTCAGTTGCCCAGAGGAGGAGGAGGAGAAGCATCACCATCACCACCAGTACCTCCACTGCCATTGCTTGGATGAGTTGCTCTGCCAATTCTTCATCAACTCCTTTGCCTCCAAGGGCAGCTCCTCAGCATCTCCTAGATGGCTCAAATTGGCCACTGAGGGGTATGTGAGACGGTAGGCAGCCTCTGGGTGTAGATCAAAGAGTGAAATTGGACAGGCTGTGGATGGCATTGTCTGTGTGTCCCACCTTCCCCCAAAGACTTGAGGGACCTTGAGGGAACAAGTGAATTTCCAGGGCCTGAAAATTATTTTTCTCCTGGGGCCTAAACTCATTCTTACCAATTTGAATGATGACATAATAATACTACGTGGTTTCATTTGGGTGTATGATGGCAACACTGGGCCAATTTAGAGTGAGGGCGGTGCATCCTCCCTTCATTCTGAATTGGAAAATGATTCCATCCCTGTTTAAATCACTCCTGAAAAACTGACCTGAGGAATTTTTTTGAATGGGTAGAACTTTGTGAAAAGTTTTGCTCCAGCCCTTGTAAATTTTAGATAGATGTTTTTAAAACTACGTAATATATATAAGTTCTTCAGATAAATAATGGGAAAAATAGCTTGAAGATCTAATTCACAGGTTTTAATCTTTATCTGGAGGGGCTACCATAATGCTCAATTATAATAACAAAGTGGCGCAGTTAATTTTTAAATGACAGGAAATAATAAAGCCAAGAATATTTCATGTGTTAGCAGTAATTGAGGGTTGTTGATCCTATTTTTGTAAGGACAGTAAATTCAATTCCTTTTGACCTTTTTGTTAAGCAAGTTAAAGAGTTGCCTGGGTTTTTTTTTTCTTCTGGGCAGTAATTAATTCTTGTGTTAATTTTCACTTTGAGGAAAAAGTGACAGTGTACTTTGTTAAACTTTGTAGGTTAAAGGTATATATAACTGATAGACATCTGGCTATTCATTTATCCTCTCATTATCCTCTCATTGAACATACTCAGGTGGTGCTTTGGAAGACAGTCTCAAGCCAGCTTCTATTGCTTTGGGTAGAAAGTTTTGCAATTTTATTCCCGTGTTGCTTTCTTATTTCTCCTTGTGCACTCTAGTCTAATAGAAGTCTTTTTGATAGAACCAAGATCCATGTTCACCAAAATCAGTGGTCAAACTCTTGTACTATTATTAAGAATTGTATCCATGTGCCCTCATCTTAAAAAAAAAAATCAACAAGAATAAGATAGAAGGAGAGAGAAAATCTGCACATATGTAGAAACCTAGAAAAAGTAGGAAAGGAGGAGAATTTAATTTGTCTTTTTTTTAAAAAAATTTTTTTTATTAAAACAAAACCAAAAAGAGAAAAAGAAAAGAGAGAGCATATATCACAAAAAAAGAAGAAAAAACATAAAGATTGACATAACCTGCAACATACATCATATAATAAGGTATAACCACTTAAACGTATGATATAAATAATATACGAGTAACGTATCTCTACTTTTTTTCCCATTTTTTTTTTGGTATGTATACTACTAATTGTATATATATTGACTGCAAAGAGATTACTATTTAGTGATTAATAACTGATTATATTGTAAAGGAATATTTTTTAAATGTGCATTGTTAGCTTTAAGTGAAGGCGAAACTTTTTTTCCCCCTTTTTACTCATTTGTGACTATTGAGAAGTCTGTCTCATTTTTGTTTGGAGAGTGGTTCGACAAGAAAGCTAATAATGAGCTGTTTTGTCAGCAGAGGGGGAGGTCCTTTTAATTTTGCTTTGTTTTTGAACTTCCCAAAATATATAAATGGGATGGAAAGAACCTGAGATTTTAAAAATGTAAATATGGGAGAAAACCATAAAACTCTCATAAAACTAACTACAACAGACATGGCATAGTTGGCCTTTATGGCTCGCTAGCTAAGAAGTATGCCATGGGTAAAAATTTCCATCTGTGGTCTCTGGAATAAAATGTTGTTATGGAATGATGGTTGTTTATTTACATGGATGATAGTTTGTCTGAGACCTATAGGCACTAAACCCAGGTGATTTGAGAAGTCAGTATTTAAATAGGTTTTATGAATGGCTTTGCCATTTCTCATTGCCATACAAGACTTAAGAATGAAGAGGGGGGAAAATTCCCATATCTTCCAAGTACTGTTTTGTTGAAAATTTGTTGACATACACAAGGCATTGCTATCTGGAGTCTGTGCCTAACAGTGAGACATAACCATTATTCATACTATTAAACAAATGTAGGAAAGAGTTGCTGAGCCATATGTGAAGAATGTCCCCTCATGACCCTGAAGGCTGTCATCTGAGGAGATCACTTGCTATTTGTCTCCCAACCCAACTTGTATTACATTTGTGCTGTAGTAGGGATTTCTTTTTCCATCAACCTCCTGATTATAAAAGGGGATTCCAAAATTCACATGTGAGCAGCAACTGTTTGTCCTCCTCCAAGTACATTGTGGAACTGAGCCAGTAGCAGGGACTCTCTTACTGTCCATGCCAGCTGTTGTGTACTGATTAGGAATTGGATAGCAGCTCTGTGAATGTGATGCTGCCCTGCTTCTAGAAGCCAGTCATGTGAAATGGGGCATCAGGAAATGGGAGATGAAAGTCATATCAGTGCCACTCTGAGAAGGAATTGCTGTTTAAAAAAAGAAAGGCATCTTTGCAGCATGACTAACACCCCCCCCCAACTCATCTGCATATGCTGGGATTAGAAGTCACACAGCAATAAAGATGCCACTCTCCAGGCAACACCGATATGTCATGCATGTGATGACAGATCCTAGATTTTCTGCCTCTTGCAGCTTTATTCTTCAGCATAGACAACAGCAACAAAAAAGGGAAAAGGGGCCACAGCAGGCATAGCAACACCCACGATATGAATCAGTGCCAAAGTGAGTTGCAGACACCCTTTGTCTCCTTTTTATCTAAGTAGTTGTTTTACTTCATGTTTTGTGTATGCTTACCCAGCACATGCAATTCTTCCCTAAAAAAACAAAAATCAAAGAACTTTCTAGTGCATATTGTTTAGTTATTTCACAAAATGGTGTCATTCAAATTGAAGAGTTTTTAAATGGAACATTTTAATTGAAATCCTTGCCTCATTATATTACCAATATATTTGTTCAGTTGTCTTTTTATACTTTCTGTCCATCATATCTAAAGAAAAGATTTAAATTTACCAGGTTTAAAATATTCCTTGTTAGGGAAGGGAGAAGACATTTTAGGAATTACACTGGGAAATTGCGAGTTGGACTGTGTGTTTTCTATGAACCGAAGACTGTTCTTAGTTCTTAAGCTTTCAGCAGGACTGTTCTTTATACGCCCCACAGTTATATCAGTTTCATATCACTTTAACAGTCATGGCTCCATCCTATGGAATTTTGAAATCTGTGGTTTGGTGAAGAACTTGCACAAGCATTATTACTCTCTAGTAGAGAATCCTAAGTGCTTCAGCAGTCTACAAATTCTAGGAGTCCATTGAATGACAGTAAACTGGTATGAAACTGATGAAACTGTAGTGCAGATCCACATTCTCTCTGGAAGCAAGAGGTTGATCCATGGAAGCCCTTCACTAATTTCTTTTGAGAATGACTGTATTCTGCAGAGACCATTCTCAAAGGCATTGCCTTCTTTTTCTTTAGGTATAAGGGATGGCCCACTAATAAGATCTTGTTCAAAGGTCCACAAAGACAGTGTACAGCCTTCTAGTTATATGTAACACTTGGCTCTGGATCAGATTCAAAGGTTAGCTTCAGTGCTTAGTGGTTATGATGCTTCTTTTAAACTTGGTTCTTACCCATCATTTACTTTTCCAAGATGTCTGTTAATCAATCATAGAGCCAGTAGATGGCAGTATGAATCTCTAGTCATTCTCCAACAACTTCAGACTGCCTTTGGAAACCTTGCAATACCTGATCCAACCAATAAGAAATGTGAAAGCACAATTCTAGTTGGTAAGTTTTTGTTTCATTATACTTTGGGCTTTCAGGGCAGGGGGTTATTGAAGGATCCCTCTGCAATGGGGTTATATTCTGTGTGTTTATCTGAATTTGCAGCCAGTGACAGCTGTCCTCCTTACTCAGAAGAATTGGCATCTCAGCGATTTTAATGGTATTATCAACCCTAGACTTGATAGGGATAGAGAAAAAGAAGAAAAAAGATAATGAAAAGTTGTCTAACACTTTTTTTTTTTTTACTTAATAGAGAATTTGGAATTAATAGATGCATGGAAAGTGCTACATGGTCAACTGTGAAAATAACACTTTTTTCTGAAAGGCATATGTCCTTCTCTAGGATTCATATGTTTCTTGTATCTGAGTTTTTGGCCAATATAATTAAAGACGTGGTGTTGCCAAAGGTTTTCTCTGATCACAGTCGTTTTCTTATACATAAGGAGAAAAAAGACTCAATTTAACAGGAGGTTAAATGAAGAATTACTTAAAAAGGAACAGATTTTGAAGAAGGCAAAAAGGACTTAGAAAAATTACCTCAAGCATAATTTAAATAAAGATACTAAGCTAAGAGTTGTCTGGGATGTAAACAAAGAGGTAATTAGAGGCATTTTTATTCAACAAACTTTGAAATTGAAAAAGAAAAGATAAAAGCAAAAACATGATATTATAAATGAAATTAAGGAAAAGGCGAAAGAGCTGAAAAAGAATCCAACAAATTCTACTTTTGATATAGGTATGAATTAGAAATAATAAAGTAGAAATAAAGTAGAAGCTGGGGGCTTAAGTCAGAGGAACGGAGAAAGATTTAAGAAGGGTAAAAAGGTCACGAGAGCCAATGTATCACGTAGCTAGGATGTTGATCACGTAGCCAGGGTGTCGTTTATTGACTGGCTGCGGTAATTGCAGATTGTAGATAAGCACTTTCCGGGGTCTGAGTGCAGGGGTAATTAGCTAGTAACAGCATGTGGTATTTGTGACCCCGGAGGGGCGGACCGAGACATGCCTGCGATCTTTGCCTGTGATCTTTGTGTATGCTGTGAACTTTGTCTATAAAAGAGCTGTGAAACTTGAATTCAGGGCTTTTGGTCTTTTGGAAACATCCAGCCAAAAGCCCGCGCGTAATAAATTACTCTTTTTCTTGCTCTGTGGTCTCTGTGTTCTCTGGGCTCCTGCAACATAAATGGTGCCCAACGTGGGGCTCGTGCGCCAAGCCCCCCGCCCGGCAAGGCAACTCAAGAGCAGGCAAAACGCCACCTTGGTGTCTCAGCGCCTGCAGCGATCCGAGTCACGGCACCATTTATGTTGCAGGAGCCCAGAGAACACAGAGACCACAGAGCAAGAAAAGAGTAATTTATTACCGCGGGCTTTTGGGCTTTTGGAAACATCCAGCCAAAAAGCCCATGCATAATAAATTACTCTTTTTCTTGCTCTGTGGTCTCTGTGTTCTCTGGGCTCCTGCAACACTTTAATGGAGGAAACAGAGTATTACAAAAAACAACTTTTTATGAGTATGGTCTATGATATCGAGAGTAAAATATAATTTTTCAACATAAACATTTTGAATTGCAAGTAAACCAGGAAGATGGTGGGCTTATAAATTGAGAAAGGAAAGTGAAGAAAAAGGTGATTTTGAGATTAAAGATGGAAAATAACAACTTTGCATAATGACAAGATAAACAAGTTTTTTAACAGGTTTTTTGACATTATGTAAAGAACAAAGAGATTTATCAGAAAAGGTAAAGTCTTATTTGGACTTGCAAAATTTACAAACATTTCTGAGGATCCATGAATCAGTTTAAGTGTAAGAATAATGGTGGCAGAAGTGGTGGAAGCTATTAAGAAAATAAAACTGGGAAGGCACTAGGCCAGATTGCCTGTCAGCTGCCTAAGCTGGCTAGAAGATCACTTACATCTGCCAGTACACTGATTAATGAATTCTATAAACTGGTAAAGTGCTGGAGAGTTTGACTTGTGCAAATATAACACCAATTCCAAAGGAAGATAGAGATAAAACTGACCTTAAGAATTACAGGCCAATGTCTCTCTTGAATAATGATAAGATAATTACTATGATTTTAACTGAGAGATTGAAAATAATATTGGAACAGTGATACCTGTAGACCAGTGTGCATTCCTTTCTAAAAGATGGATGAGAGATAATGTAAGATGCGTAACTCGTATATTGGAGTATTTAAAGGCATATAATGGAAAACAAGCAGCCCTTATCTTCCTGGTTGCAAAGAAGACTTTTTGACAATATTTCATAGTTATTCATCATTGACATTCTAAGAAATGGACTTTGGGCAAAATTTTTAAACTTGGATTACAGCAATTAATTCAAAACAGAAGGCACCAGGTTTGATTAATGGTGACAGAACAGAACTTTGTAAAAGATAAAAAAAGACATGACAAGGATGTCATAAAATCAAAAAATCATAGGGTTGGAAAAGACCACGGGGTCATCCAGTCCAACCCCTGCCATGCAGGAACCCACGTCAAAGCACTCCCAACAGATGGCCATCCAGCCTCTGCTTAAAAACTTCCAATGAAGGAGATTCCACCACACTCGAAAGCAGCAGATTCCACTGCCAAACAGCTCTGACCATCAGGAATCTCTTTTCCTGCAGTTTGAATCCATTGCTCCTTGTCCTAGTCTCTAGAGCAGTGGAAAACAAGCCTGCTCTTTCCTCAATATGACGTCCCTTCAAATATTTAAACATGGCTATGATGTTCCCTCTTAACCTTCTCTTCTGCAGACTGTCTTTTGTCACCTTTACTTTTTATATTGATTTTGGAAGTATTAAATACTTATCAGTCAAAGAAGGAAAAAATTAAAAGCATCTTCATTAAGAAACAAGTATATAAGTTGAGAATTTTTGCTGATCTGGTGATGTTTTAGCAAGACCCCTAAGAAGGAGTGGATGATTTATTAAAAATTTTAAGGAATATGGGGCAGGCTTCCAGCTGAAGAAAGAAACAACAGCCATGATGACAAAGAATATGACAAAAGAAAAGAAAAATGTATTGATGGAAAGGGCAGGCTTCAAAATTGTGAAAAAGTGATATACTTGGGTGTTATTTTTAAAACACAAAATAATAAATTATTTCAGAATCATTATGTAAAAATCTGGAATGATATCAAGCTGAACTTTCAGAGGTTGTCCAAATAGAAGCTGTTTTTACTAGTTAGAATATCAGTGATCAAAATGAATGTATTAACTTTTATGCCTTTTTTTTGTTTCAGATAATTCCAGTAATAGTCAATGACGCACCATTTAAACAATGGCAAAATGGCAAAAAGATATTTCTAAATTTTTATGGCAAGGGAAAAACAGCAAATGTGAGAATGAAGGTTCTTCAAGATGCAAAACAAAGGGGTGGGCTGGGGCTTCCAGACTTGAGATTACATTTTTACGCATCTTGTATTGTGCAGTTAAACGACTGATAGATGCTTAAAAGAGAGAGACTTTTAGAACTGGAAGCCTTTGATTTGAGATTTGGGTGGCATTCCTGTTTATGATAAGATAAAATTAAGGTAAATGTAAATTTTAGTAATCATTTCATAAGGTGGGGCATATTTAGAATGTGGAATAAGTATAAACAGTGAAGTATCCAAGAATGCCTTTGTGGGTTTCACCTCATGAAACTTTCTTCAAAAGAAATAATGTGCAAAGAAAAATGGATTACAGATAAGGATTTAATTAAAGTGGAATGAGAACGAATACCATTGAAAACAAATAATGAACTCAATTCAAGGAGTTTTGGCCTAAAATGGTTTTCCTACGGATAGATATCAGAAAGGTTTAAAATGGATTTTAAAAAGTTTGGTTTTGATAGTAAAAAAAAAATTGAAAATCAATTGTGTAAAGATGATGAGCCTTTAATAGCTACAATATATGAGATGTTGATGAAATATGAATTGGTTTAAAAGGATGCATGATTAAATCAGCTCAAAATGGGGATCACCCAGTCCAACTGGATCAATGGGAAACTATGTGGACAAAAGAGTTGAAATTTACTTTGAGTTATGATTTGAAAGAACCTTTTAGTAAGATGATGTGTAGGTAGTATTAAACTCCAGAAAAAAAATTCTAAAATGTGTAAAGCCTCTTCAACTAACTGCTGGAAATGTAAGCAAATGGAAGGGACTTTTTCTATTTGTGGTAGACGTATGATAAAACAAAAAAATTTGGGATGATGATACATTGTTTGATGGAGAATATTTTGAAAATAAAAATTCATCTGAGACCAGAATTGTTCTTGTTGGGACTGATAGATGACCAGATAGATAAGAACTGTATAAGAACGATACTATACATGATTGTGGCAGAGACAATATTGTATGCCAGAAGTGGAAAGATCCTGAGATTCTGTCTCAGGAAGCTGATAAAATTATTGAACGTGGCAGAGATGGATAAATTGAAGACATTATTGAGAGGTGGTTCTTTCACTGAATATATATAAAAAAAAACAGTGGGAGAAGGTTATAGTGTTTTTAGTGTCAGCTGGGGGAAAACAAGCAGTAAGAATTTTTAATTAATTCGTAAGGTTAGACATATTATGGTAAAACATTATTAGGATGAAGACATTAAGATATTTTATTTTGTTAAGAAAGGACATACAAAAACAACAGGAAAATACAATCTAACAATCTAACAAGCAATACAACAAAAAGATATTAAAATATTTTATTCAGTAGAAAGCTATGTTATATTTTTGACAGTGGATAATTTTTATTAATTATTATAAATATGCTAAGGAATCTAGAGGAAGTATAACAAAGCATAAACAATAACTGTTTTCTAAAGAGTTGGAAGTCAAATGTCTATTTGTTGTATTCCCCTCTTAGCTATGATTTAGTAATGGTTTAGACAGTCCTTTTTGTATTAGTTTAGTTAGTTTAGCTTAATTCTGTCTTGTACGTTATTGTATTTTTCCCCATATGTAGTTCTATATTATTTAAAAAATGTGTTAATAAAAATAGTTTTAAAAAACTGTTTTAAATCTCTTTTAACTTGTTAATTGTGCTTAATATTTTTTGTTCTATTTTAATTATTTTAATTGTTTTAACTTGTTTGCAGTGTTTTTACTTGTACATTGGCCTGAGATATTTTGATATACTGTGTGATAGAAATATTTAAATAAATAAATAAGGTAAGTGTGAATCTTTACTTTATTTTGAAAAAGTAATTTCCCAAGCGCCGGTACTACTATTCGCCTTCTGAAAATTAAACTAGTATACGGTAACAAATGATAACCCTTTATTTTTGCCATTGAAATGACTTTTACCTTAAAAAGTTAGGTTTGTCACCACTGTTACTTTATCACTCTGATCTGTAAAAGCTTGTAGAGATCTTAGGCCATTTCTGCACTACATTGTTCTAGTGCTATTATTCTACTTTCAACATCTTATAGAATCCTTATAGTTTAAGGAGGGGCATTTAGAATTCTCAGCCAGAGAGATCTTTGGCCTGAGTAAACTACAAACCCCAGAATTCTCCACGTTGTTGAAAGTGGAATAACTTATTTTGAAATAAGATAAAATATGCTTAATATGGAATGGGGGGAGGGGAACAGTGGTTTTATACAATATAAAATACAAGACCAAAGATTGGTAAAGTAAATAACTGTACATAGATAATTCATTTCTTTTTTTTAATGTATAATGTAATAATGAAATATGTACAGATATAATGTCTGGAATAAAAATAAATTTAAAAAAAAGAAAGTGGAATAATAGCACTAGAACAATATAGTACAGAAATGGCCTTACCATAAGGTAGAGTGAGATGGCTGCCTTAGGCAGCTGATTTATGGTGTGAGGAGTGCTAATTATTTAATCTATTGTTGTACTTTTAATGTCAGGGAGATTTTTCTGCCTTAGGTGGCAAAACAGATTGGCTGATTTTGGAAACAATGAGTTGGAATATGACTCAATCTAACTCAGAAATGAGTGAGACCATGTTATGCAGTGATTAGAAATAGCTTGCAGACTGGATAGAATCTAGTTTATGGTTATTTCAGATGTTGTCCCCTCTTTTTAAAATTTGCCTGACTTTGCAGGGCAACATGGGTTTCTTTATTTAAAGAAAAAGTCTACATTACTTGTGCTTTAGATTACAACCAGAATTGCTCAAATGTTACTCTCACAAACTCTGGTTTCATTAGAATGGTATACAGTTATACTTTTACATTATATAAATTACAGTGCTTCACTATTAGAATTGTTATGCCTATATTATATAAAGTTTACTCAGCAATTTAGATGGGATTTTCTTCTGCCAAATAATTTGCATTACAACACAACATTTGATGAACTGCCTAGCAAGAGAGGTAGATGGTGCTAGAGGATGCCCAGGCATGTACTAGGCGTATACAACTGCAGGTTCTGGAGAAATCTCTGTTCCACTATGTGAATGAGAATTGACACCAAGCCCTGCTATTCATGTAAGAAGAGGTGAATGTAGAGGGCTTTCTCAACTCTTGTCATGTCAAGAAGAGATAAACAGTATTTGCAGCTGGAAAAATGACTCTAGAGATTTTTTCTTTTTGTGTACCTTCCCCTGCTCCAGATACTGTTTAACAGACTGAGTATAGATGGGACAGTTTTACTCACTAATATCTGACATAATGTTTTTTGGTTTGGCCCCAGTGCCCAATTTTAAAGAAAAGGCTCCAATTGCAGCTAATACATAATCATAACAATAGGCAAAGGGTCAGTGGCTTCCAGGGAAGCACTGTGAGATCAGAATAGGAAATACAGGGGAATGGGACATGCCAACAATTTTTCTACAGCCATTCTTATTGAAGTGGGTATTATGCTGTGTTTGATTCCACCATGGTGTCTGCCTATGCCTTTCTGTTGGATCAATAGAGATATCCCTGCATTTTTGGACTGTTGCAATGAGCTCCTGCACTTCAAAAAGTGCCAGTACTTCACTTCAGGTCTGTTTTACCTCTCCCACCTAGTTCAAATCCAATGCGGGTCACTGATATTTTAAGCCAACTGATTGGTTGTATACAATGAGGGTGGCACATTGCGTTAAATATGTAGCATGCAACAACATTGGATTTTAAAAATATGTAAGTATGACCTGTCTTTATAAATGAAACTGTAGTGGGTGGGAAAGTTAAAGTTAACTCTCCTACCCAGTTACAGCATCTAGCAGCAGCTGGAGGCTTCCATGTCTGTGGGATGATTAATATGTTCTGGGTTTTAGTCAAAACTTTAAAGGAGCTATCCAAAATATTTAATCTCTTTTGGGGATAGATTTAAGCACATCAGGGAGCTACTTTACAGACCAGACTACAGCCTGGAGCAGATATGCCACCCTGCTGATATGGAAACTGCCAGCCACTACTGCTGCTAACAATCTTTCACCTCAAAACCCAGTGTGCTAAGTGGTTTTAGAAAACAAAATAACACTGACCTCTATGGGAGACAGTTTCCCCCTTTCCCAAAGGTAAATGCACCATATGGAAGTTGATAGAAGCAGCTGTGGCAGTCCCTAGCTGCCTATATCAATGTGCTCTGTGACTGGGAGAACACTGCAATCACTATTTCCAAGTGTGCCAATCTGCAGTGCCTTGGAAACTATGGTACTTGGGTCTCTGTCTAATTTGAGAGATAGATTTTTTGGCTGAGATGTTACCTCAAAAAGTGGGTGACTCAGAAGTCTACCCATGGTCCCATGGTGCCTCTGTGGAATGGTGGGGGATTATTAGCTCAAAGGGAGGGCTGAAAAGAGGGGGTAACCTTACAAGATCTTTCCACCTATATATACTGGTATTAATGCAGGATACCAGTTGGAGATTAAAGTAATGTTTTCTTGGGGGAGATCACAACCACACGCAAGATTCAAGCA
The DNA here is from genome assembly GCA_948472985.1 of Iguana delicatissima. Lineage (NCBI taxonomy): Eukaryota > Metazoa > Chordata > Lepidosauria > Squamata > Iguanidae > Iguana > Iguana delicatissima. The sequence continues at coordinate 679,552 of CAOKZL010001062.1, forward strand.
GTCTCACAGCCACACAAGGCTAACTGAAGGAAAGGAAGGAAAAATTGGATAGCGAGAAGTTAAGGCAGAGAGGGCAATATTTACATATCCTACAGAGAAGAGATGAGACAATGTGCCTCATACTAAAGTTCTGAGGGTAGTGCAAGAACACAAATCTGAGCAGCAGTGATAGCCTGGGTCCAGTGTACTACATCCAATGTTTTATGAGTTGCCTGGCTCAGAGCCAGGGTTTAAGTACCATTTCTTTCCTGAGGGGGAAGGTGTTAATGAGTCTCTGGCAGAGCAAACAATGGGGTCCAGCTAATGGCCTTAGCATTAGGTGACAAAACATTGATGGGAATTGTAATAGCTTCTTCATGTCTGGGCAGGTGCAGAAACAAAGGAAATTTTCAGCAGGAAGAGGAAACAGGTTGATGACCATCAGTTGCTCTATTGTGACAACTTCATGAGCTATTGTGTTGGAGGGCTGAATTGTTGAGGGGTTTTTTGCAAGCTCATCAGCCCTGGAGCTTCCCAACTGATATGACCTGGCCATGCCCTGAGGTCCCATCTGACCTACTTTTGCATGTGTTCAGCCAGTCCTCTTTGCCAGCATGTCTTTTCAGCCATAACAATGTGTGATTTATATTTTCTATGTCAATTAAATAACATTCATTGCCAATTATGTCATATCATGGAGCGAGGACATACAGCATGGTAACAGGGAGGCACAGCAGACATACCTATGACAAGGGAGATCTATCATTATAGCTAGATTTTCCAGTATAGGATCTCAGCTATTTGCTTATGTCTGTAACTGAAGTCCCAGACAGGATCACCTAGACCAGTGGTTCTCAACCTGTGGGTCCCCAGATGTTTTTGGACTTCAGCTCCCAGAAGCCCTGAGCATTGACCATAGTGGCTGGGGTTTCTGGGAGCTGAAGTCCACAAACATCTGGGAACCCACAGATTGAGAACCACTGACCTAGACTGTTAAACTCTTTGTGCATGTATGTGCATTAATAGCCCTTTGTTACAGGTGAGATAGATAAACCACATTCTATTACTAAAACCAGAAATTAAGGTGGTAGGTAGTAGGAGTTATTTAAAAATTGGCCCAACAGATTAATCTGATTGTTAGCATAGATGAGGCAGCAGTAAAGATGGTCAACATCAATTTTGATGCAGAAAATATTAAATTATAATAATTTATACAAGTTTAACTTCTGATATGTAATTTCCAGTTCAGTTTAACAGCTTTTTCTCCTGTACCCCTCCTCCATCTGACATTGCTGGGATTGAACTTTGTCACCTAGTTTCTTTATTTGAACTACATCTTTTGGGATTTTTGTTGATGTTGTTGAGAATGCCTTTGCCCTAATAATATAGGGATCAGCATGGAGTATACTGAGATAGGGCATGGCTAATTGGTAATCTAGACTACTACTTAGGCTACTACCCAGGCTACTCCATACCATAACTTTTTCTTGCAGGTCTCATTTACAGTGCTTTGCAGAAGTATTCACTCTCTTTGACATTTCCACATTTTATTGTGTTAGAACCTGCAAATAAACTAGGTATAACTAGCATTGTTACCACTTGATGTATACAAGATGCTCAACACTGTGAAGGTGCAAATTATTTTTTATTGTTTCTTGTTGTTGTGCAAAAGTTAAGTAATTTGCTTGTTGTAGATACATTCACATTTCTTGTGATGGCCAGGCTGTATAAAGCGTTAACTCAGAGCATCTGAGTAAAGTATCATTGGAGAGAGGATGGGAGGTGAGAAGAGGGAGAACTGAAGGTTTCTGGGATGAAGAAGGAAAGGCCTTGTGGTGTATGCTCGCAGCTAAATATTTCATTTTAGAGTAAGGAAAGGGATCCCAGGAAAGGGTTATAAGAAAACCAGGGACCGTCTAGTCAAATGTATTTGGTTTTTAGTTCTTTTGAAAGGAATGGGAGGGTTGGGAAAGGCAATCTGGAGTTGGAGAATAATCTTTATTTTCGTTCTGCCTATTCCAATGTGTTTGGTTTTTTCCTCTTAGAACCAGAGGTATGCAGGAAGCTAGTGTTTTAATCTAGCTGAGTTGCTTGTTAATTAATATATCTTGATATATTAATTCTTAGGACACTTATTTTCTTGTTTTTTTATTATTAAAGTATTGCACTTATAAAAAGCCTGCTTTGTTCCTTAAGAGAGAATGGGAAGCTCTGGTCAGATGTCTGCATTGCAAGATACACCAGGAAGTTGCAAATTAATACTTTTTCCTTTCTCCCAAAAACATAAGGGAGACCGGAAGAGTGTTGAGCCCTTTACATTCTACAGGGAAGGAAAGGGAGATTGGATCTCCAAGAAAGGTCTTGGTGGCAGCACTGCACTGCACTGCACTGCACTGGGGAGAGGTGGGCAAGTCTGGGTGAAACTCAGTCACACACTACTCCCCCTGTCATCAATCCCCTAAATCAATACTTGGTAGAAGCACCTTTAGCAGCAATGGCAGGTGTAAGTCTTCTTCTGTAAATCTCTTACCTGCTTTGCATATCTAGATTCTGCTGTTTTTGCCCATTCATCTTGGCAAAATTGCTACAGTTCTCTTAGTTCAGATGAGGACTGTTGGTGAACAGCCACTTGCAAGTCTTTCCACAGATTCTCAGTCAGACTGGACTTTGACATTCTATGGCATAGAGATTCTTGTTTTAAAACTTATTGTGTGCCTTCAGATTGTTTCCAGCTTACAGTGCCTCAAAGGTGAACCTATCATGGGGTCTTCAGGGGCTGAGAGAGTGTGATGTGCCAAAGGTCACCTAGTGGGTTTACATGGCTGAGCAGGGAATTGAACCAGGGTATCCAGGATCACAACCCAACACTCAAACCACTACACCAAGCTTGGCTGCATATTCAGAGTCATTGTCCCGCTGGAAGGTGGACCTTCATCCCAGTTTTAAATCTCTTGGAAAATTCTGTACACTTAATCTGCATTTGGCTCTATTCATTTTGCTCTTAATCCAAACCAGTTTTGCAGTTCCTGTCAAGAAAAGCACCCCCACAACATGAGACTGCCACCACCATGCTTCACTGTGGCGATGGCATGCTCTGGGAAATGAGCACTGTTGGCTTTGCAGGACGCAAAGCATTTTGCAGAAAGGTCAAAGAATCTTCTACAATCAGCCCTCCACATTTGCAGGTTTCTCTTTTGTGGATTTGATTATTCACAGATTATTTGCTGTTACCTTGATTTCTGGGGTCCCTTGGGGGACACCTCAATGTGCTCCATGTGGTGGGGAATGGAAACTAGCCAGAGCACAAGCAATAGCAATGCGAGAGGCAGGGTAATCTAGCGGGGTCTTTTTACCCAGTTTTTACGGGGTCAGGCCAAACCAAAAACCAAACAAAAATGTCTAATAAATGATTTTATTGAATAAAAGTCTCATGCACCAACACAATCACTCACACACTCACTCAAGATCTATTAAGAAGCAAAAGAGAGGAAACTGGATAGGGGAGTATTGAAGGGGTAATACTGCACCTTTTCCTAAAGTCCTTGGTCTGGGAAAAACAGCGGAGAAGTGGAGCTCAGCACAGAGAGGGCTGAGGGGATTACTCAACGGATGGAGAAACAGTCTACTGGGATGACCGGGAGTGATCCAAAGAACTGCTCAAAAACTGGGACTATTTGTAGGGGAAAAAGTACCTGGAGGGCCAGTCCTTACCTGGAGAGAACAATGGGTGTTGCAATGAGAAAGAAGCTCCACAGTGGTAACTTCCTTTGCGTGATGAGATTACAAGGTGTTGCCAAAGTCTCAGGATCTTCGGCTGCATTGGGTTGTGGTGTGACTTCATGTAAATGGCCCTTGCCTGATAGGATTTTATTGTTATCGGTGCTCAGCTTGGGGCAAACATGCTAATCCCCTCAAGCCAGCTTCTCAGGGGCTGAGGACCCTTTGTCTACTGTGGGTTTGCACAGCTTGAGGTCTCCTGGAGCTACGTGACTGGGGATTTTACTGGCCTGACCTGGTTTTCGATCATTCGACCGTTGCCCATCCGGGTGACCTCTCAGGCACATTGAATCATATTTTAATATCAAAATTATAGACCCCTGGACAGGGTTTACCAGTGAAATAACATTGCTGTCACCTCTACTGCCTCTCTAGGCCATTTTTAATAGGGATTGCAAGTCTCATGAGACTGAGAAACTGCAAATGAGGCTTGTATGTCCTCTTTAAAAATGGTGTGGAGCAGCAGTGGAGGTGGCAGTAATGTTATTATGGCCAATAGGTCTCTCTCAGGGTCTACAATTTATTAATTCACCACATCAAATTGATATCTCCATGTGGCTAATATTAAAAATCATTCCATGTATCTAACAGGGTCACTGTATGTGCACGTAGGCAGGAAGGCTGAAAGGCGGAAGTTAGGAAAACTTTGGTCAAGCCAAGTGACTCAACCTGTCACGTAGCCAGGGACCCCTCGAGACATTCTGGCCATCAAACAGACAAAGGGCCCTTTGCACTGGTATGGCAGCTCAATAGAATCACAATCAGCCTGCCAAGTGAGGGCAATTTCCACTCTACCTGTGCCTTTGTCTCACTCGGGCAGAGTCATTCACGAAGCACCGAGAAACATTCAGCCAGAGATGTTTGTTGTTGAGGGCTTTGATCTAGCCCTCCTTGCTATTGCTCTCCCTGAGAGAGAACTCGCCCTCCAGATATATTTTTTCTATAAAACCCCCATGTTTTTATCTATTCGGAGGTTCGTTTTACATTTTCCTCCTGAATTGCCATCACTGTGTTTTGCCTCAGCCCCCCCTTCCCCCGTTCTGAGTTTCATCACTCTCAATCCTCAGTTTTCAACTTTGGCTCTCTGGGCATCAGGATCAGATAGGGTATTACTCCAGAACACCCCAGAACAAAATCCCTATTAATTTTCCTTACTTTCTTCTTCATTAGTTCTTGAATGAATGCGTGAGGGTGTGTGTTGTTGTTTGCTTTAATTACTGAGAGTTTAATAAAATCTTTAAACTGAACAACTTGCCTAGTTCTTGGCTTGGCCTGACTCTGTAGACATTGGGTTACAAGATCCTGCTAAGTTACCCTGCCTCTCATAAAGCTAAAGCAGTGCTCTGAGCTAATTTTCCCCACAATTTTGATAGCTTTTGGGAATCCCCTTAAGGGAGCCCCAAGCAAGCAGGGTAACAGTAAGCCCCACCAGCCACCTACTTCTGCTTTGTGAAGGAACCCTGTTGCCTCAAAGGAATCCACAGTGGGTTGAATATGGTGATCATTCTTTTTTTTGTGTTAAATATGTTTGGGAGAGCCTAGAGTTATTCACCTTTTTTTCCACTTTCACAGGGGTCCTGTGCCCACAACCCTAGCGAATGTGGAGGGATGACTGTACTCTCATCTGATCAGAGAATCTTTTCTCACATGCTTGCTGTTTCTCCCATGTGCCTTTTTAGAAACTCTAAATGGGATTTTACATGGGTTATTTCACCAATGACTTCCTTCTTGTCACTCTTCCATAAAACCCAGTTTTGTGGAGCCTTGGAATGGTAGCTGTCCCATGGATGATTTTTCCCATCTTGACTGTAGATCTGTCCAGCTGCTTCAGTTCTTCTCTGACTAATGCCATGCTTACCCAGTCAAAATCCTGGTTGAAACACATCTTTTGCCTTCTCTAATCATAGTGGATTTAACAGTGCTGTGAGGGATGCTCATAGTTAGGATATTTTAAAAATTACCCATTGTGATTGAAGCTTCTGCAAAATTTTATCCTGGACTTATTTTGTGAGCTCCTTGGTCTTTATGATGCTGCTTGTTTAGATATACAGTCCAACAAACTGTGAACCTTCCAGAAACAGGTGTATTTAATTTGAGATAATGTGACACTGGAATTGGCTTACACCTGGACTGTGTCACAGCAAAGGGAGTGAATATTTTTGCAACTAAGAACTTCTGTGCCACAATAAAAATATTTTGCACCTTTACAATGTTGAGTATTTATCCAGTGGTAACAATGGCAATTATCGCTGTTTCAATTCCAGGTTGTAAAACAACAAAATGTGGAAGAGTCAAACAGGGTTGTGTGAATACTTTTGCAGGGCTGTGTATTTGCAATGTTCACAATGAACTTCCAATTTACTTCCCTGCGGCACATTCTTGATTTCATCCAGAAATCATATTCTCTTTGACTACACCTTGCACGCACTCAGAAAATCTGTTGTCATCTCTCAGCAACACAGAGATCCATCGGCCAGATTTTACAAAGAACAAATGTATCATAAAAGCAAAAGTATAAAAAAGTATATAATGCCAAACAAATCTGATTATTAATATGTCTGGCCTCTATCCCACTGTTTATTGATGTTGAAAATTAAAAACAGTAGTATCATCATGGAAAAGGGCAATTAGTGTGCAGCTAATCTTAATAATAAAAACGTATAGGAAGTACTTACAGACATATATAGATAGATAGATATTTCTCTCCAGTAACTTTTTATATACCCAGATGATTATAATCATCACTGCATATTGTCCTGCATTTCCTCTGCTAAGGATCAGGAAGTATGCAAAATAAAATTGGAGTGAATCAAAACAATGTTTTTTCAATTGCAAAGCAACACTGTAGTATAACAGCAGATGTCATACTTGGTTTTAACCAAGAAAAGAAGTGATAGCTCAAAGTATGTCACAGTATGATTTTAAAAATAACAGCAAATATCTAGGACTAGAAAAATAAATTATTCACCTGGTCAGAGGCAGCTGCCATTGTTCCACTATTACTTTTCCTCCCTATCTTTGCCGTGTACTTATTGCCTGCCCTCAAAATTTAATCAGTTGTAGATTGTCATATGCCAGCGTTGTGTAGTGCTTTGAGCACTGGACTATGACACTGGAGACCAGAGTCTAAATCCCTACTCACCTACTGGGTGATCCTGGGCAAGTGACACACTCTCAGTCTCAGAGGAAGGCAAAGGCAAACCTCCTCTGAACAAATCTTGCCAGCAAAACCCTGTGATAGCTTTAGGGTTACCATAAGTCAGAAATGACTTGAAGGCACACAACAACAACAGCAATTACTGCACTTTTGAGCAAAACTGGACCCTCCTAAGGTATTGCAAATGGTTGAAAATCAGGGATCATTTTAAGATACATTAGGCCCCATGGAGTGCAGGATAAGGTTACTTGGTATTATAGTGGCCATTTGAGCACTACACTCTTATAGCGTGATTATTCCACTTTCAACATCCTATGTAGGCCCCTCCCTAAACTGCAAACTGCAGGATTCCATAGGATGTTGAAAGTGGAATAATTGTGCTATAAGAGTGTAGTGCTGAAATGGACAGTGATGTCATATGGTACTTTTAGCAAAGACAGTAAGAATAACATTAGAATTTCCCATACCAGCAAATCATAGAGAAGTCTCTCGCTGCATTTCATTTACAAAATGAAGTTGTATCTATACATAAGAAAGTTTTAAATTCTAATAGATTCTAGTAAGACAAGTGAAAACCAGAGTTCAGGATGGGGTAATACAGATAGGCATTCAAAGCCAGAAAAAATACCTCAGAATAGGATAAACACAGCTGTATCAGTACCTTAACTTGTTCTAAAAAGTGAGGCTGAAGGCTATAGATCTTGTTCTTTGAAGTCATTGAAGAAAGACTGGAGTACAGATATGTTGGATTTCTTATGGCTATTTCGTGGGAGAAGTGTAGGATAGTACTTAGTTTCCTGGCACTGATTATGAAGAACAACAGCCATTCAGAATTTTGGTGTCAGCTCCTACAAATCTACTTTACTTCCCAACCCACTCTATCTGGTGCAACAGTGTTATTAGGTGGTAACTATATCCATATATTCAGTTAGAAATGCATTGCAACAAATACTTTCTTAATGCAAAGTTTAGTAATAGATCACTTGAAGTTTCCTTTTGTTTGATAAGAAAGAAGAAAAGAAAAGGATGCACCAAATCTCTTTCATGTTGAGATCTATTATCACTTTATTAAATTCAAATTTATTGCTAAATTTCTAGCCAAAAAAATAGCTGTTAGCACACCATAAAATAAAGCATAAATTTGACTTCACTGCATCAAAGATATTATTAAAGGGAAAAAAATGACTTAATGGTCTGTCCAGCTTCATAAATCTTATTGTTCATATAAAACAACATGACAAAATTTATGTCCACTAAACCATAGCATTAATGCAGTCACAGTGGCTGGTAGTCAAAGCAATTTCTTTAGTAATCTGATGTTTAAAAATTATGAGGGCCTATATAAGGCAATGTCTTGAAGGTAATATTTGCACAGAAATGTTTTGCACAGAATAGAATTTCTGAAAACCAGAGATGCCTGAAGACTCTTGCAATTGTATTTTGCCACCATGCTTCATGGATGCCAAGCACAGTCTTTTGTTTTGAGGGCTTCTTTTCACATAATATAATGATCTACACAAGCTGTATCAGTACATTTCTTTCATCTATTGGCCATGGATTCTCCACTAAGTTGATAGAATTCACACGTCATTTTAGGAAGGAAACTTTTTGGCCTGGAACAGGAGAAACCAAGCCAATGTTGCCACACTGTCTCCATTCACTTCCATGTTGCATATGCTGTATATGTCTGTCAAGTTAGGCACATGAAGGAAACATCTACAGAGATAGTCCTTGATCACTCAGAGCTTGAAAACATTAGTTTTGGAGCTACAGCTCTGTAAATTTCCAAGCCACTTAGGCAGTACTGACTATATATTTCTCAGAGCAGCCAATCCAATTTTGGAAGATAAACAAGAGTAGTTCTTATGACACAACTGATTTTTATGGTAGTAATAAGGAGACTGAGTGGAGGCTTTGCCATTATTACAGAAGCAAGACTGAGATAGTGCGTTGCAAAAATGGATACCTTTAAAGTGGGATACCTTCTTTGACCACATCAAGGAAAATAACACACATGTAGAAAGGTAAGAGACAAGGGGAGCGGATTTGATTTCCAAACAAAAATATGTGACCAAATGGTTATGCTTGACTGAGAACCTTTTCTAGCAGCTGCCCCATGCTCTAAGCAACTACCATTGGACTCAGAACCAGCAACTTACATGGGGAAAAAAATCCCATGTTTAATGGGAAGAGTGCATACTATGCATGTATAAGGTCCCAGGTTCAATTCCTGGTATCTCCAGCTAGAAAAAAAGAACCTGCTTAAAACTCTGGACAGCTGCTGCTAGTCATTGTAGACATTACTGGGCTAGAGGAACCATATATCTGGCTCAGCAAACGGCAGCTTTCTGTGTTCTGATTTGAGATATGAAAAAAGGAAATAAATTGCACAAAGGCTGGCTGTGTTATGCATGAAAACAATTTTCTTCTGGGTATATAAAAGCAATACAGCACTCTCAGAGTAAATGAGGTGATGCAGGACTCCAGCAAAAGAGGAGTCTGACCCCAGAAATATGGGCTAGATACCAAAGTAGAAGAGGATCACAAGGAATGTTTTTGGGCCAATTCTACAGCTGAACTGAACCCCATCAGTCTATTGGGAAACATGAAAAAACTGGTGACCAACTCAAAGTATAGTATAGTATAGGTTTCACAGGAAAAAGAATACAATAGGCTGTCCACACTCGTGAGGGATAGGGACACAAATCTCTCACAAATGTCAAATAATTGTGAATAGGGTGCCCCCCCCGACAGACTTCTGCCCAGCCAATGCACCCACCAGGTGGGGGCAGGGAGGCAGGGAACTGGTGAACGGCCTCCCTGGGCCTTCGTGCTGCCCATATGGGGCGCACCCACACCTGGGACAAGGAAAATGGGAGGAGCAGGTGGGGTGGGAATGGGGTGGGAGTGGGAGAATGGGTGGCAAGCAGGCACCTCACGAATAATCAAATTCGTGAAAATGAAACTCACAAATGTGGAGGGAGAACTGTAGATGGCTTTGAGGTTATATTTAGGGTGAGCAGAACAAAAGGATGGCTAGTCTGATTCAGGGGAATTAAAACAATCCTGTGGGAGGTTCCTAATCACTTGACTAAACTGAGGCTAGCTGACTAAACAGTACAAAAGTCATGCTACGGAAGACAACTGGCAACTAGTCTACACACTAAGATATACCATGGTTGGTGCCTAAGATAGTATTCCAGCCCACTGATACATCCTGCAGAGGGGCAGACTAGTGAGTGTGTGGGAAATCACAAGCACTTAGCTACAACTGTGAGAGAGATATTAATACTGGGCAATTGAGGGGAGTTTCTGTGTGTGGATGTGTTTGTGTGGATATGTGACCTGGTGGAAATAGAGGCAGTTGCTGCTAAATAGGGGGAGAGTGCCTTTTCTTCTCAACTTCTCTTTCCCAACTTTAGCCAGCATACCCAATGGCATATTTGAAATAAACAATAAACATTCAGGACTTCAAAGCTCCATGTCTCCTTTGGTTGACACCTCCTTCAATTATGTGTGATTTGCTTCTTTAAAAAAAGTTAAGAAAAAAATCTGCAGGAAGAGAACAATCCGTCCCCCACCCCCATCGCCCACTCTCCAAGCAGCTAGAAGGGAGGTGACTTTGCTGTCCCATCTTCCTGGAAGAACCACATCTCTAGAGCAACCATTGTTGCACTGGTTGCCAGGGAGGAGGGAGGGCCAAGTAGGACCTTTAAACCATGGCTCCGCCTCCCCCGCTGGGCTCTTTTGTTGTTGTTGTTGTTGCTGGCAACCCACCCTCCCTCCTTCATTTGTAGTGTAAGGTTGCTGGTCACTTTGGGGCCGAGTAGGAATTTTTTCTTCCCTAAAGCGAGGGGTTTTCCTACCCTACACTGCAGCAAGGGACTGGGCAATTGGCTTTTAGGGTGGTGTCTTAAACAAGAGTTAAATAGGTCTCCCAGCAGGTGAAGGGGGGACATTAAAGCATCAGTGTATACCTTTGGCACAAGGTGGTGTAAGATATGCTTCTAGAGCTCACTCTTCTGGGTGTCAGGCAGGGAGTGATGGGTGAAAAAGGAGAGCATCCTTGGGGAGGGCCCACATATTTTATGCCCTCACTTCTGGGCTCTGTGGCAGGTGGTGGGCTTTTTGTGGGGCATGGCTCCCAAAGGGGGTTGCTGAGGTGGCAACCCAGGATCAGGGGTTTGCCCTCAGGGCCAGGTATTTTGCTATCATGCAGCCCCATAGAATCATAGAAATGTAGAGTTGGAAGGGACCACAGGGGCCATGCAGGAACACCCTCAAAGCACTCCCGACAGATGGCCATCCAGCCTCTGCTTAAAAACCTCCAAAGAAGGAGACTCCACCACACTCCGAGGCAGCATATTCCACTGCCGGACAGCCCTGACCGTCAGGAAGTTTTTCCTGACTTTTAAGTGGAATCTCCTTTCCTGCAGCTTGAATCCATTGCTCTTTGTCCTGGTCTCTGGAGCAGCAGAAAACAAGCCCACTCCCTCCTCTACATGGCATCCCTTCAAATTTTTAAACATGGCTATCTTGCCCCTCTTAACCTTCTCTTCTGCAGACTAAACATCCCCAGCTCTCTAAGTCTATCCTCATAGAGCATGGCTTCCAGGCCCCTCACCATTTTGGTCGCCCTCCTCTGGACTTGCTCCAGCTTGACCATGTCCTTCTTGAATTGGGGTGCCCAGAACTGGACACAGTATTCAAGATGAGGTCTAACCAAAGCAGAGTAGAGTGGTACCAGTACCTCCCTCGATCTAGACACCATACTCCTATTGAAGCAACCGATAATTGCATTGGTTTTCTTGGCTGCCGCATCACACTGCTGACTCATGTTCAGCTTGTGGTCTATTAAGACTCCTAGATCCCTTTCACACGTACTGCTATCCAGCCACGTGTCCCCCATCCTATATTTCTGTATTCCATTTTTTTAACCTAAGTGTAGGACCTTATATTTCTCTTTGTTGAATTTCATTTTGTTAGCCATGAAGTCAAGTTCAATGTCATGTCCAAGGTCAAGGTCAAGTTCATGTCTAAATAGGCAATAAATAATAAAATTGCCCATAGTTCATCTCAAGTCCTGTCATGGGATCTCTTCATTTCGAGGGGTGGGAAGCAAAAGGCAGTCTCTGATTTATGTCACAAAACCTTTCTCACACATTTTTTAGGTGTATCAGGAAAAATTCACTTCCAATATTTATAGAGCCCCACAAATACTGCTGAGAAAGGGAGAAAGAACTCTTGTGATCAGCCCTAATTTTTACTGCTTTACTGTTTTACTATTTGTGGATGGTAGACAATAATTGTCAAAAGTTCTCGTAGTGACTAGTGAGATCATACTGGTTATTGCAAAACTTCAAAGGCAGGCGAAAATGTAAAGACAATATTTGGTTTGGAGCTGATTACCAGATTTTCAGTGATGCTCAAAATCTTTGACCAGCCATATGGAAACATTAAGATCACTGTGACCTATCAGACCTTTATTACAAGTGTTAAATGGGTGTCTGACACTTGAGCAGTTGTGTGCCAAGCAGCAGCTTGCAAAGTAATAGCAGAATGCACTGAAGCAACACACACAAACAAATAAACAAGGTCTCTGAAGGAATCCACGTTTCTTTGTTCCAGAGATTCACCTCCTGGCAATGCTGTTCCTGCCTAAGGGAAAGAAGGCTAGGATGGCTAGGTAAATCCCAGGGAACTAGACATGGTTACTTGGAAAATTATGTAGGGTGTTCACCAAGCAGCTCTACCTGACAGGAGAGAAGGAGGGAGCCACTGAGTAATGCTCTATAAGTATGATTTAAATGAAACAGAAGAGAAAACAGGTGAAATAGCCCCATTCAAGGCAGTTTCATGAATGTTTGGCTTCTTCCATTGATGTCTTCTGTGCATTACTAACAAGGATTAGCTATGGTGCCACTACTGTTGCCTCTGAGGGACCCTCCACCAGTGTCACCCACCGCGAAAACTGCTATCCAGTAGCTGTTTTGCACATTTTGTCTGGCTGCTCAGCAAAAGCCAGTCTACGTGGGAGATCCTACTACAGACCTGCTAATGTAAACATAGCATCCTTCCTCACAGGAGCTCCCAGTTCTACCACTAAAGCAAGGTAGTGCCTGGGTGAGCAATAAGTCCATACCTATCAACATTTCACAGTTAAAAACAGAGACACTCCTGTGCATGAATAAGTGGAGGGGGATATAAGAACTTAACACCCAATGATATAAGCTGGTGAACATGAGAAGAAAACTGGAACTAAAACACATGCAAGTGCCAGATGATGAGAGTACTGAAGCAAGTCTCACGCTAAACAGAAAGTCAAGCGTATTTGCTACACAAAGATAAATGTACTATGGGATAATGGTCTCAGTTTATATCTGTAAGCCACCAAACCACAGGAAAAAATGGCAGACCTAAGGTCTGTGAGTGAATCCCTTCCATAGACTTCTCAAGCAGAAGTAACAGTTCAGTGCTAATGAACTGCTGGACAGTTAGAATGTGACTCACAGTGAAATCTTATGAGTTTTATTCAGAAGTGTTCAATAGATCTTCTTCCTCAGTCAGTGTGTTTAGAACTGTTACTCAAGCTTAGCATCTGTTTCCTCACAGTAGCCAAGCAGACACTTCCAGGTAGCACACAAATGGGACATGCAGTGAACAGCTTTCCTCCTGTGCTTGTTGTTTAGTGCATGGCATTCAGTATTAGCATCCTGACTCTGAATGAGCTGTCATGATTATGAGTCATAAACACATACTACCTAGCCCATCAGTAGGCACCTCTTTCAAGCAGCAGGTGCTGTATGGTGTGGAGGGGGCAAAAGTAGCAGGAGCTCCTAGCCACTCACTTTGGTTGGAGGACCAATCTGTGTCTACCCTGTGGGTTTTCGAATGTCTTATAAAATAGACTGCTGCCTTCAGGTGTGCTGGAGGTTGCTGTCCTATTGACAGTAAGATCCAGCCACCAATTTGTTAAGTGGAATAGTGGTAGCTGCATGGACCATCTTGGTCTTTGCTGCTGATAACAAAATGTAGTGGTTCAACCCTATAGATCCAAATTCTATGAGTTTATGTAACTCTTTTTTAAAGCTGTCTAAAGTAATATTCATCACTCCATCTTGTAGCAGGGCAGAAATTAAAGTGTCATCTGAAAAAGTACTTGTTTTATCTGTTCCAGATCTTCTTCCAATCAATTCTATTGGATGACTCAGACTTGTAGTATCAAAGAGAGTGATAAAGTCTCTCTATTTGCTTCACACCACACATCATTTTAGTAACTTGGATCATGTTGTTCCATTTACTTATCTTTTTTCCTAAACAAACGCAAAATGTTGTAACTTTCTCTCATAAGGGAGTTCCAACCCCCTAGTAACTTTAGTTACCCTTTTCTGCACATTTTCCACCCATACACACTCATCTTTGAATTGCAGTGTCCAGAATGGTATATAGTATTCTACATGTTGGTGTACTACAGATTACACAAAGCTGTTACAACAGCTCTGATTTTGTTTTCTGTCCCTTTTCTAATAATCTACCATTGATGTTGCTTACTTCAGTACCAGAACCTGGAACATTAGGACTGAAAATGGATTTGATGTTAAACATCTGAAATTGGGGAATTAATTCATCAGCTCTAACACTAATAATTATATTGGGTTACTTAGTTGAGTTATTGCTAATCATGTAAAATCTAAAGTCACCAGGATAGACCAGAGAATTTATGAAGAATGGCATGGTGATTATCAATGAGTCATAGAATCATATTGCTTGAAGAGACTACAAGAGCCATCAAATCCAACCTTCTACCATGCAGGAATATATGTGTGAGCTGCTTTTCAGAAACTTTGAGTGATTTTTTGACTAAAAAAAACAACAACTCTTAGTGATCTCTGCATTCCTTTCTAACTGCTTACAGTGTCTGTTTGACCTGCTCTAGAATCTTTCCTGGTATGAATATCAAGCTGATTGGACGGTAATTGTTTAAGTCTCACTCTCTCTCTGTTTTGTCTCCTTTAAAACCATGGAGACATTTGCCCTCCTCTACTGGGACTTTTCTTGTTCTCCATGAATTCACAAAGATTATTGTCATAGGTTCTGAGATTACTTCTGCCAGTTCTTTTAATACCTTTGGATGTAGTTCCTCTGGCCCTGGAAATTTGAATTCATTTATTGCAGCCAGGAATTCCTGTATTACCTCTTTTACCTATTCTGTGCTGCATTTCCCCTAGCACATCATCCACCATTCATTTTTCCCAGGTTGAGCACTGTTTTCCATTTAGGGGAAGACTGAGGCAAAAAAGGTGTTCAGTAGTTCTGCCTTTTCTCTGCCGCCTGTTAGCACTTCACTATCTTCTCCACACAGTGGCCCTACCATTTCCTTGTTCTTTTTGCTATAGACATAACAATTACGTTACTGTTTTTAACCTCTCTACCCAGGCTGAGATTGTTCTGCACTTTAGCTTTTCTGACTTTCTCCCCAGACTTTCTGGCTATTTGTTTGAATTCCTCTTTGGTGAATTCCCCCTTTTCCCATTTCTTGTAAATGTCCTTTTTAAATCATAGCTCCATTGAAAGTTCTTTAGAAATCCATTCTGGATTCCTTAGGCACCTCCCATTTTCCCTCCTTGACTGGAATTGTTAAAATTGTGCCTTCAATATCTCACTTTTAACAAACTCTCATCCATCATGAAATCCCATCTCTCTTAGCATTTCTGACCATGGGATCTCACCCAGTATTTCCCTGTTTATTGAAATCAGGTTTCTTAGTCTAGAATGCTTGTCTGACTACACTTGTCTTCCCCTTTTCTCTGTGTAATAAACTCCAGGAGAACAAGATCACTTCCACCTAAGGATCCCACCACTTCCACCCCATTAACCAGATCATCATTGCTGGTTAGATTCAGATCTAAAACGGCTGTTTCCCCTTGTTGCCTCCTCTGTCTTCTGGACAATGAAATTGTCTGTAAGGCAAGTCTGGAATCTGTTGGACCTTATATTCTTGGCAAAGTTTAACTTTCAACAAATATCAGGATAGTTGAGATCTCCTGTTACTACAACATCTCTCCTTCCTGAATGTTTCATCACCTATTCAGAAAGGCACCATCACTCCCTCGCTCCTACTGACAGATTATAAAGCACATAATATAATTGTTTGAGATTGGTGAACTTCAATACATTTTGAAACTCTCAGGTTTGGAAAGGTATGGGATCTCATCTCACAGTTTGTTCAGTTAAGTCCTTTTCTGATTTGTATTTAATTTTTTAAACTCCCTGACCCTCACCAATGTATTCTAATGCTTCATTTATGAAAGGTTAATAAGAAGTGACTTTAACACAGGGGTGGTGATACTGCAGCTCTACAGATGTTGAACTGCAACTGTCATCATTCATCACCTTTGACAATGGTGATGAGGGCTGCTGAGAACTGAAGTCCAAGCACACCGGGAGGGCCACATTATTCCCATCTCTGTATTAAAGGGCAACAAGGGTGGATACTAATTCAGTGCAAATGCAGCAAAAAGTGACTGTCTACAATGATCAAACAATAAATCAAGGGTGGAGAATATTTTGAGTACCTCTGAGCATATGCAGAACCTATTTGTGCACAGTGAATCACTGCATGCTTTCTGCCTCCCTACACCTTATCAAAAAGCACAATCTCTAAAGATCTGTGGTAAAACATATGTCTTGCTTATTTAACTCAATGGAAATAATTTTTTTCCAGGGATGAGAGGACATGAATTTATCTACTGTATCTTTTGGCTGCATGTTGCAACCTCATCAAATCCATAAACATTTGTGATCAACTGAATGCATAATGGGACGGATGGGAAAAAGATAGGGGTGTGTGTGTGTATGAGAGAGAAAGAGAGAGAGAAAGAGAGACCAAGAGAAAAGGAAATGGAGGAGGGTGGTGTGAGGAAAACTTTTCTTAATTATCTAAGTGAACAGTAATAAACATACTAAAGGATTACAAAATGGTTCAATTTATTTCTTAGTAGACAGGGGGAAAGAATGAGTTTAGTTAAATGAATATTTTGGTTCTAAACTAATAGCTCTAATCTTACCAATCCCCTCAAAGCCTGTAATACAATGAATCAAATGGTGAGTGGTAAACTGGAAAAGGAGAAGTTGCAGGGAGGAGGGAGAAGCCAAGAGAAGAAGACATTGCAGAATTAAAAATTAGGCATTGAGGAAAAATTTCCACTTAACAATTCAAGAATTTTCTATTATGAGAACAATTATAAACACAGCTCATTTTGGTTATTAAACAATAATGTACAATAGAAATCTGAATAAAACCAACACAGGATCAAAAATTAAGAGTCATGAGGTTTTTGTGTTGAAAGAGGCTTAGATTCTGTAAGGCTCATGGCTGTTTGAGACCTAATTAAACAAATCAGTCCTCCACTTTTGAAAAATGAACCTTGCTGCAGAGCTTGGATGCTACTACCAATGAAGTCTGTCACAACATTGCCACACTCATATCTGATTCCAAGGAGTGGGAACCTACCTGCAGGAGAACAACTTTAAGAAAATGTCCTGGACATAAAGTGAATTTAGAGTTGGCCTACGCAGCTTGCAACTGATCAAATGCAAGGTAGCTCATTAGCCATTTCTGATGGCCCTGTCAGAGTTTTGATAAAGGAAATAATTTGGGAATATAAAAACAATGAGGATGTCAAGCATCTGGCAGATCACAATATGTAGCTGGTAGGCTGTGTGCAGTTTGATCACAATAGCACAGGCCCAGCTTATATTCTTTGCACCCTAACTTTTTCACAGCTACAGAAAAGAAAGACAACTAATAAAGTGGTGCATATGCAGGAACTGGAATTGTCAGCATGCTGTACCCCTAGACAACCTCCTAATAATAAGCAATGGAAATTGCCTTAAAGGTCAGAGGGGGGAGCACTAGTATTGTGGATAGGGAATAGAAAAGCAAGAATGAGGCAAAACTTTCTTGTTTGCAGGTCCCCAAGTCTCCTACGTGATTGCAGTTTGATCTGTGAAATTCAGGTCACTTGCCAGGTTTGTGTTGCTACATTAAACAGCATTATAGGAGAAAGAACATTACACTGTACCAAGCTTCTTTTTAGAAAGCAGCTACCAAACCCAGTAAGTATAGGAACAGAGAACACAGAAAGATACAAAGAGATCATTGAAATATTAAAAACCTACATTTGCTGTTAAAACGTTGAAGTGAAAATGAAACTAATTTTTTGCAAATCAACCAAAGGGATGGCATTCTTAAATGTCAGTCTCTACTGAAGGTTTGCTATCAGTTGTAATGAGGTCTGCTCTGTTTCTTTTAGTACTGGTTTGGTGAGAAGTGGCAGTCTTCTCAGCAATATTTGAATCTGTATCATTTGGTAGACTAGACCAGTTTTGCTCTGGACTCTTCCAGAGAGCTCTGCCCACATCCCTTCTTCTAAGTAACAGAGTATAGGTCTCAAGATTTTTCAGTCTTTAAAAACACGGAAAATTTGGCAGGGGAGATTTGCCCAGAATGGATTGGGAAATATGTTGTGTTTCTGGAAGTGTATGTACAGCACAGACTTAGGACAAAGTTATTTAGAGTTTTGGAGTGTGTTGTTATCAGATGATACATAACTGTGTCCTTTTCAAAACCTGGTAATTCTACAGGGGTGTTATGTTGGTAGTTGGCTGCAATAATGGGCTGATGAGGGCTAAAATAGAGCAAGTATTAATTTCCTGGACAAAACCCCCAATGTTTTCTAATCCCCCCGCCAAAATACACTGGGAAGGACAGCATAGCACTAAGACCTGCACAGTTTTCTTCCAGTACCCAAAGTATTCTGGGGAACTGTTCTGTACGGGAATACACGTTTCTTTTGCACAAAAATTTTGAGGTTGTGCAAAAAAAATGTTTCCTGCACTGGAAACATTGTTTTCTATCTTACTGTTTCTTGGGCTAACTCACATTTTGCTCAGAAAAAGACCACATGTATTTCTGCACACAATCATTCTCCAGGACATTTCAGGATGTGCAAATAAAGGGGGAATACTGCACAGAAATATTTGTTTTCTCCTGAAGCAGGGAGTAAACTGTGGAAATTATTCATCCTTGCAACAAATATTTACATTCCTATAACAAACTGCTTTCAAATCCAAATCAGATGGAATTGCTACTACTAGATGAATCCTGGGACATGCTGACTGTTCTGTAGGTTGGGCATCTTCTTGGATCAATCTTTGTCACGTAAGACCATATTTAGAGATAGATATTCTGGCTGTGACAATCTGTACTCTAGTAACTTTCTTTTGGACTACTTCAGTGTGCTGCATGCGAGGCTGTTTTTGAAGAAAGCCAGTACGGTGTAGTGGTTAGAGTCTTACCTGGCACTGAGGGAGACTCAAGTTCAGATCTGCACTCATGAGCACTCAGCCTCAGTAGGTGATCCTAGATCAGTTACTTTTTCACTGCAGAAGTGTTTGATTCAAACTGCTGATTTTGACACAGAAAGGTATACATGAATTGGACCCTCAGTGTCTGAAGCATATCTCCCACTGGTTGTGTCTTAAGTGTCATCTGAAGAAGCATAATAGGCCCTTAATCCATAAGAAAATATAACTGGATAGCTCAGTGCAGATATAATGGTGACAAAGAATAATTTGCTGCCAACCCCACCATAGGTAGGCCTCCACATGGACTCTAGGCCATGTTTGGTTACTGTTCTCTGAAAGCCCATTCAGGCTAAGGTTCAGAGACTGACTATAGAAACATGTTTTCAAGGAGGGAATTGGTTGTGCTACCCTGTTCACATTGCTCTCCCAAGGGAGGCCTACTTGGCATCCACATTGTTGTCTTTTTCAATTCTTGTACCTGGTGATTTGCTTTAGCTTTTGTATCTGTATTGTATTTTACTGTGTTCTGTCTATTGGGTATGTATGCTGTGTTGCATTTAACTGATTTATTGTGTATACCCCAAATAGAGAAAAAAATGTCAATGTTAATTTTTTCCCCCTGAAAAAAGAACTTGAATACTTTGGGTGTAACTGACTACAATGTTTGGTTCATAGAAATGACTCTGATTAGTACACCATGAATTAAATGAATAAAAAAGTCTTAGAAGATGAAAGTATGGCTAGTATAGATAAATAATGAGTAAATCTACTTCAAACAAATAAATATGCAATTTATTTGAATAAAACCTCTGTTTGATGCAGGCATTTTTTTAAAAAAGATTTTCAGCCATCAGAGAAAAGGATTTTGAGCAAACCATTCTTACATATTAATGATTAAGCATGTACACAGTCTACAACTGGAAAGAAAGAAACCTCTTTCTAAGCTTTAAGTTTACCAATTATATTAAAGAAGAACATAGGTGATTTGCCCTGATTCTAGACAGGGCTACAGAGCTCTCTCATACACACATATGTTCATATCTGGACAGACAGAGAGAGGGAGAGAGAGAGGATTGAAGATGCATATATTCATCTGATGCCTGTGGAGAAAGCAAGAAATAGATCTGATGTGACTTAGGCCATAAATCCTGTGCATTCAGTTAACCATGAGAGTTTTATCCCTATATTCCCTCATGGTGCAAAATCACAACACATAATTCAGAGTGGGATTTAGTACTACCTCCCTCCCTCATAAATAGTTGCAAACAACAATAGTTTTGAATAGAGATTCCTGCCCAATAGTGCTCTCTTTGTGTCAACTAATAAAGCAGCATTTGAAAATGTCATAATGTGGATCCATCAACCTCTCACACTAGGCAAGAGAAGCTGATGCCAAGCAGAAGCACTCCACAAAAGATCAATTAAGTCTATCAATAAATTAAGCTGTTTTGGAATGTCCATATGGTAGCTTGAATTAACTTTAATCTGCCTTTTCTATCTCCATATTCTATTATATTCAATTTTTCATTTTTAAAAATTTCACATTCCTAGACAAATCTTACTTTCCCAGTGTTAAAAAATTACTTTACAGGTGGTCCCTGTAGAATTAGATGAATAAAGTATTTTGTGCCAAATATGTTTCAGCCAAAATGTATGCTCAGTTTTAATATTTCATTAGCCATCTCAAAGACCTTGTTCATTTATATTTAGTGTATCAATATTATAAATAGTCTCAATGGGATTGTCCCCTTCATTTGCATCTTTTCTTCTAACATTTCCACCCCCTAACATAATAATTTTTATTCTTGATGACCAATTGAAGGAAATATTTTTAGCATAAAGCAAAGATCTTTCTCTTCTCATAAACTTTTTAAAGAGCTTGAGCTGCAGTCCATTAAACTCTATGGAGCTTAATTCTGAGTAGACATTTGTTGTTTTATGATGCTGTACTTTAATAACTATCTCAATATTTGTAAACTGAAGAACTTAATTGTTGAAAGTATGGTATATAAATTACTGGGGCTGTGGGGAAGGGGGAGAAGATTACACAGAACTCACGAACAGCTGTAAACAGTCAGCTGTATTGGAACAAGCAAACATGTCAAAAGCCACAGTTAGACTCCTTCAGTTGGTCTGACTAGAATGGAATATAGTGACAAGTTGCCTTACCCATGTTATTTATAACCATAGTTCCTTGATGCCTAGGTTCAGTGAATTGCAAGGAGATATAGATACACCTGAGGAAAATAATTTAAAGGATTATAAATGTGGGGAGAGGTGACCATCATTCTCTCTAAATTACTCACCAGCCCAAATACACCTTCTAGACCTACTCCCCCTTATACTACCATAGAAACAAATTATTTTACAAAGCAATTGATTTTTAAAAGTGCTGATACTGGACATGAAATGATTACCAAAGTTGCAAGAACATGTTGGCAGTTGTTCCTTAAAAGCTGCACTGTATCTAAGAGGCAGCATATGTGCCGTGCAAAGGAGCAGCTGGCTTGGCAAGGAAAGACTTTAACTGAATATTTAAGGAAATAAACACATGGAACCTGTGTGACTTTGATGTCAAATAAGTTATTGTTACCTACAGGTGTTTACATTCCACACTCTCCCCTTTAAATGGGGAGAACCTTATTGTGTAAATGTTATATTTTTAGTGCAAAGGAATGCTGAATGAACAATATTCCATTTTTTAAAAACAAAAACAGCTTACTACGTTGTGTTAAGGGCATTGCATGACTCAACCGTGGCTAATGGGAACTTGAATCTGCAGAGGACCACATCCTTAAAAGACACATTATTTAGACAAGATACGTTGGCATAATAACGTGCACTGTGGCAATTTCAACTTCACACCAGCCTTGGAGCTGTATGGTTGTCAATGGCAGATTAGTGGGCCACTGTCTATGTGAATGGACCCATGGAATTTATGGAGCAGACACTGCTATGTAACCAAAGATACCATTCCACATTACAAGAACTGCAACCGCAACCAGTATCTGATATACAAAAGGATATTTAAGATATAAATGCAAATATACATATAATATTAAATGTTTTACACAGGTAATATTAAATGTTTTATTCCTTTTACATCTAAATTCTTTTCCTATATTTGAGTCATCTTACTGTTTCTATCTCTCTCTGAGAAAAAAAAAATAACTTAGATTGCCTCCACAATCCTCTTGACCAGTAGTTCTTAACCCTTTCTTTATCAGGGACCCCCTGCGAATATAATTTGTTGCCAAAGATGCCCAAGACTTAACTCAAGATTTAAATATTTAAATTCGGATTTAAATATTCAAATATTTATTTATTAAAGGCTTCTGGAAACTAGGATTCAAATCCCTGCTCAGATACTGGATGACCTTGGGCACATCACATTCTTTCTGCATCAGAGGAAGATGAAAGAAAACTCCCTTTGAATAGATCTTGTCAAAATAATCTTGTAATAGATTCTTTGCTATAAACTCAGAAATGACTTGAAGATACACAACAACAAAGTGTGGCTGTTCCAGTTTTCAGTGTGGTTAATGAAGGATGCAATCTAGCAATCATGCAAGTGATGGTCCTGAAAGTTATCCAGTCTAACAAGATGGAAACTTCTTGGGAAGGTCCTGCCACAGTGCAAGAACGCACTGGGACAGTGAACTATCTCATACAGTTTCCAGATTCTAAGATCAAGCCAAAAGTGTATCATGTGAATTCACTGAAACCCTTCTACAAGAGGCCCAGTCATCTTCTCACACTTTCAGTCCAGAAAGATGAGGAGGAAGAGTGGCCTGAAGGTGCTTTCTATGATCGGGAGGGTGGTAGCTTGGAAGATGTTAAACCCTCCCCAAGAGTCAATGCTAACCAACGCAAGCAGTTCTCTCAATTGAAAGGCAAGTTCACCACCCTGTTTTCACCTATCCCAGGTCACACCACAGACCCTCAACATGTGGTAGCCGCAGATGACAGCAGGCCATCAGCAGAACAGCCACAACGAGTGTCACCAAAGGGGAAAGAGGTGATAGAGAAAGAGGTGAAAGAGATGTTGGACATGGGGATCATTCGCCCATCACGCAGTCCATGGGCATCCCCAGTTGTCCTCATGCCCAAGAAAGGGGGAACGGACATACGCTTTTGCATAGATTATAGAAAACTAAACTCAGTGACGCACGCTGAACATTATCCAATGCCCAGAGTGGATGAACTGCTGGAGAAATTGGGGCATGCTAAGTACTTATCCAGCGTCGATTTGACTAAAGGCTATTGGCAAACCGTCTAGCAGAGGAGTCTAAGCATCGAACAGCATTCATCACTCACATGGGCCTGTTCGAGTTCAATGTACTTCCCTTCTGGCTACGCAGTGTACCTGCAACTTTCCAGAGGCTGGTGGACTGTTTGCTAAGAGGGTGCGGGGACTTTGCTGTTGCCTATTTAGATGACATTGCAATCTTCTCAGACTTGTGAGAAGACCACCTGAAACGGAGATTGTCTTCCAACGCATTAGTGATGCTGGACTGACAGTCAAAGCAAAAAAGTGCCAGTTTGCATTGGACAGAGTGACCTACCTTGCCCATGAAGTGGGACAGGAGACTATCACTCCATTGCAAGTCAAAGTGGAAGCTATCAATAGCTGGCCCGTTCCCTGTTCCAGGAAGCAGGTGCAGTCCTTCCTCTGCCTAGCTGGGTACTACAGGAGATTTGTGCCCAACTATAGTCAAGTGGCGGCACCTCTAACAGATCTGACAGGTTCCAAGAAGCCTAAGGTAGTGAAATGGACAGCAGAGTGCCAAGAAGCCTTTGCAGCCTTGAAACAGGCCTTGATGGCAGATCCTGTGCTCATGGCACCAGACTTTGACAAGCCGTTCATAGTGGTCACAGATGCTTCTGACAGAGGCATTGGAGCAGTCTTACTGCAAGAGGGTCCGGATGGCACCTTGCATCTCATTCTGTTCCTCAGCAAGAAGCTTTCTGTGAGGGAGTCCAATTGGTCCATAACAGAGAAGGAGTGCTATGTCATAGTGTATGCGCTAGAGAAGCTGAGACCATATGTATGGGGATGTCACTTCTCTCTCCAGACTGATCATGTTGCCCTCCGATGGCTCCATACAGTCCGGGGAGCTAACAAGAAGCTACTCCAATGGAGCCTGTCCCTACAAGACTTTGACTTTGACATTCAACATGCAGCTGGAAGTTCCAATGTGGTTGCAGACTCCTTGTCACGCAGAGAACTGGAGGGAGATTAAGAAGGATGAGCTTTATATGTCTGTTATTGACAACATGGCTAACCTGTACTGTTGTGTGTTTGCATGTATTCTCTGACTATTCCTTTCTTAGGTCACAGGATGAAATCCCAGCCAGTCTGGCTCCAGCATTCAGCTGTTTCCAGGCCGTCTGAGATTTGGGAGGCGTGTGATAATGGGGCTTCCCATTATCTAGACTTGGCTGAGGGGAATACTTCCCTCTTCAGGTAAACCAAGGGTTAATGAGGTGTTGGGGTTAGATTACATTTTAATTGTGGGTCAGCCTCACAGGTCACGGGGGGAGAATTGCTCAATCAAGGGGAAAGCGGTGAGCATCTTCGAGATGCTTTGAGATGCTTCAAAGGAGAAGTTATAAAAATCCTTGAGAGGCCATGTGGCAGAGAGAGACAAAGAACCCTCCGGGAGATGGGATCTGTGCCAGTAGTAGGCTGCAGGCCCTACGCCTCGCCTCCTGGTCTCATTCCTCTCTTAGACCATCTAAGCCTGTGAACCCGAATGTGAGTAACTAGAATATTAGTTAGTTGCGTTAGGGCTTTTTATTATTTTGGAGGTTGGCTGATCTTAAGAATGTATCTGTTTATAAATACTTGTAACTTAAGCATATCTGAGAGGGGGGAGCCTCTCATGTGTATTATTGTCTTGTTTACTTGCATACCTTAAATTAAATGCTTTACTGTAAAACCGCTGTTTCCTCTCTATTCCCATGCCATTCTTTGGCACACGCTTAGACAGGACTTCTCTCACTCAGAAGGGAAAGGTCCTTAAGCATAGAGATTGGCAATCCACTGAACAGGGTCCCACTGTCCTGTTCAGTAATTCAGAATTCAGTGGGTGGTGGCAGCATGAGAATTAGTGAACGCTGGGGAATTTCCTGCTGTTTTTCAAGGGTAGAAGTCAGGCTTGTGGGGGCTGGAAGTAAACTCAGTATGACAGGTCCCAACCTTGTCAGCAGCTGTAGCCAAAATGAGTTGCAGCCTACTTCTTCTGTACATATTGTGTGTAAGTGTGTTACTTAAGTGGAGTGGAAATCGCCCTTGAGCACATAATACAGCACAGAGAAGAGGCAACACAAATGAGTGTGTCTTTAATTTGCTCTCACTGATTATACAAATAAAGCATTAGTTAAACTAGTGCCTTTCAGGCTATCTGATGTGGGAGAATAGCACTTTTTTCTGTAGTATCCCTAGAACTAGAAACATATTTGTGCCCAATGGCTACAAATTGTTCTTTCTTTCTTGGAAACTCTTTGCAGAGTGGCAGCTGATTGTTCATGGATGGGAAGTGTTCCAGGTATCACCACTTTGAATAGCACTGAGATAAATCAATTAAAATAATTAAAGGTTATGTTTGTTTGAAGCAAGGAGGCATCAATACTTGTATAAAGTGATTAGGGAGAAGAGCTCTAGAGAGCATGCCTGCCCTTTTGTTTCACCTATTGCTTTCTTTGATCTATGTATTTGAACCTTTTTACTTCCTTCCTGCTTTCAGAGGTCACTTCTCCCTTCTTCTCAAAGTTGGTTAATTTTTTGTCTTTAGTCTGTGAAGGGAGCATCTACAAGTCTCCTGCCTCAAGATGGCTTACCTCTAAATATGACAACCAGCTTTTAGGGGCTCTTCTACTGAAGTTTAGGTAATCTTCTTTTGTCTATCTCCTTTGCTATCCCAAGATAGATTTCCTGAAAGAATAAATGTAAGTTTTTTTCCTTTTTTTAAACCTTACAAGAACATCTTGAGTATTTTCTCCTGTTTCTACCTCAAGTTTATATTGTACTGGCTATGTTCATTCTGCTTGCTATAGATACCAGTTATTCCTACAGTGTTAAACTATCTATGATTTGATGTATTGTAGAGCAAAGAGTTACATAAGGTATCACTGATGGGGCTGAATATATTATATTCTGATCAGGAGGATGGCTTCTAGGAAGGGAAGAACATTGCTTAAGACATGTTCCCTGTGCCCTTTTCCTATCACAAGCATAAAAATGGCTTTCAAAGCTTCTGCCTATTACCGCTTTAAAAGAGCAGATTTTTCCTAAGCAATTATAAAACTTGAATCATAGGATTTATAACAGGAAAATATCACAGGCCCAAAGGTACTTGCTCCCACAGCACTAAAGCAGATATGTGGATTTTTCTTGGATTTTATGGTTAACAAAGCATAGAATTAGAGGTCTCTTATGATTGATTTTATAGTCAGTTTTTGTCATCTTGCTCCTTGAGGAGATCAATGTTAAAGATGACTGTGGTGAATCCCCAAGGATCACATCATCTACTCTGTTGGCTGGTGGCTCTGGAAATGCTGCAGATTCAAATTCATATGAAATCTATTGTTTAGTCAAGTGTGCATTTTTATTGTGATTTATTTGTAGACTGCTATTTCAGTACTGATGGCAACTTCAAAAAATAATATTGTTTAGAGGTAAGTAGATAAGGATGGAGCAGCTGAAGGCAGACATCATGAATTATTTGAACAAACTAACAGGACAAAATAAACAGCCTAGCTCTCTATATATTGGCACTTCTCAAATGCCTTTCAATATAGATGGTGGAGGAACTGAGGTGACAATACTATTTTAGTAATGTCAGTGAAGCTAAATCTGCTGAAATGCAAATACACATCAGTACTGTAACTAGGATGGTGCAATATTTATTTATTATTAATTCAGTTTCTAAAATATTACTATCCCACTTTTACATCCCTTAGAAGGCAGTTACACCATCAGTTAAAACAGTACAAAATCCACTACAGAATAGTGATTAAACAAAATATTAATCTGAGACCAGTATTCCCTGCATAGGGGGCAAAATGGCCACCAAAGCATGTACTATAAGGGCAGTATGTCACCTGTATGTATGCAAACATGCATGAAATTTTCATTTCCGTTTAGAATAAGCAAATGTATTTTTAAGATAGTACATGAAAAGCCATATAACATTTCTCTTATAAGCTAAGTGTGGGCAGACAGCATCAGGATGACAATTTCAAAAAAGTAATACATACCCAGCAACTGAAGATTGCCAGTCATGGAGTTGAGATAACTCCAAAGCAGGTACCACAAGTGCCTCCCATGTCAATGCATTTGTGAATCCACTTTAAAGGAGATACCTGAGGTCCTCAGCCCTATCCCCAAATAAGGCACAGTATCCTGGACAGATCATAAAAGTCTGGACTAAATTCAGTGTGGATTTGCCATCCTGTTTACATGGAAACCTGTAGACAACTCATTCCAAATGGTTAAGATAAGGTGGGAGTTGAGATTTGGTGCTGTTAATAGCATTCTGACATATTTGAAAACCATTTCATTTTCTTTTCATACAAACCACATTCTTTGTGCACCAGTTTTTTATTCACCAGTGACTTTTCTACCTGATGTTTCTTAGAAGGTACAAAACCAAACCAAGGCCTCAGCTGTGTTAACGACTGACACGGATGCTAATGCACATCCAGTGAATCATTGCTATATACTTATAATTACTAACAGACTACCAGGTGCTGTGCTGAGATTCTAACAAGTTTCCCCAAAACAAAAGAATGGATCTTGCAGCTTTCCTACAGCCACTTCTTGCCAGCTAGCTGAAAAAAAATGTCCTTTTTCTGCTTTACTCTTTTCCAGATTCAAACTATAAACTTGTTTATACAAGGAGCGAGATCACAGCTGGAAGACATGATCTCTATTCTTAGCCTAAGAAGTATCAGCAATGGCCATTAAGCAAACATCTTTAGGAAAATAAGCTTTGCCTTTACTTGACACAATAGAAATGCAATTTTCGTAGTAAATTCATAATATTCCATAATGCCCTGATGCTTTTGTAGTTTTTTTTAATATCAAATGTGGTATCACACAGTAAAATTTGATCCATTAAATAAAGAAAAGATTATCAGAGGTAGACAAGAAAGGAAGATTTAAATTGATTTGAAGTATCCATAAATCCTGTGAAGAGTCAACTGTATTCCAGCAGAGCATCGGACTGCTCTCTTGTTAGCTTACAATCTCTAAACAGAGTATAATTTATACCTGGAAAATCCTCTTGCATTTAGCAATTAAGGACTGGAATATAACTTTTGCAATTATCTCATTTGATACCATAGAGCTTGACACAACACTTTTACTTTGGGATCAAGGTTCATTTTTTCTTTCTTTTTAAAAATTAAAATAATATATAGAAGATCCAGCTTTATTCCACTGGAGTTTTGTCAAAATGCTCCAGAGACTACATCTGCCATTGCTAAGTCTCTGCCAGGTTTTTTCAACTTATTTCCAGATTGTACAGTTGCAATGAAAGGAATAATTTGTGTGTGTTTGCCTGCCTGCCTATTTAGCAGCCAAGTGCTATTTTACATTTCGTTTCAAAGGCTTATACTGCATTTCAACTATTGCTAGATTCCATTACATGATTTTGTACATTTTCCGACTACTTTCTATATTTTAAAAATGGGGAATTTCTAAGCTAGGGAGATGTGATGCTCAGCTACATAACCACCAGTCCTCCATGTCCAGTATCTTTAACAAATGTACTGAATTAATTTTGGTTACACAGCAGGGAGCTACAGCGAGTAAGGTGAAAGAAACCAGAGATGTCTGTAGTTGAAAGAACAAATTTAATTTAAAAACAAACAAACAAACACCCACACACCTGATGGCTCAAACAGTCAATCAGTTCATCCACGCAATTGTTCATCCATTTTTTTTAATCCATGGGAAGGATCCAGATCAAATCATACATGGAGTAAAACCACTGAAGTCAACAGGATGATGTCCCATTGATTTCGTCACTCTGAATGAGACTAAATCTAAGTCCAGTCCATCCCAGTGTTTTTGTTGTTTGGGAGAGATGGGTTATTTTCTTTTCCCAAACATCACAATAAGCAGTACTTGTTATTGTCTATATAAAAGTACCATGCAGCTCCATCTGCCCAGTGACTGGTCTTGGGCAAAGGTGTGCCTGACCACATTCTGGCTGCTCTTGAATCCCCAGAGATGAGGTCTTATTGATCCTCAGGTGCTCAAAAGTAGTCAGAATGCATTTAAACACATCTGCTACCAATCAGTAGCTGGGGAGACAGAGCTGCACATGCAGGCCCCTCAGCCATTGGTTGCACACCCAGGTTGGGGGCACGGCAGAATGAAATACTGAGTACC
The DNA here is from genome assembly GCA_948472985.1 of Iguana delicatissima. NCBI lineage: Eukaryota > Metazoa > Chordata > Lepidosauria > Squamata > Iguanidae > Iguana > Iguana delicatissima. The sequence goes on from CAOKZL010001062.1 coordinate 709,236, forward strand.
TCCATCTCCAACATTCTCCCCCCGCCAAAAAAATCCATATGTTGGTGTAACTGGCAGGTAAACTGGCATATGTATATCACAAACAGGATGCCAGCCTGTTTTTGATGACATACTCATAAACTTCCTCATTTTTCCCCTGCAGAGAAAAGGCAGATTTTGCCTTTCAAGAGTGTTGATACAAATGGTTCCTTGGTTTCAGAAGAAGTGTCAGGTAGATGAATTTTCATTCCATGCGTACTCATCCCATGTAACAAAATTGAACTCTGTAACTATCCTTGAATTTGCAATAATAATAATGGAAATATAGAGTTGGAAGGTACCCTAAGGGCTGTCTTCCACAAATAAAGCATTCCTGAGAAGTACTCATGTAAGCTGTGTTTGAAAAATTCTAACCAAGGAACAGACTACTTTGCAGTGTAACTGATCTATCGTCTAACAGTTCTTACCATCAGGAATTTCCTCTAAATTTTAATTGGAATCTTCTTTCTTGTAATCCTATCCTCTGAAACAGAAGAAAAGAAGCTTTTTCTCTGACAATCCTTCAGATATTCAAATATGACCATATCACTCAATATTCCCTGCTTCAGGCTATGCATGCACAACTCCTTTAATCTTTCTTCCTATCGTTTGGTTTCTAGACCTTTCACCATCTTAACTGCCTGCCTCAGGACATGTTCCAGTTTATCAATGTCTTTCTTAAACTATGATATCCAGAACTGGACATAGTATTGCAAGTGAGAGTTGACCAAAACAGAACAGAGGTATTACATTACTTGATCTGGACAATTTAGATCTATTGATGCTGCCTAGAATTGCATTGCCCTTCCCCTTTTTTTGCCACCTGATCACATTGTTGACTCAAATTAAGTTTGTGGTCTGCATAGACATCTAGATGCCCTTTAACATTGCTGCTGTTAAGCCAGATGTTGCCCATTCTATATTTGCATATCTGATTTTTCCTTTCCAAATGCAATACGTTAGATTTATCTCTTTAATTTTATTAATTTTTTAAGAACACGTTTAACTGATATAAAACAGCATAGAAGGAAGCAAATGTACACAAATAACTAAACATCTACTGCCTAAACAACAGACATCTAACTGAACTAACACACTAACCACAGAAAATCATCAAGGGATAAAAGGGTTAGATGCTTGACTTCCAACTCCATTGACAATGGCTACTAGTAAAAGCTTGTTATGCTTCTTCAAAGGTCTATCAATATATATGCATATCTGTCTTATGTTATAATTAATCTTTTACTCCATTTATACTTGTAAAATAATTACTCTACTGTTTATATTAAATGTAAAATACTCTAACCAAATCAAAATAATGTTCTACAATGATTCTAGCCATGTTAATAAAAACCTTTTGCTGCATGTGTCCCCTCAACTCTTCTTGAAAAGATTATAACCTTCTCCTATTGATTCTTCAATTATGTTACATTTGCCCTCCTTGAAATGCATTTTCTTTTGATCTAGCTCTCCAATTTGTTAAAGACATCTTGAATCCTACTTCTGTCATCTGAGGTATAAGCTAGGAGTCAGCAGGGTTTATTGTTCTGAATGTTGGAATAGGAGTAGAAAATCAGGGTTCATATCCCTGCTCCATCATGGAAATCCACTGAACAACGCTGAGTGAGTCACATTTTCTCAACCAGAGGAAGGTGAGAGGAAGGCAACAGTAACCTCCTCTTAATAAATCTTGTCAAGAAAACCTTATGGTTGGGTTGTCATAAGTCAGAGTTGACTTAAAGGCACATAAAACAACAAGACAACAATAAATTAGCACTCCTAGTTTGGTATTATCTGCAAATTTCTCCATGTAAGTAATTTATAAAGATGGTGAAGAACAATGGACTCAGGATAGTAAGGTCATTTCTGCACTAGACTGTTATAGTGCTATTATTCCACTTTTAACATCCTGTGGGATTCTGGGGTTTGTAGTTTGCTGAGGCCAAAAAGCTCTCTGGCTGAGAATTCTAAATGCACCTCCCTAAACTGCAAACCACAAGATTCCATAAGATGTTGAAAGTGGAGTAATAGCACTATAATAGTGTAGTGTGGAAATGGCCTAAGTATACTATAGCATCTCACCTATCACTTCTCTCCAGAATGATGAGAAACCATTTGGTGAGTGCTCCTTGGCTTTGGTCCAACCTGCTACAAATGCAGCTAACAGTAGCATTGTGTAGCTCACACTTTCTCTGCAAGAATATTATGGTAGAACCTTGTCAAAAGCCTTAAGAAGCATTAAGGTTGGCCAAAAACATTAAAAAGTATTAAGGTTGGCCAAAAACATTAAAAAGTATTGATGCAGTACTTGAGTACTTAAGTAGTACTTGAGGTGCCTTGAAATTCCTGGGATTTATCTGTAATTATTGTGTGTCGGGGGGGATTTCCTATGTTCTACTAACTCTGTTGCCAAAAACTCTTTGCTTGCTTTTGTATGGACAGCATTTATATTAGAAGCTGTCCTCTAGGCGTGCACACACACACACACACACACACACACACACACACACACACAGATACACTTTCATGGGCTGGTACCGTTCTTTGGTGCATTAGAAACATCTGATCTTGATCAGTGAAAAGGGAGCATTGGAACGTTTCATCATAGACTTCACACCTAAGACAATCCTGCGGTAGGTTGTCTAGGAAATCTCTCGATATGCAATGTTGGCAGAAATGATACAACTCTGCAATATAAGCAGGAATGTCTTCACCAGGCTACTGATTTCATTTGCAAAATTTAAATCTTTGTATATACTGTCTGGTGGTGTAAGCCAAAGGTGAGCCTTCAGTAATCCCACAGGCTCATCAAATGTTTTTGTCTTGTGTGAAGCAGGTGCAGTGAGTGGTCTTCTTATGGCAAAGGTCTGGACTCCATAGACTTTCAACAGACCCACTTGTTTCTGTTTGGGGACCTCTGTCTTGTTTGCTTCAAGACAAAATGAGAGCCTCTCAGCACGTGAATCCCAAGAAACAGGTTGACTGACATCAATATGCCCCAGAGCAGCCACACAAACACAGAGTCTGCTGTGCTTCCAAGGCTGAGGTCTTATTTGGACTGCTTACTGGTAGCACTTGAGCATTGATCCACATTGCCTGATGTTTTTTCTGTTCTCAAAATAGTCTTGCTTATATTGCCAGACGTGTCTGAACAGCAGGCAAACATGTACAAGTATTTCAAACACAACTGTCTTTAGTTGCTTGATAATAATTACAGAATTGAACTCCTATAAATCAGTACAGCATACAAAGCACAAAAACTCAAGCAGTCCTGAAAACAGTAACATTGAATCATAGCACCTCTTGCATAGTAACCCAGAGTGATCTGGAACAACATAATTGTAATCCTGCTGATGAAATATACCGGTGTAATTGTAAATTATACTTGCACATGCCTTTTCTTGTTTGTTATGGGTGGAAGAATCCAGCCTCTCCATCCACAATGAATCCTTGCCCAGAGCACCTACTTTTCATATCCCCCACCATTTTAGTTTCACAGGGATAGTCCTGATTAATCTTCTGTCATACTTTTTCAGCTGCTTTTCAAATACTTCAATTTCTGACTCCTCTTCCCATTTTCCCCCTTAGTCCTCAGTTTGCTTCAGTTGCTGCAAACTGAGTTCAAAATGCAAAAGCAGTTCACATTTAATTAACTCAGCAGAGTGGAAAGGACAAGAGAAGGCTCTTCCAGTAAGCCCTGGCAAAAGGAAACTGCTACATCCTCTCTTTGCTTGTGTGTTCTTTCTCATTAATAACTTTTGTCATCTTGACAATACTGTTATTTTGCTTCTTTTTTTCACTGTTCAAATGGTGGAGGCATGGCCACTATATCTCCTAGATGCCCCCACATGACCAATTAGTAGCCAGGGGAAGGTAAGGTGTGGCTAGGTATCATCTGGCTGTGTTCCCTGCAGTTGGATACATGAAGAAGCAGGCATCTCTGGACTTCTTGAAGGTCCACCAGACGTCCAAGATGAGAATCTAATCTTTGTGTGTCCACTTGTGTTTACAACTGCATGCTGCCTGTCCACCTACACCCTCTCTTGTAACTAAATGGTCATGTGAAGGACACAGATGGCATGGAGATAGGTGGTACACCCTGGGAGAGAGTGAGGAAGTAGAATTAGGCCTGCTGGGGATTTACACTCAGTCAAGATCTTAGCTAATAGTCACCCAATGTACACCCAGGGAGCTGGATAGAAGAGCAGTGATCTGAACTTGGGCCTTCCAGTCCAAGCCCAATACTATGTTGCAGTGCTTTACATTGTCTTTCATAATGACTCACTGGAAGGACAAGATGCAAATAAAGCATCTTACTATGTATCAGAACTGAAAGCTTTAATCGTTTTGAGACTGTGTCAGGATTAATCAATATTAATTTAAAGAATCTAGAAGGTAAGAAGAGCCAATTTTAATAGATAAGAGCAAATTTTAATGTAGGGCTGTGAATTGATGACACTTTTGTATTCAGAAGCAATGTTGATTCTAGTGTATTTCTGCAATATGAATGAAAAATATTCAAGATTCTTGTATGTGACAGGTTGGTTATTCAAATGCACACAATTATACATTTTAGTATCTCAAAATAGCATTTGCATTGGCATTTGGACAATGTGCAAGTCATTCAAATATGATGTATAAAAATTAATTGTTTTTTAATAGGCTTGTGATTGATTAGCTAAAATGGCCAGTCACGTAGGGATGGGGGGGCAAGGAGGATATTATTTTTGGGAGGCTTGCCCTCATGCACCATTTCCCCACCCCACATGCTGTAGCCCCACCCATGTGTGCCGTAGCCCCTCCCTCCATGCCTCTGTTCCCACCCCTATCCCTCCCCTTCTCAGGCCAAGCTATGCCACTGAAAATGGCACATATTTTTCCATTCAAAAGCAGACCAGTATTCCATATAGGTTATTATGGAGGTGCTTACCTAGCCATTTTGCAACATATAAAATATTTAGTTGGTGAAGTGTGTTCTTAATCTATTTTTTTTCTTTCAGCTGACATATCCTTGTGTCATTATCTTTGGGAAACTATGCTCTTCTCAGGTAACTCACTGTCCCCTGAATATTTGAATATCCTTCACAATTGACAATGCAGTTGACATGTTTCTTTCAGGTTCCCATACAGATTGTTTTGGGGTCAGTTGTCACTTTCAGCCTCTGTCCTACTTGAGATAATCTTGTTAAATTAAATAAAAAGAACTTGTTTAAAATTACAGATAAAGGAAAACAAACAATATATCTATATATTCACATAGGATAAATAAACACAACGATTGATTTGAAGAGAAGGAAAAGCTTGAATCCCTGAATGAAATATAAGGGATCAAATAAAGAAGATCCACTAAGGTAACCGCAGTTCAGAATTCTGCAGGGTATAGTCTAATCCAACAAGGTTATTGTGAGCCACAGGGGAATACTGTAATCCAGAAAGCACAAACCATCTCTAGGCTGATTCTAGTACCTTTCTCTTCAGCTTTTCCACAGTTCACTGTGCTAGCCTCTCTGAACTACCATTTCCCAGAGTTCCACACTCACATTCCCCCTCTCACTTAGGAAGAATGGTTAAAGGAATTATTATCACAAACTTTACCTTAGGTTCTGTTCTGAAGTTCAGCCAGGCCAAATTAATTGCCAGTTAGGACCCTCACTAAACTAGACATCATGCTAATTCACGCTTGATAATGGTAGGTGTCATATTTTCCACAGCATTTCCTACTGAGAACATGTCTGAAGGGAAGAAGTGTGACTCTGGACAGTCAGAGCAACACAGTGGACATCTGCTCCCTGATGAATGTCTGTTCCTTATTTAGAGATTAATTTCTCCTCTTCACATTTTACATATTCCCTCAGAAAACCTTCAAGTAAATGCTGTGTGAATTGGATCACAGTCAACAATCCACTATTCCTTGTCAGGTACTTGGATCATTTATCTACTATGTGTTACACTGATTTCTGGGGTCCCAGGAGGGACGCCTCAGTGTGCTCACAATGGGGAATGGGAATTAGCAGAGCACAAGCTAAACAATACGAGAGGCAGGGCGGTGTAGCAAGATCTTGAACCCAGGGTCTACGGGGTCAAGCCAAGTCAATGAGCAAACAGAAGTAAATTAAAATTATTTTCCTTTATTTTGATAAACACAGCCAAAACGTATGTATGCAAACACTCACGCAGACATAATGAAAGAAAGGTAGGAGTTTGGTAGATGATTTTAAGAGGGATTTTTCAGGGGAAATACTGCACCTGATCCTGTAGCCCGGGTAGTCAAAAGAAAAGTCTGTTGGAGCAGAGATTCTCAGCACGTGGAAGCTGAGGGGAAAGCTCGGCAAACGGAGCAGCAGCAAGGTGGGATGAAAGCCAGGAGCGATCCAAAGAAGCGTTCAAAATCAGGGGGTCTTATAGGGGAAAATGTGCCTGTAGGCTAGTCTGTTCCCAGGGAAAACAATGGGTTTCAGGCTGGAGACAAAGCCTCCGAAAGGTCAGTAGTTTGCATGATTGAATTATGACAACGTTGTCAATAGAGTAGACAGTATACAAACACGGAGTGCTTGACAGTTGAGTATTCGGCTCGTCAAGCTGCCTGCTCGGGGCAGGGAGTCTTTTGTAAACAGAGTGCATACGTAATGTGATCTTAAGAAGGTACTTGGCTGGAGGTCTCCTGAAGCTGCAGTCCGGCAAATACTGGCCTGCCTGGATTAGTTTTGAATGGTTCAGCTATTTTTGGTTGTGCCCGCGTGCGTGCTTGTCTGGGGGCCTCGCAAGCATATGGAGAGGAATGGGTAATGAAGGCCAAATTCTTGATATCAAATGATATCTAATATACCACAGGCCCTGGCTAGAAACTACAATAACATATGTTACAGTCATGACCTACAAGATATAGAACAGGATGACTCTGGGAAGCTGCCTAAAAGTTACTATACCTAGTCAGTGCAAATTAAGGTGCTCAGTTTTCCTAGCACAATCACCAATCTGTGGTGAAACAGAATATTAGAAGGGATGCGTTTAATGTCATTGTGAAACAGAATGCTATTAAAATATAAAAAATAAGTGAATTTTACTAAGTCTATATAATCTTTTATAGTAGCCTTGTGTGATTAACCTGATGGGAGGAGGTCTTGACAACAGAGCTTCCTTGGTAACTGAGAGTGTTTAAGCTGATTGGCTGGTGAAATGGAACCTTGGATAGCCCAGGGGAGGGGCTGGTGGAAAGAGGAAAATAATGGATTTTAACTGTCTGGTGTGTTTTTGAAGAGGAGTATGATTTCTGGTGTGTTTGGGTGAGGTTGGAGATTTGAAGAGCTCTGTGGGAGAGAGAACTGAGAAATTGGGTGTACGAGAGATAGGGAATGAATTGAGAGAGAGAGAGAGAGAGAAGAATGGTGTGCTGTTTATAAACATTTAGATACAAAACACATTTAAAGCAACAGTGTTACAATAAATGTTTGAAGTTCTGTGTTCCTTAAAACAGTGTCACAGAGTCTTATTTTGAATCCAGGAATATACATGCTACCAATAATATCATCTTGACCTTAGTGCCAACAGTACCACAGTCTTGGAAAATATAAATCACTGCTGATCCTTACATCTGGGAGAAGGGCAGATTTAAGGAAGGCAGTAAAGGGGGAGAGTCCTGAAAGGAAGAAGCCAAGGGGGGAAAGAGTGAGGAAGGGACTGTGTTCTCAGAGAGGGAAAACTGAGGCAGACCCGTTTGTCCTGGTCCTGGCTTGACTCAGAGATCTCCCTGGCTGTTCAGTTCTGATCACAAGGAGGTGTCAGGCTGGCAGGCTTTGAGTGCGAGGCTTGGGTGTGCCTTTCGCACTCGGCACTGATGGGCGTGGTTCCCCCCCCTCACTCATAACACCTTGAAAACAGATTTGTGAATTTAATTTTGTTTTGTTGCGCAGGGTGGGAAGGTTGATTCTTGCAGCAGGGTTCAGAAACTTCCCAACCTTCGAGTTTGCAAGATCTGAACAAGGGAGTAGATGATTAGGTTTCTTAGAGATCTCTCACACATAGGTTGATCTGATGGCAAATAACATAGAATTATAGAATTATAGAGCTGGAAGAGACCACAAGAGCCAATAAGTTCAACCCCCATCATACAGAAAAACATAATCAAAGCATTGCCGCTACATGGCCATCCAATCTTTCTTTAAAAACCTCCAAAGAAGGAGACTCCAGCCATTTCTGTACTACGCTGTTATAGTGCTATTATTCCACTTTTAACATCCTATTGAATCCTGGGGTTTGCAGTTTAGGGAGGGGTACTTTTGGCCTCAGTAACCTACAAACATCAGAATTCCACAGGATGTTGAAAGCGGAATAATAGCACTTCTAACATTGTAATGCGGAAATGGCCAATGGAAGCGTATTCCACTACCAAAATGCTCTTACCATCAGAAAGTTCTTCCTCATGTTTAGATGGAATCTCTTTTCCTGAAGTTTGAAGCCACTGCTCAGAGACTAGGACCATTTCTTCACCTCACCAATTTTCACTGATGTCCTGTTGCGATCCTGGCAGTGTGTTTCTCAGGATGGGAACACGATGGCCAGCCTCCTGAAGAAGGGAGTGTGAGCAACACACACTTGCCTTCCGTAGTGCAGCCAGCCTCTTTCCCATGCTGCACTGGGAAAGAAGTGCCTGATCGCACTTCTGCCCCTTCCACATGGCCAGGGGTGACAGGAGAAGTGTTAGACAATCATGGGCGCTTAACGTATTTTTTTCCGTTAAGTGAATATCCCGCGATCATGATGTGTGGGGATGTGATGTCTGCAGGACCATGATGACGTCATACAAAAGCATGACCCACAGACCACTGCCATCGCATCCGCACCATGAAGAAATGGCCTAGGATACAGAGTTCACCAAATAAGAAATGTAATTGAAATTGAAATAGTGTGGCATTAATGTACTTCAATATATAAATAGTTTTTAACAAATACAGTTGGCCCCTCTCATTCACAGGTTTATTTTTCATGGATTTGATTATTTGTGAGTTTCTCCAAGCCCACCCACTCGAAACACTTCTTTTCCAGGAGAACCTTCCCCCTTGGCCACTCTGATCAGGCTATGCAGTCCTTTAAAACCTTTTCCTGGTCCTCCTCCTCCTCCGCTGCTGCTGCCCAGCCAGCTAAAGACAGCTTGCACCTTATTTCTCAGCACCACAAACCTTCTCCTGATGCCCCCCCCATCCAAGAGAGGCGGTGGAAAAGAAAGAAGAAGTATAGGGCCACCATGTTGACCCACATTTTCCTTCTCATTTCCCTGATCTGGTTTGAACTCTGGGTCCCTGATCTGCACACCATGTCTTGGTCCCCTTCTCTCTCTCTCACACACACACACATATTTTGATATTTGTGATATTTCTGCTTTTGCAATGGTCTTTTTCCTGGTGAATGTGGAGGCTAACTGTATTCAAACAGATCAGTTGTATTAGCAGAGTAATACAGAGTAGAAAGCAACAAGCACTCTTTGATGAACATGGTGGAGGGCATTTCCCTAGACCAGGATGTGGGGAAATGTGGCGCACAGTTCAAATGAGATCCCTAGGGTCTTGTTTTCCATTTCCAACCCCCCACACACACCCATGACCTCATGCTTCCAGATATTCAGCAGTTATTAATTTCTTTCATTAAAAAAGTTGAAACACACAGACACACACACATATAGAGACACACACACACACTCCAACCCAAAGCACAACAACAACATGATGGTTTGGGTCCTCTTCTTCCTCATTATCTGCTACAACAACCTCCAAACTCTCCTTAAATGAAAAATATTTGTATCTGGGCCAAATCCAGGAACCAGAAGTGACCTCTGGTCATTCCAGGAGTGACCATGTGGCACACAGGAAAATGAGACCAGAGAGTAACCATGGGAGAGCATGGGGTGCCAAAAATTGCCATCTTATACCCCATGATTTTCAATATATTTAAGAAACCACTGGGTGAAGTCATTAGGAATGTTGGAGTTGAATGTTATCATTATGCTGATAACTCTCAGCTATTCTTCTCCTTGTCATTGGAGTCAGCTGGGACTGTGCAGGTGCTGGAACAGTGCCATGGGGTGGATGAGAGCCAATATAGTGAAGCTATATGAGATGAAGATGTGAGTCTAAGAACTGGGTAAAAGACTGCGATTGGATTGCATTCCAGGAGAGATATCTCTGTTTCTGAAGGCCCAAGTAGACCCCATTGTTTGGAGTGCCTGAGGGGAACTTCAGATGGTACACCTGCTACAGCTTTTCCTAGACAAGGATAACCTGATCTTTAACCTGATCGTTACACTGTTGAGATAGACTATTGCAAGGCTGTCTACATGGGACCTGTCTTGAAGACAGCTTGTAAGCTGCAGCTAGCACAAAATGCAGCAGCTAGACTACAGGCAAGAAGAATTTATAGAAACATATAACACTGGTTTTAATGGACTGACTACCAATATGCTTCCTGGCTGAACTCAAAATGCTCATAATGACATTTAAAGCCCTAAACTGTTTGGGGGCCCCATATTTGAGTGGGATTTGTTTGCAGGGTCCTCTTCTGCATCAGTGGAAACAGTATACTGTGTGAGGACCTGGAAGAGGCCTTCTTAGTTGTGGTCCCTTGGCTGTGGAATGATCTTCCCATGGAGCCTTTTTTGGCACCAAAGTTAGCTTCCTTCTAGCACTGTTAAAACTTGGCATTTTATAAAAGCCTTCTGGGATTTTATGACTTCATCCCACATGTATAAATAATGGTTTCATATTGTTTAAGTGTTCAAATTCAATTGTTCACTATGTTTTTAGAATGCCTGTATGATTTTTATTTACAATTCTTATTGTCTTGCATTTTAAATTCTAAAAATGGTTTTGTTGTAAGTCAACCAGAGATTGGGATAAGACAGAAATATTTTAAACAATAAATAATAATAACAATAACAATAACAATAATAATAATAATAATAAATGATGACAACAACAACAGACAATGTCTCCATGTTTGTGACACATATAACTCACTGGAATATCATGGCAGATGCCTCAAAAATTTGACAGAATGTCTGGTTGTCAATCAGGTTGCAGTGCCAGTTTCACACAAAATAGCAGGGCAGGGGGAGGGGAAAGAAGTGCAGTAATATATCACAACATCGTAGAAGAAATGACAAACTTTAAGAATGATTTGATTTTTTGATTTGTTTGTTTTTTTGGTTATTGTTGTCACCAGTCTTTCAGTAGTAGGTTCCAGTTTGAAATTCCAAATAGGGAAACTGATAGAAACAAGGACAGGAAAGCAGCAGATATCCCTTGTTGGAAAATATTTTTAAGAGAGGTAGAAAACAGGTTAGATTCTTGAGTTTTTGAAAAGGCCAGGAAAATAAGAGAGTATCCCTGAAATACTGTTGGTAAGATTCCTGAGGTCTAGATATGGGCCAGGCAATGTTTGTTATATCAGCTAGTAAATGAAGCTAGTTAATAAAGTCGTGGGTTAATTTCTTGCAGGTAGGAGTGCATGATTGTTAATACACCTATCTGCCATAAAATTGTCTAAATTTTGTTGTGAGCAGGTCACTACATCTAATGTGAATGAATTTTTAAAAGTTAATTAAATGTTGCATGAAGAAGTATTTCTTTGAGCCTTTCTGTCCTACACTGTTATAGTGCTATTATTCCACTTTCAACATCCTGTGGAATTCTGAGGTTTGTAGTTTACTGAGGCCAAAGAACTCTCTGGCTGAGAATTCTAGATGCCCCTCCCTAAACAGCAAACACCAGGATTCCACTGGATGTTGAAAGTGGAATAATAGCACTGTAACAGTGTAGTGCAGAAAGGCGCTAACCCTGATGTCCTTACTGTCCCTATCCATTCTTAGGACTGATCTATCAAACTGCCTTATTTACTGTATTTTAATAGGAAAGTCACATTGAATCACTTCCACAAAATTGGGATTTTCAAGGTTTGAATTATTATATAAGTTACCTGGGGGACAAAACTCACAAAGCAGTGTCTACAAAACGGATGAAACAGCAATATATTAGGCAGATTGTGGAAGTAGACAATATAATATAGTCCTCCCTCCACATTCATGGGTTTGACTTTTGTGAATTTAATTATTAGTGAGGCACATGCTTGCCTTATCACCTATACTTCTCCTCCCATTCCCTTGCATTCCTTACCCCAGACGTGCAAGGCTTATGTTTAAGATAGACTTTTTTTTTCCTTTTGGAGATGTATTCTCTTTGCTATGTGGCTGCGCATTCTGCTGTGTAATGGCTGATGATTGGTCAGGTGCTTTCTTTGCTCCTATCCCTCCCCTCTGAGAGATGGCAACTGGAGGTATCTAGAATGCTGGAATTCAGTGCTCCATACTTCTCTGTGTGATGGGAAAGTACAAGTAAGCCTTTTACCTTATTTTTTTCTCTCCCTCCAGGAGCACCAGCACCAGAGACAAGTAAATAGGAGGGGGAGCTCCAGAAGGGAATGGGAGGGGGATCATGGGGGAGTTTTTAATGGTTTTCCCATTTTCGCAAGGGTTCTGCATCTTGAACTCTTGCAAATGTAGAGGGTCCACTGTACATATAGCAGCAGTTGGGATGGATGTATCTATTTCAGTTTTAACTGGGGTCAAACTAGGTGTTACAATTCAGACCTTTTTAGAAGATGCTTTCTCAAGTGGTGAAAGACATTTTATTTAGATGTTTTGCAAATTTGTATACATTTGTTTTGCAACTTTTGTATGCATTTTCCTTAGTATAAACATTTTGATATGCATAGCTTGTTTAATATAGATTATGAGAAGACTTGTGCCACTTATGTTAAAATGTAGGTTATGTGATTATGATTAACAGATGAAAAACCATTCCATTTGGAATAGAAATCCAATACCTGTATCTTCCACGAGTATGACTTTTGTTTTAGAAAACTCTTTAAAGCATAACTCTAGGCATATTTATTCGGAAATTTAAGTGTATTAAGTGGAACTAACTTTTTTTTTATATGTATAAGTTTAATTTTACTTTTTGTGGTTACGATTCCTTATTACCTGCCTTTTCTAAATTCTGGGGCAGAGGCAGCATTAGCTAATCTTAGCAGGAAAAGTTCACACGTGGAAGCCATGTGCTGCTTTTTAGAGTAGAAGTCACATACTTTTAACATCTACCATGTCTTACCTGTATTTTGCAGCTACCCAGTGAAATCTGACTATGCATGATGAACTTCTGTCCAGCTGGGAATCATGCACAGAGTCTGCAACAATTCCTGTTTTAGTATCCCTTTTTGTCCATCTTCCATTAAGCAGAACATTCTGATTCTCCAGAATTCTCTTGTCAGAGTAAGTCGTCTTTTGTGCATTCTTCCTTTCTCCAACCCTCTCTCTTATTTGGGCACCAGGAACTTATGACTGAAAACAGCTGTGGAGCAAGTGGAAAATAACACCTAAGAATAGCTCCAGCCCCCAAGCACAATGCATATAGATTTTTACTGTGAGGACTGTAAGACCAGTGAAAGTGATGTCTAGCCTTATTTTCTATTCAGTTGAGCTGCATCATATTTAAAAAGAATTTAGTAGTCCAGGCAGCTCCATCCCAATATTCATGTAAACACTAACAAGGTACTTGGCAGCTCTCTAGAGCATCTAGAAAGTACTCATCCAGCTATTGTAAATGGGCATGGAATGTTCATAAACAGATGCTGAGGAAATCATCACAGAGGGTTTACCACATTCCACAGGGAACACAGCTGTTGGATCAGAAAGACATCTCTCCAGCTAGTTGTTTCCAATCCAAGCATTATTTCAAAAATATATTTAAAAGTCCTTTTTAGGCTTGGCTGGTTTAAGGGGTGGTGCCTAAGATAAAAATAATTTTAGAAATTCTTGTACATTTTATTACAAACAAAAGGGAAAAAAACAATTACAGCAACGAAAACAGCTTTTATGGAGTTATATTATCTTGGAAATTATTTGCCAAAATATTATAAACAAAATAATTGATCCACAAATCTGTCAGGTAAAGACACTTATTGTATAATATGTATATAGAGTATTTTCTAACATAGTTTGATTTTCCAAGGATAATACAGATTGAGGTTGTAGTGTAGAAGAACTTCATCTGGAAGTACTTCGTACAAATCTTTACTTGTGTTCATGACTTCGGACATGTAACTCCCATACTTTTCAAGCTACCAATCCTCTCTCAGTGTTAGAAGAGCCAATGCACACTTCTCCTCCCTCCTTCCCTGCCAGGTAATGCGATGAAAGAGGAGTGCTCTGTTCAATGGCCTAAAAATGTATAAAACAGAGATTTGTACAATCTTTATCTCCTTTTAAAAATATATATAGTAATCATGCATATCAAGCTTTTGGATAAATCAGACGTTTGTCTGGAGTGCTTGCTTCTTTTGTCATATTATACTCAGCACCAGCGTTGACACTTGACATCTTCAGGGAACAACCAGTGTCCTGGCAGGGACCACTGCTGATGCTTGTCTTATGCCCCAGTTATTATTTTGATAACAAGAACTCCAAGCAGAATCAAATGGGTGGGTTTAGCTATACTTCTACTTTCCTAAAGGTCCAGATGTCTGACTCCCAAGAAAGAGCCACTATAAATAGACAAAAGCACAAAGAGGATGAGAAAGTAGCTTTATTTCATTTGTTCAGCATTAGTGGCTTGAACACATAGTTTATGTCCAGCTGGTGACAACCACATTGAAGTTCTGAGAGATCAATTTCTGTGTAGCTCTAGAGTATCATGGGTCATTGTTGTTTTCTAATCTTTAGGGTTCTCTCAGACTTTTTTCTCACCCTAATATCCATAATTGCACACCATGGGACCTGCCTCCATCATCATCCATTATTCAGTGACTTTGATACATATGTAGGGAGGACAGACAAACTATTATATGAAGAAGGTAAGGCAAACATGGGGAGCCCTTGCTACAATGAGGCTAGTGTGAGTAGAATTTCAACAGCAAGCATAACATGTGTACCAGCTGTCAGATATCAGTAGGTGCTATACCTGAAAGGATAAATGGTAAAATTGTGTTGAAAAAGCAATTGAAATGTAATGTGATGTTAGCAATTTTTGCATATCAAAAAATGCCTCAAACTGTCTAACCTTATTACTATTGCCACTCTGAGGCATTCTTGATTCTTCAGTGCTAAGCATTGTTGCACTTCTGACAGCTTTGACTACTGTTAATGTTTTCTCCAACACATGAAAGTCAGAGCTTGGAAGAAACCAGTGGCTACAGTATTGAAGTATAAGATTTCTCATGTTCTCTTGGCATGCTGCTTGGTGCTCCGTCTCTATCCTTATGCAATTGCTTATCCAGCCCAGAAAATTCTAGAGACTGCAATGAGTGTGCAGCAACTGAGCAACACAGAGAAAGTCATCACTGTCAAGGTTGGGTCTATAGAAGGCATTATATGGCACAGAAGACGTACGATGGGCCCTTGAAGCCTTGAGAAATGCCTCATCGTCCTTTGCTGTAATGCTGAGTCTCACTGAAAAACAAATGAAGAGGCATGATTGAAGAACAGGTCTGAGCCCAAGAACAGCACATTTTTTTTTGCTATGGCTCCCATAATTCTCCAGCAAGCAGGACAGTGCTGGATGGCGGGATTAGGGGAGTTGTAAAGCAAAAGCAGCATGCAAGAGCAGGACAGAAATTAGGGCCAAAGAATAACCAAGGACAAAGGAACATGCCAGACCCTTGGTTATTTTTCAAGCAAAGCTTGGTTGGAACAGGAAGCCTTCTCTGTGTAGTAGGATCCAAAAGTTAATGTGGGTGGCCAGGATCAGTCCACAGCCTTAAAGTACTTCACTGAGAAGCTACCACCTATAGTTCAGCGATTCAGAGCACAGGACAGCTGCAGAAACATCCTGTAGCATTTGACACATAGGATTTTTGTTTTGTTTTGTTCATCCACAGGGGCTTTTCAGCTTCTCCCTTCCTCTCTGCAGGCCCTTCTGCCTGTCAAAAGCTGTTGCTGGCAGCCTGCTAAGGAAAATAGCCTGGAAGATATTCCACGCCACTAATCTGTGATATTGTATTGATGTTGCCTTAAAAGGCTCCAGATTCAGTCTTGCTCCATGGAAAGGCAAGCATCTAGGGCTTGCAGTTCTAGCTGAAATGTGTGAAAAAGCCAAGGCCATTTCCGCACTAGAGTGTTATAGTGCTATTACTCCACTTTCAACATCCTATGGAATACTGGGCTTTGCAGTTTAGGGAGAGGCTTCAAAGCCCCTCCCTAAATTGCAAAGCCCAGAATTCCATAGGATATTGAAAGTGGAGTAATGGGTGCCTGGTTAGATATGCAGAACAGGAATCATCAATCAAGAATTAAATATGAACACACCTGGCCAAAGACTCACATGTCCTTAAGATATTGACCAAATATTGATAAGTACAATGAGGCCTTCTTCTTAGCATGTAGCATTGGCATGACTAGATTTGGGCAGAGGAGACTGCTCTATTAACATCAGTTTCATGCTGATCAAGCCCCCCCATTTTAGGGGGGCAGTTTTAGCTCATGTGCCCATTGGCTCTCACTTACTCACCTTCTTGCTGAAATGATTTTTCAAGCCATGGAGCTTAGAGCTTTACCAAAGAGTCTCATTAGATTCTTTTGCTTCCCCAAATCTGACTTCTGCTAAATCAAAGTACTGGAATGCACCCTTGAGAAATTAGAAGCCTTACTTATGGCTTGTTTGCCATTGGCACGTATGTAGATTGCTCCACATTTCATTGTTATCTTCAGGATAATGCACTGGGATCACTGCAAAGGTGTCTTCTGAACTCTTTCCTGTCTTGTGGAAGTTCTTTCCATATCAACTGTAGCATCCGCTTTGTTGGCCTGCTTTTCTACTGAATGGCTCAATTAGCATGTAGAAAGTCAGCATTCCAGCTGTTTGATTGCCACCCTTCCCTCATGTCATGGTGGAAAGAGTCATAGCCAAGCCCTCAATTAGCTTTATCCTGTGCCACTCTGCCAGTGTTTCTTTTTTTCTACTGAAGGCCTCTAGAAGGTTTTGACACAATAGAAATAATTAATAGTAAGTATCCAAAAGAAGGCAGAGAGGAATGGAACAGAGGCTCAAAATGCTATAACTGAGGTATGTATGTGAAGAAACTAGCAATACCACTAATTGTACTCATCACTTTTGCCACAGGCTAGCTACTGTGTTTCGCATATAGCTGAAAACAAAGCACAACACAGCTCTGCCCCCTGTTATTTTCTTTTCCTTTTGGTCTCTTGCTACATTCCTCTTTCTCTCCTGGAAGCCTTAAAGCCTTGATTTGCCTAGTTCCATCTCAATGGTAAGTCAAAAGCTGTGACCTAGCCTCTCCAGGTCCAAAGCAACTATGCATGGTCATGGTCTACTTTTCTGAGCAAAATAATCCTTGACTTAAAACTCACCATGCTTGAGCAATATGCAGTATTGTACAACACTGCTTTGGTTCTCTCTCTATATATTTATTCTTCCTAGGATTGCCAGTTACCTATAAGCAAATTAATTCTCTATTTATGCAGTAACAGTACAGTAAGAATTGATTTAGTAATTCTCACAGTGATACTTTTTTTATTGTTTGAGAAATAAGACATTTTCCTATATATTGTTAAGACAAATCTGCCAAGGTTACCCAGATTCCTTCTGTGTATAAATCTTGAGCCACATGATGGCTTGGACATAACATTTCTCTGTTGTTTGAATATATTGTTTCTATCACAGTCATCTAACACAGTTGTCCAGTGAATATGCTGTGCTTGGTTACCTCCTGTTATCAAAGAGTCTCCTGGGATTATTGCTGCACACTGACCCCTCCATTATTAACAGGGACCAAGAGTATTTTCAACATTAAAAAGAAAAGAGAGAAATGATACCTACAGCCCCATCCTTGTTTATCCATTCATAGTGAAAATATATGGGGAGGGTGTGATGGTTGAAGCTCCTGGCAAAGCTGCTGAGTTGCTGATGATGAGCAACAGCCGTTGGTCCCTGTGGCTCTGGATGGAGAGGAGTCCTGCAGCTCAAGAGCTCCCCCTTCTACCATGGACCAAGTGGGCTCGGACATTCCTCTGCCTGCTCCTTTAAAGAAACAGGGTTTTGACAGTGATCCCGAAGATACTTTTGAGCCTGCTCCAATCAGCCCACAGTCAAGGCGGAGACTTAAGAGAGCTGTGCAAAGAGAAGCTTCCTTGATTAAGTTTAAAATGTGGTGACTGGCCACACCTGTGCCTGGGCTACATTACCTGCCAGCTTGGAAGCTTTCCTTTGCTTGTGGCAAACCTTCTACAAGCTCTCTTCTTGCCCGTTCCTTGCTTCTAGCACCTGGCTCCTGATATCTTGGATTGAACTCTCGGCTCCTGACCCCTGGATTTGGGCTCTGACTTTGGCTTTGCTTGTCATACTGGCTTTGGTAAACAGACTTTCTATGGTTAATTCCCTGCTTTGACACGTTCTGGCTTGACTCTGTTATCTCTCCCATTCCCTCCTCCGGGTTGGCTCTCTGCCCGGGTCCCTGACCTTGACAGTTGGGGTTAATGTTACAGTTTAGAAAAGGAAGAGGAATTGGAATCCTGTTGCAAACATAAGTTGGATAATTGAGAGCACCAAAGAATTTCAGAAGAAAATCATCCTGTTCTTTATAGATTATAGCAAACTCTTTGTGCAGATCATGAAAAGCTAAGGATCACTCTTACAGAAATAGGTGTGCCACACAACATTTTATTGTCCCAGTGCATAACCTCTACTCAGGACAAGAGGCTATCATCAGGACAGAATGCTGAGAAACAGAATGGTTTCCAATGGCAAGAGGACAAGGCAAGGCTGCATTTTATCACCCTATCTGTTTAAATTGTACACAGAATTTATAATATGCAAAGCTGGATTAGACTCTGAGGAAGGAGGCATGAACATTGAGGAAGAAGCAACAACAATTTATGCAGATGACACCATACTACTGTCAGAAAATTAGCAAAAACTTGGAACGACTACTGGAGAAAATTAAGGAAGAAGTAACAAAGGCTGAGCTTTAAGAAAACAAAAATAATGATCACAGATTATTTATATAACTTTAAAGTGGACAATGAAGACACTATGATAGTCAAAGATTTTCTGTATGTTGGCTCAGTTATCAGTTAAAATGCAGACTGCAGTCAAGAAATCAGAAGACTAGTACTTGGAAGGGCAGGTAGGAAGGAACTAAACAAGATACTGAAGTGGAAAGAGATATAGTTCTCAAAGCTGAACAGTGAAAAAAATGGATAAGAAAAGAATAAGCAGTTGTTAACCTACTGGAAAACCCCATCCTGGAGTCTACAATTTTGATATTAAAATATGATTCAATGTGCCTGAGAGGTCACCCAGATGGGCACATAGGCAGCAATGGTCAAATGATCGAAAACCAGGTCAGGCCAGTAAAATCCCCAGTTATGTAGCCCCAGGAGACCTCAAGCTGTGCAAACCCACAATAAACAAAGGGTCCTCAGCCCCTGACAAGCCGACTTGAGGGAATTAGCATGTTTGCCCCAAGTTGAGCAAATATCCTATCAAGTGAAGACCATTTACATGAAGTCACACCACAACCAAATGCAGCTGAAGATCCTGACTTTGGCAACACCTTGTAATCCCATCATGCAAAGGAAGTTACCACTGTGGAGCTTCGTTTTTGTTGCAATACCCATTGTTCCTCCTGGGAAAGGATTAGCCCTCCAGGTACCTTTTCCCCTACAAGTAGTCCTAGTTATTGAGCAGTTCTTTGGATCACTCCCGGTCATCCCAGTAGACCGTTGCTCCATCTGTTGAGTAATCCCCTCAGCCCTCTCCGTGCTGAGCCCCACTTCTCTGCTGTTTTTCCTGGACCAAGGACTTCAGGAAAAGGTACAGTATTACCCCTGATACACCCCTTCAATATTCCCCTATCCAGTTTCCTCTCTTTTGCTTCTTAATAGATCTTGAGATTTTCATTCAATAAAATCATTTATTGAACATTTTTGTTTGGTTTTTGGCTTGGCTTGGCCTGACTCTGTAAAAACTGGGTAAAAAGACCCACTAAGTTACCCTGCTTCCTGCATTGCTATTGCTCATGCTCTGGCTAGTTTCCATTCCCCATCACATGGAGCACATTGAGGTGTCCCCCAAAGGACCCCAGAAGTCAGAGTAACACTGTATTGAAATGAGATGCTGGAGGAGTGGTGCAGATACCCTAGACTGCCAAAAAAGATAAATGAATGAATCCTAGAAGACATCAAGTCTGAGCTCTCCCTAGAAGTCATGATGACTAAGCTGAAGCTGTCATCCTTGGTACATATTATGAGAAGGGATGACTCACTAAAAAAGACAATAATGCTTACCAAGATAGAAGGCACATTACAGGTGGATAGACTCAGTCAAAAAGCCACAGCCATAAGGCTGCAAGACCTGAGCAGGGCTATTGATGACAGGCTGACTTGCATGTCTCTCATTCACAGGGTGACCATAAGTCAAAGTCAGCTTGACAGCAGTTAATAACAAAAACAACATCAGCTATAATGTCTTACAGCTGCTCACCATGTCCGGCTCCCAGAGTTCTATGAGCCTTATGATCAGACTTTTAACTGTGTTCAGTTGCTTTCTGGAGTCTTATGGATCCCCCCCCCATCCATGTGTTCATTTGAAAAGGTGCATGCTGAATACATAATCGGGCAAGAACCCACATGTCTTTTAGAGCAGCACTCTGACTCTAGCCCTCTTCATTGGCTGCATTTCAGCTGCTTAAAAGTATAGTATTAGGTATTTTTACAGGTGAGTGAAATTAATTGCCAAATTCTTTCCATTGGTTCTGTAAAGAAATTTTGCTGGGCACTGGGAAACATTTTATGGCCATTCATTGTGAGCCAAACTAAATGTGGAAAACAATTGACTTATTTTGTATTTTCATGTTACAAACTAAGAGTAGGGTTTCCAGAAAATTTACCTGAATGGCCTCCAATGCCATTAGGTGTGGTTAAAAACATTAGGTGTGATTAAGCCATTGTGGTGTAGTGGTTTGAGCATTGGACTACAACCCTGGAGACCAAGTTTTGATTCCCCACTCAGCCATGGAAACCCACTAGGTGAAGTTGGGTGTGTCACATACTCTCAGCCTCAGAAAATGCTGTGATAGGTTCTCCTTATGGTTGCCATAAGTCAGAAATGGCTTGAAAGCATACACCAACACAAGAACATGATCCCTACATTACAATTAACAGGCACAGATTTCTTATCCTCCAAAATTTTCTAATAAATATTATCCAGCATCCCTTTCACTTGTTGGGTGTAATTTGCAATCATTATGCAAAGTTCTTTATAATAAGCTAATTGACTGAATAGAAGAGGAAGCATGGACAATCAAGGTTTTGGCAGGGCAGCAACTACATATCTGTGGTTGCTGATGGCTTCCAAGTCAGTGGGGTGGTGAATCTGCTTTGGATTTTAGTCTGAATTTTAATACAACTATTCAAGCCATTAAACTTTAGTCCCTAAGCAGATTCAGCACCCTGGATAGCTTCTTTATAGTTTAAACTAAAATGTGGAGTGGATTCAGTGCCCCGTTAGCATGGAAACCACCAGCTGTCACTGCCACAGACAATTGTTTTGTTTTAAGCCAGTATTTAAAAAACAGGAGGTGCTTTGTTTGCCACATACATTAATCTGAAGGCAGCATTTAATTTGATGCTCTGTGTGAGGGATGTTAGGCAAAATTGATCTTCAACATGAAATACACACCTTTTAAAATCAAGTCAGTATAACTGACTGACTGTGTGGGTCTGCTACAGACATTCTGCATATTCTCTGCCATCTAAGCAAGAAGTGAAATAAGGCTCTATTCTAGCACTTGTTCTGTTTAAAGTGTATGTTAGTGACACTGTTGAGTTCTTAATATAGTTAGGGCTCTTCCAAATTGATCCAAAGAAGCATATATTTTCACAATATAGCTTCTTGGCTTTTCCTAGGTTTTTGCAATTCTAGTTGTCTCTGTGACTCTTTGTTTCATTGTTTTGGGGTTCTTTTTTGGGGGGGGGATGCTATTTGTAGCAGTTTCTTGGATCTGCACCAGGGCTTTTACAAAGGCTTTTTAAAACTGAGATGTGGTTTGCTGCTATGATGCTATGGTTTAAAGGGTAATTTTTCTCCTCTTTATTTATTTTTTAAATTTAGGGCTACAGTGCAAAAGAGCCATTTCACTGATGCATTACAGCACTATAACTAGTAAATTTAACGAAACGTATTCAGGGGTAACCATACTGTGACAATGCAGCAAAATATAGCAAAATTCAAAATCTACCTTTATTGGCCAACCAAACTGCACAAAATTCATGATGCAAGCTTTGCAAGCTCCATGGGCTTCTTCATCGGGCAAAGATGTAAAAACCATATAGGAGAAGAACAGTATCTATGTTACAGTCATGGCCTGTTAGGTCTGTCATCAGTTAAGATGACCTGTAGGGATCTCACTGCAAGCAGGGGCCACTTCCCTTCTTGGAAGTGTGGAAACTAGGGACAAAGAAAAATAAAAGATAGATAATAAAATATCAATTCCATTAGCAACAAAAAAGTAACTTCTTTTGAGAGCCAGACTGTCCTTGGTCTGGACAAGAGAAAGGAAGATATTGTTTTGGAAGTAAAAAAGAAATCCATGTGAGGATGGGAATAATATGTTGTTGCTGGTGCCAGGAATTCCTGGAAAATAATAATCTGGGACAACAGAAAATGATTTTTTAAAAAGACCCCTGAGATTTACAGCTACAAATACTGCAACCTCCTGCCACCCTTGCCCTTCTGGAGAAGCCTTCAGTTTTTGAAATTCTTTCTATTTTGTATGGATGCTGCTGCGTTCTGTCCCAGACAAGCGGATGGGAAAAGATTGCTCAGTGCATTTTCTGAACTGGAAAGAATTCTTCATGGTAAATTATAATAAAACTTCAAAACTGGTGCTTTCAAAATGACAAAGACCCCATAAACGGTACTTGGATATACAGCTAACTGAACAAGTTTTTGTTTTCTAATAACTGGGTATAGTTTTTCAATTATCAGCAGTGTGGCTAATGCAACAAGTTTAGTTTAGTGGAAAAAGCTCTGCGCTTTGTTAATTTTTTAAAAAAATCTATAAACATACCATGCAAAGTAATTTTTCATAACTTTCTATCTTCAGTATTTGAATAGTTCCAAACAAAATCATTAGCTCATTTATTTTATGAGAATGAAATCTGATCTGATTCCAATTTAAATTGATTGGAAAAGTCATGTAGTCCAAATTCTTAGACATTTTTTTCTGTTCCAGCCTGTGTTTTGAAAATCTTTCTACGACTGGAAGCTGGTCTTCCTTCCATTTTTACATTGGCTTGGCATGGATATTTAATTATTGGCTATGGTTGAATTTAGCCCCTTCTGGTTTGCCTCCTTCATTTCTGACTCATATCAGAGCAGTTGGATTTGATTCAAGGTTTTACTTTTACAGCCTTTCCCGATAACTGCTAACAAATCTTGGTGTCACTAAGGGGAGAGATCTATTAAGGCAGCTGCTTCCTCCTCCCCCACCCCTCTTCTTGGATAATGAACAACAGAATAATTTGTGTACTGTGAAAAAAATATAGCTCTGATGTGTCTGCTTCTGGTTTGATCCTCCCATATAGAAGAATTTTATCTGCAAGATGTAACAATTCTAAAATTGAATGTGCTACCATCATTACTTAAGAAGCATTTCAAGAAAATTTTAATACAAAATTGTATGTCAGCATGTGGCAGCAGCTGTATCAAAGCACTGGCTTACATATTTCTAGTTTGTTCTTTCACAGAGATTGGCAGAAAGAGTTAATCAGTACAGTATTAATCTCTCTTCCAGGGCATTCTTCTCATTTTTATGTGTCTTTCCCCCTCATCAGTAACACATTCTGGTGCCAGTAAAGTCTGTAAGATTTTTAACAGTTGGTCTCCAGATAAAGTGCACCATGCTGCCTTGGATTTTAATCTGTTATAATGTTTAATTTAATAAAAATTGTCGCATGTTTGTGTATTATTTGCAGTGATGGGTGGTTGATCTGAACACATTTCTACTCTTATACCTCGAAGAGATATTGCTTTTAAAATTTCTTGCATGTGTGAATATTTTTGTGAACTTCTGACAGATATGTTGCAGGCTTTTTGCACTAACCTTACATACAAGATAAATATACTGTCATGTCAAATAAATGGGAGTGTCCTTTCTCTCTGTATACAATAAGTTATCTGGAAATGTGCAGCTTCCCAGGTCCCCTGTGCACCAGTTAAAGCCCAGGAGAAAAAACTGTGAGGAATCTCAAGAGGAGACTCATCACTAAGATAGGACAGCATAATGCCTGCTCACTGGTCTGCCTTCTTGTCAGTGAGAGCATCCAATCAGACCACACTAGTTCTCTTATTCTGCAAATTCAACCCTAGTTGAACATAGCCAGCTACAGCTTGAGGTCTCTCCTCTGGTGCCTTGAGCACACATCTCTCCATATTCCTCCTGTGCCTTCTCTCCTTGTTCACTGTATACTGCAGCTATTCATCTCTGCTGCAAAACCATCAGAGTTCAGGATAGTGTATCTGGAAGGATGCTCTTGAACTATGCAACTGGCCAATCTCATGTTGTTGCTTTTCAATATTTTTCTCACATTAGGATGAATTGCTACCTTATAATTAAATAAACAAATGCTACCATTTACTGTTGGCAGGAGAAGCCACAATTGTTTTCCCTTCTATATTACAGCAACTCATTATTGACAAAATAGGCTTAAAAATAAAGAAGTTTGATGTTAACCTTCAGCCTCACTAATAAAAACTTGTCTTCTCAAATAATCCAGTTTTTACTTGATAAATCTACCAGTTAAACTCATAAAGCTTCCAGCCCTTGGAGTCTGATGAACCCTTGTGTTTAGCCCATGCTTCTCTATATCTAATAACAATATATACACAAAACAGCTTTCTCTGCTGGTGGAGATTCCCCCCAGCTGCTTCAGAGGGAGAGATGAGATAGCATGGCATCCTCCATTGGCCAGGCAGTGCCAACTACCTGTGAGGCTCTCTCCTCTCAGAGTTGCTTATGCAGTGCCAGTGATGCCAGGATGGTAATAGTATCTTATTCTTTTCTTTTTTGTACCGTGAATATTAGACTGTGAACTGTCTTGAGTACATATTGCAGTTCCTTCAAAAATTTAAAGAATGAGTGAAATAGAGAATGATATCATTTATTCTTGGTGTTAGTGATTCAGGATGCATCAGAAACATTGCAGAAACCATTCATGCTCAAGTTCTTTGGCAAAGATTTGGTCTAGTTCAGAGAAAGTGTCTTACAAGACTTATTACTAGGATTTCTGCTGAAAGGAGGATTAATATAAATCTTATGACAGGTATTTGCTTTGTTAACAATGTATATACTCTTAAAGCTCTGTTAGCAAAACATAGGCCATTTTTGCCCTATACTGTTATAATGCTATTATTCTACTTTCAACATCCTTCGGAATTTTGGCGTTTGTAGTTTACTGAGGCCAAAGAGCTCTCTGGCTGAGAATTCTCAATGCCTCTCCCTAAATTGCAAACCCCAGGATTCCATTGGATGTTGAAAGTGGAATAATAGCTCTATAACAATGTAGTGGAGAAATGGCCGTAGTTACAATGACTGAATAACGAGGACTACATTATTAATTCAGCCTCCCCTTTCTAAGTGGAAAGTAGTAGAAGGAGGGTCTGATAATGTGAAACAGTAATTTTGTTAGGTATTATCAATGCTAATCACACTCAATATTTATACAGCTTACTCTTTTAACTCTTCCACATACAATTATTTAATAATCTTTGCAACTGCCTGTACAGATAGCTTACCATTATTATCCCTTGTGGGGATTTGTGGTAACAGCAGCTGACAGAATCTGTTCTGTTACAACATGGCAGTGGTTGTGCAAATGGGAATTCTTAAATGAAGACCTTCACATTCCATTATGGCCACAGGGAAAAGATTAAAAATGAAAAATATATTTGGTAGATACACCATGTTCTCTGTGTCTCTAAAGGCAACATTTAGAACAGAACATATAGAATTAATGGAAATGTATTCAGAGGCGCACATCACTGTTGATTATCAGGAAAAGGCCTATAAAATTAGACTTGTAGGCATATGATAGGGACGAATGTGGCATGAGAACTTGCCAAATTTCTTTTCATCATTTCATTAGGTGTCTTGCCTTCGTTCAGTCTGATAACTGTAGCACATCACTGAAGTGAATCCAAGGGCCTGAGAACTAGCATGATGTTATATTACATACGGACGAAATGAAGTATGTAGACATCAGACTAATAATTGATGAAAATAGCAAGCAGTTTTCATGCATGAATTGATCACTTTTAAACTAAGCAAATGCTAGAACAGAAGAGATTACTAACACGAAAACAGAATAAATGACTAAGATTTTGAGAAAGTTAACATTCTTGTCTAAACTGTATAAGACAATCAGGTAGCCGCTTGTTAATGGTAAAGCATAAGGAAGAATATGGCACCTCTAGGCTTAAATCCTGCTGTTCTTGCTCCCCTCAGCTCTGTTGTGGCATCACAGAGGCCCAGCCAGTCTGTGGCATGGCAATAATAGTTGCTATGACAACATAAGAGGGGAGATGGCAGTATAAGAGAGAGGGGAAGAAGGGCATCCACCGCTAAGTCCAAGGCTCCAGCTGATGGTGAAAACACATGGCATTGTTAAAAAACAAGACAAAACAAAAGTGGAGAGGTGTTCATAAAGACAGGAATGGTTAAGACAATTTGCTCCCCACCCCCCTGCAGTTGTATTGCACAGCAGCATTGGGGGAAGTGTCTTTGCTGGCCTCAGATGAACTGAGGCCAGTTGATGACATCACTGCGCAGAATGCAGCACCTGAGAACGAGGGGAGTAAAATGGAGCCTATTTAGGGCAATGCTGCCCCTGCCTCTTCCTCTTTTTCACAAACTGCATGGATGGAAATGAACTGATCAAGAGGAACTGATGAAGGACTTCAAACTTCTGTGTGGGATCCATAAATTCAGAGAAGCCTCCCTTTATTTTCAGATTTATATTGCTCTCTGTTGCTCTCTTCTTTCTGTTTTCGATCTCTGCTATACATTTTTTTCCCTTTTTTTGCTGATTTTCTCTGCTCACTCATAGTATGTCGAGCTGCTGGTCACAGCATCTGTGCTGGTCTCTATGGCAGCACAGTGGTGTTTGCAATCACCCAGCTTTAGCCCAGTACCCCTGTGAGGGGGAAGAGAAGCGAAGACTCTTCAGGCTAAGGGTATTTGAGGGGGAGCAGAATCACTGTAGCTTACTGGCCAGTTTGCCAGCAGCTTACTGACCCTTTAATTAGCTGCCCTGCAGAGGTGGAGAGCAGAGTCTTTTCAGACTACTGGTTGCCACTGGAGGGCAAGTTGAAGCACCTTAACTTGCTGGAAAATCTACCAGCAGCTTTTCTGCCTTTTGACTAAGATCTGGTACTCTGAATGCTAAGGGGTGATTGGCTAGCTGTCAGGTTGGAGGGTTTCTCTGCTACACTTCTGAGTTGTGATCTGGTTGGGCAACCAGGCTGCATGCATTGACCATGGTGGGTTGGGTGTGTGGTAAGAGCAGCAGCTGGGTTTGGGGATACTACTCTACTACTTTGGCATATATCTACTAATCTAGGCCATTTCTGCACAATGATGCTAAGCCGCTTTTGGGACACAATGGCAGCAGTCAGCAGGTCATGCTTCTGCATGACATCATGGCTGGCCTGCTGCCATCCTGTCCCCAAGCGGTGCACTGGTGTATTTTTTGCAAAATGGAAAAAATTCATTTTGCAATTACCATTGCGCGATGCTCCTGTCTTTTTCAGCTGTGTGGAAAGCACAGAAGCAAATGACAATCCTTCCAGAGTAAAGCATAGGAAGGTGCCTGGCTGCGCTGCAGAAGGAAGGGAGGGAGGGAGAGAGGGAAGGAAGGAAGGAAGGAAGGAAGGAAGGAAGGAAGGAAGGAAGGAAGGAAGGGGCGGTGCCATCATGCTCCCTTCTGCAGGAAGCTGTTGAGGTGCAGAGGGGAGCGTTGCTGACACAGTCCCTTCTGGATGTGAGATTGCAGAGTGATGATGCAGAAGAGCATCATCATGCAGAAATGGCCCTAATCAGCACTTTGTGGACACTTGGGTCCTGATCTAGGCAGCTGTGCACAGCTTCCTTGCTAGTTCTTCAACTGTTGCAGCACTGCCTAGTGGTAATTCATCCACTTAGGTGGATTTAAGTTGATTCATTATTATCCTAGATTAATTCAGTTGTTACATTTGAGCTAATTAATAATAATTTACAAGAGTTAAGATAATTAATTGGTAATTGGGTTATTGCTGGGAGTATATTGCATCAAATTGATTGAATTAAGAGAGTCTGATTGACATTGTTAATTTGATTGGTTTATTCAATTAATCAAGTTGAGTGCATTGGTCAGGAGCTGATATTTGATCAATTGATTAGACAGTAAGGACATACAAATATTGCATACACTCAGGCAATACTAGCAATTAAGGACAAATAATTGGCTATTATTTCCATACCATCTGATTTAATTGGATTTAAGTTGCTACTCCCAGCCTGAGTATCTTGCATTGACTGATTGGATTTAAGGACACACACATACATATCTTTATATTGGGAACCAGAATAGTAATCAGACTAATATTTGAATAAAGACCAGCTGTTAGTGTTAACAGCTTCTTCATCATTCCCAATCTTACTGTACTCTGGCAATTTACATACTGCCTTTGAGTGTTAGACTAGGGATAAGTTTATTAGGAATATGTTCCCTAGGATATTGGGTTGGATTAGGAACTGATGCACATCCACTCGAGTACTGGGGAGAGGCACACTGTATGATGGTGCTTAAGAGAGGCACAGCTAAGAGTAAAAGGCCAGCTAAAAAAGCACCCCCCAGTTAAGTACCCCCTCAGGCGTATCTTTCTCTTCAGATGAGGATGATATAATTGACATTACTGGTGCCATCCTTGCTAAGTTACAGGCTTTAGAGAAGGATAGGTGCATCAAAGCAGGCACAAAGGCTAATAAGGACTCCTGGCTTCTGGAATGTCATTCTACAGGCAGCTATGTTAACAAAATTCTCACTCATCTAGTGGTGTGCTCATCTAGAGCAAGAGGGATGTGGAGCCAGTAGAACGCCTGCATCTCAAGAGGAACCAGCTGCCAAGACATCTGGCCATGGGCAGATCCAGAGGCTTCAGCTACAGGTGAGCCTCTGGAACAGGAATGTGGGGTACCTAGTTACAGTTAGCCTTTGGGCCCATGGAGCCCTCCCATTTGCTATCCAATTTCCTCCCCTGGCCAGTTCACTCAGTTCTCGGGGGCTAATCAGGGGTGTTGCACAGCATCAAACTTGGATCCAGTCATAACAACAAGAATGGTGCATTTTAGCCAGTTGTGTCTGGTCAGGTGTCACAATATGGGGGTGGGGTGGGGACCAGATGGTCACCGTGGGTAAGCATTTGGCCCTTGCGACCACTGAAAATTTTTTAAAAGGTGATTGCATAGATATCATCTTGCTCCTTTATTGAGATTTAGATAAGAAGGAGAAGGATGATATGGATGGCGCCCATCTGGTGAAAGTTAAGCCTCTGGAGCTCCTCCTACATGTCCTGAGATGCAGGGGATAAGGATGGGGAAAGAGTCTGTCCTTGGGGCTGCTCTGGAGAAAGTTAGCCCTCACTTCTGGTCCAGTGACAAGAAGAGATGTATCATTGGGCCCGCCTTCCAGAAACAGCTGGCTGTTACCATGTTTACTGGGGGTCCCAGAGGGACACCTAAATAACCAAACTATAAATCATAATTTTGGGGAGAATTAGCTGGAGCACTCACTTAAACTAGATAGAAGCAGGGTAACTTAGCGGGATCTTGCAACCCAGCGTCTACGGGGTCAGGTCAGTCAAGCAGCCAGACGGGTTTAAAGTAATAAAAAATGATGTTTTATTGCATACAAACAAATATTAAAGACACCACAGTCACACAGCTAACTAAGAAATTAGAGATTGAGTTAAGGATAGAGACTTTTGGGGGGAAATGGGTGATACAACACCTGTCTCATCGTCCTGGACCTCAGGAGAGAAGCCAGGGGTGCAAGAAGAAGCTCAGCTCGATTAGCTGAGGATTGCTTGCCAAGCAAAGCAGCAGCAAGACGGGTTGAAACTCAGGAGCGATCCGAGGAAGGTCTTGGAATCAGGGGTTTTTATAGGGTGAATTGGGACTGCAGGCTATGCCTTACTTGGAGAGAACAATGAGTTCTGGGTGTGAGACAATGTTTCGGAAAGGTCACGACTTTTCATGATGGAATCAGAGCCGAATCAACAATAGTGTGGCCAGTATGCAGATGAGCAACGCTTACCAGTGGACAGCACAACCTTTGTCCAGTAGCCTGCTCGGGGCAGGAAGCCTTTGTTAGCATCGTGCGTATGTAATGAGGTGTTTGCCGGAGAGGTCCCTGAAGTGATGAACCGGTTATGTCTGGCCTACCTGGGTGGGGAATGGAATGTCCAGCAATTATCGGCTGTGCCTGTTTGCATGCTTGTCCGGTGGCCTCACAAACACGTGGAGCGGGGTGGCAGAGGAAAGCCGAATTGTTTGATATCAAAAATGATATCGGGTGCTACCTCCGGGTAGACCTAGACTGCAGTAACATGGCCAAGGTCATAACACAGCTTCATGGGTTTGCCTCAAGACCTTGGTGTTCCCCCAAGGGAAACTAGGGAAGACACTTACCTCAGCTGCTCCCACACTAGGTCTCTCCTCCCTGCACAACTTTTGCATTTCTTGGAGGAGATTTATAAATAGGCAATAGGTTAAATAAAGTTGTCCATGTTTAACCAGAGCCTTGTTATGTGGTCTTGTTATTTCATTGGTTGGTTAACAAATAGTCTGTCATTGTGAGGGTTCACGTAGGGCAGAAAATCCAATGGGCAGACAGTTATTTCTTGAAGAAATAATATCTCCAGAGAGTGTTTGGGGGGCTGGTGAAATGCGTAAAGCACCTCCAAGACATTTCATGCTTTTAGGTCAGTGAATAATTCCCATATTCATGAACCAACCAATTACATGCATGAGAACAACCACAGAGGCATTTCCTGTGAACTTGCTGCTGCTCTGCCTAATTCTATCGATGGTAACTTTGTGGTTAGTTTTCCCCATGTTACTAGGTCATAATCCTAGATATGTGGAAACTCACAAAGAAGTTGTTTCTATGCAGGTAGGATAAACTCTGAAAGGGTCATGGAAAGGCAATGATGTAGACTCGAGTCAATTGACTCGGACTCAAGTCAGACTTAAGTCACTTTACTGACTCGACTTGGACTTGTCTCAGCAAAAATTACTCAGTGACTCAACTCGACTCGAGACTTGTATATTTTTAGTGACTGACTAGCTGCTCTTGGTTCATTAACATAACACATTCATCTAGAAACCTTACAACTTACTGGTCACATGACGATCTGTCTCAAGCTGCAAGTCTGGACACATTTCTCAGAGGGAACAGCAAATGGGTTAGGCAATGGCCTAAAAGTGGGGTTGAGGTCTGCTCAGCAGCCTATTCCCACTACATATAGGAGGAGATTTCTCAAATTTTTCCTAAGAGCAGAAAGCAAGACTCATGCCCAGGATGCAGTGCACATATCTCAGAGGGGAACAGAAAATGTGTTATGCAATGGGCTTGAGGAGGAAGGAACCTTCCTTCTAAAGCTCTTGAAGCTTCAGTAATGGGGAATAAGAAGGATCCTATTCCCCAGTTCTGGAAAACCCTCCAGCTTTACAAATGGGAAGTAAGAAGGATCCTATTCTTCTGAAGCTGCAGATGGCAAAATCACAATAGTGGAGGGTACTTAAATTGTTAAAACTCACTTTATTTGACAATGTCCAGAAATTCTGGAACACAGTTTGGGATATAAAGTTAGCTCCCAGACTTGAGACTTGACCTGAAAATATCTTGCAAGGACTTGAAACTCGACTTGAGACTTGAAGGTAGAGACTTGAGACTTGACTTGAGACTTGGAGTAAAAGACTCAAATACATCACTGTAGAAAAGAGACTAGAAAATGGTTGACTATAGTAACTAGGAACTGTGAGCTGGGAGTTACTAAGTTCCCTGTTGAAATCTCACTTCAACCACTGAATCTAGTTTGTGTGTTTTTAAAGAATGCTCATCTGATAAGGGTCAGCCATAATCACCTTACAATATGTTGATAAAAATACTAGCTAGTCAGACTACTGTAATGTATTGTATGGAGGGCTGACTTTGAAGACTCCTCGGAAACTTCAGTTGTTCCAAAATAAATGTGCTGGATAGGAGAGGCTGTGTAGTGTAGTGGTCTGATGAATTCTGGAGAACAGAGTTTGAATCTATGCTTTGAAACCCATTGGGTGACCTTGGGCAAGTCATGCTTATACTCAGAGGAAGGCAAAGGCACTTCCCTTCTGAACAAATCTTACTGAGAAAAGCCTATGATAGATTTGGCTTAGGTCATCATAAGCTGAAAATGGCTTGAAAGCAAACAACAACAAAGAAAGTTGACTTGAGCATATCACAACATTCTTACTAATATACAGCTCCATTAACAACCGAACTGTTTCCAAGTATGGGTTGAAGTTTTAGTAACAAGCTCAGAAGTACAGTATATATTAAAAGGCAAAATCCTTTTTATTTAGCCTTCAAATCTTCTATTTAGTTATTAGTATTTTAGTATTCAGTCACACACACACACATACATACCCATGGTTCTTGAATGTGCACTGTGGCAAGATGCTTCTCCATTACTCCTCCTTATTACACCACTTTGTTAACCAGCATTAAAAGCCATACATTTTTGATTTAGACAAACAGGAACATTGGGTGTAAAGTAAGACAGTGAACAGCAGGAAGAAGCATGGAGCAAGGATGGTGTGTACAATTATAGCTTTGTCCACAAGGGACTACCTTACCATTAGGTAGATTTTTCCAGTTGTACCTCAGGTATCTTCTAGTGATTCAGCTCTGTTAGGTGCTTCCTGAGCTATCTGATGTAGGGGAGCAGCAATATTTTTTCCTAATGCACCCAGAACCAATACTCACTGATGTATTTAAGTCTTTTACTCCAAGTTTCAAGTCTCTACCTTCAAGTCTCAAGTCAAGTCTCATGTTCTTGCAAGATACTTTCAAGTCAAGTCTCAAGTCTGGGAGCCAATTTTAACAGAAAAAAGGGAGGTGGGGTGGTGAAAGTTCCATTAACTAGAAAACCAAAAAGACGTGCACAAAGTTAGGTAAAAAAAATTAAATTATCATAGGCAAGGTCAACAAGGCTTTATTTAAACCAAGCTGTGCTGTTAATCATATTTATCAAGATTACATTTTAGAAAAGCTATTTTTTCCACAAGATTGACTCACACTTCTTGCTTCCCATTTTTGAAGCTGGAGGCTTTTTTGGAAGGTGGGAAGAGGATCTTTCTTACTCCCTATTCCCTAAGCTGGAGGCTTTTGTGTCAATAGACATACAAGGGTCTGCAGTTTCTGAAGTGGGGAAGAGGATCATTCTTACTTCCCATATCTGAAGCTGAAGACTTTTTCAGAAGTGAGGAATAGGATCCTTCTTACTCTCCATTGCTAAGTTTTAAAAGCTTTAGAAGGAAAGTTCGTCACTCTTCAAGCCCATTACCTAACACATTTGCTGTTCCCTTCTGAGAAAATGCATCCTGCACTCTGGGATCAAGTTTTGCCTTCTGCTCTTAGGAAAAGTTTTAGAAGGCTCCTCCAACATTCAGCAAGGACAGGTTGCTGAGCAAACCTTAACTCTGCCTTGAGCCCATTGCCTAATGCATTTGCTGTTCACCTCTGAGAAATGTGCTCAAGCTTTGGGCTTGAGATGGATCACCACATGACCAATAGGCAAAGAGTGGTGGAAGCATTGTTGCCAAGTCGAGTCCAAGTCATTGAAGTGACTCAAGTCTGACTTGAGTCTGAGTTGCTCAACTCAACTCTAATTCACTGCTAATACAGTGATCTCTAGAGTTCTTTCTTTCTTAAAATTCAACTGGGACACGCAGTTCATGGTCTGATCCCAGCCCAGAGTCTATCATGCAGAGTATCACTGCTGTGTGCCACACAACCTGTTCTGGGACCTTTTACTAAGCTGCTGCCTGGGGTATGCTAAAGGATGCTTACCCCATCACCAGTATTAAAACAGGATTCAACTGCCTACTGAGTAATCCTCAGGCAGCAAAATATTTTGAGTTAGCCCACTTTCAATGGTTAAACCATGATTTGTGAAGCTCTGACAGCCTATTGCATCTGCAAGGATGAATCAAAGTTTCCATTACTATATTTTTCCATGAAAAAGTTTCAAATTTTATGAATGCATTGTTTCATAATAGTAAGAAATTGCAATACAGGTCATAGTGAAAAACTGGAATAATTGCAGTGCTAAATGCAGAAGAGTAATCAACCTTTTTTCATCTGAATGTTTCAAGGAAGCACATGTGCATGATTTTTCATGCATACTAGCATTAGTATGTTAGTCTTTAGTGACCTCATGTTTTCTTAAAATTTAATGTAAGAGAAGTATGCTACTGAGTTATAATGTGTTAAAATATTTACAAGTAATTCAGTCAAAACAATTTTCAAGTAAAATATTGAATTTTTTAAATGTAATATTTTAATCATTTTATTCAGTACAACCTTTACATGCCTGTTGAGTATGTCCCATAATTCGCATTGTGGCTGACTCTTATGCAAAGGTGTATTGAGCCTACAGCCTATGTGCACTTTATTGATATTTCTTCTAATCAAATATCTGAGTTCAGCTACTTGGGACCTACTGGAAAAAATGGAAAAATATAAAACATGAAAAGTTAGTGTTTGAAAAGTATTGTTAAATCAAATGAGACCTCCAGTGATGGGTGGGGGACTTGATCATTATGAAATGAACTTCAGAAAAATGCCCCAACTGCATCTAGCTACACATTCTAAGCTATTCATATCTGTCAAGATTTCTACCATCATCCACATTTCAGGTATTGTCTTGTTACCAGTTTCCCCCTCCAAGCTCAGTCAACTAACCTCAAAAATTAGTAAGAGCCTTTCCATACCACACTGTTATAGTGCTATTATCCCATTTTCAACACCCTATGGAATCTGGGGTTTGCAGTTTAGGGAGGGGCATGTAGAATTCTCAGCCAGAGAACTCTTTGGCTTCAGTAAACTACAAATCCCAGAATTCCATAGGATGTTGAAAGTGGAATAATAGCACTATAACAATGTAGTACAGAAAGGCCCTCAGTCTTCTGGTTATTACAATTTCTTAATGGAATTTTGCCTGCTGACTTCTTCATGGAAATTTGCCACTTTACCTCCTGATTCACAAAGTGTTTACTGGATTTTTTCTCTCTCCATGGCCGGTCTCTATAGTCTTAACTCCTTGCAAACATTTTTTTAAGCTTCTTAATTGTATATGATGCTTGAATAAACGGTGTTATCTCAAGTTACTTCACTCTGGCATCTCAAAAAAGGAATTAAAATGCATAGGAGAGGAGAGGATCTGCTTTCTAGGATAGCTCCCAAACACCTAGTTCAGATTGTGAAAGGGGGTGAGGATGCTTCTGCTGCTGCTATCATTCTCTGTATAATAGTGAAGTTTTGTCTGCTTCAAAAACTGACCTCTCTTGTCTTTCTCTGTTGCATGGGTGGTGAGGGCAGGAAACAGTTACTGTTCCTTGCTACAAGATTAATTGCTTATCCATCTACATAGGCAGGAAACTAGCAGTGAAAGGAGTAGTTGTCATCCTTTGCTCATTTGTCCTTTCAGCATTACAGAGTGCTGTTTCTACCTACCTTCCCCACTTCTTTACCACATGTGCCTCTGCAGAGAGTGTTGGACTTCAAGTCCCCGTAGACCCAGCCAGAATAGCCAGTATTTAGGAATGTTCATTTTGCTTGTGGTAAAAATTATTGCACAGTGCATAGTGTACTCACATATTTGAGTTTCTTGGACTCCACTTCCATGTTGGTAGAAAATGGATTTTCAAAGTCAGCCTTTTCAAGCAGTTCATCATACAGAATGGCAGATCAGATATTCAAAGCAGAGAGGAATGTTACTATTATACAGAACACAACTAAAACCAATAAACCCACTGTTTTGTTGAACAGGCAGAATTCAGACTCATGTAACTAGTAGCACATAGCCAAAGATGTTTCACAGAATCATAGAGTTGGAAGTGACCTCAGGGGCCATCTAGTCCAACCCCCTGCCATGCGGGAACACACATCAAAGCATTCTCAACAGATGGCCATCCAGCCTCTACTTAAGAACTTCCAGAGAAGAAGACTCTACCACACTCCGAGGCAGCATATTCCACTACCAGACAGCTCTGACCATCACAAAGTTCTTCCTGAAGTTCAAGTGGAATCTCCTTTCCTGCAGCTTGAACTCATTGCTCCTTGTCCTAGTCTCTCGAGCAGCAGAAAACAAGCTCACTCTCTCCTTGACATAACACCCCTTCAAATATTTAAACATGGCTATCATGTCCCCTCTTAACCTTTTCTTCTGCAGACTAAACATACCCAGCTCCCTAAGCCGTTCCTGATAGGGCACGGCTTCCAGACCCTTCATCATTTTGGTTGCCCTCCTCTGGACACAAACAACAACAATCCAGGGCCTTTTGTGCAATCATTTTTTAACTGAGAGGATTTCAAGAGGACAGGCTTAAAACTGTTGTTTTGATCTTGGCCTAATTTTTAACATCTATTGCATTTATAAATGTCCATTGGCTTTGCAGCACATGAGAACATTTATTATCTGACATCAACCTGTGAATTCCAAACAGAATTTAGTATTTTGAATCTACAACATATCTAACTGATCTCTTGATGTGGGTGAAAGAATGTCTCTATATGTATATGTAATAGCAGAAATTACTAAAGAGATATAAAAATACTTCTGACTAGAACCTTTCTAAACAAACACATACAAGAAAACCATGCACTCTTACAGTTGCTTCTTTTTGTGTCCACAAAAATATTGTGATGAATACTCAGCTGTCAGAAACTTGTTTGTGGTTATGTTTGTTGTTATAACATGATTCCTATAAATGGTTTGCATTTTAAATCATTTGTATTTCCTCTTGTTACTGTCCCTTCAAGCAATTTTAATTTGTGAATGAAGGCATGTAAACTGTAACACTGTCAGGGCTTATTAGCTTCACGACATGTACTGAGAAGCAAGTTAGTGTCTAGAAATGCAGCAGGTTCATACATTCATTTATTTATTTTTAAATTCTAATTAGAGGAAGGAAAAGGGTGTCAAGAGTCTTTAGTGATTCACATTTTAACAGCCAGATTTATAATTTATTAATATCCATGTTATAAATTTTTCATTGCTTCTTTTCACATGAGTCAAGAGGAACTCAAATTTATTAATTGTTTCTAGGTAGGGCATCATTAAATATTTGTTTTCTCCTAAAGTTGGTTGAGAGGGGGATTATTATTTTCCACATGAATTGCTAGTATATTGAATGGAGAAGGCATCAACATGTTGACCAAGCAAACTAAACTGGGATAATATAAAGCATTGATAGTCCTGTACATTCTTAGAAAAATTGTGTCCATATTTTAGTTTTCCCTGTCATACCATGCAATATCATGTTCTCTAATATTCACCATAGCATACATTGACGCACTAAGCTGTGAAGGTACAACTTGATGCTTTGTTGTTGTTTTTTTATAATTTAGGGAATTCATCTTAGGTACTGTAGGCAATATGGTTCAGGACTACACTAAAGCGACATAAAGCTGTTTAAATTGTGGCATTGCTTGGTTTTTTTTGTTTTTTGAGATTCTGTGGGTCCATCATTTGAGGCTCCATCATTTTGTCTTCAGAGATCTAAGGGGATTAGTTCTACTCTACCCAACTCTCATTTTTCCATTCTGTTCAGGAGATACATAAAAATATTATGGTTGGATCAAATGTTCAGATTGGCTTGTTATATAGCCACAGTTAAACTGTAGTAGTAAAATTAGTGAAATTAATGTATTGTAGTGGTCACAACTTTTGTGGGGGAGCTTTGCCTCTCTGTCTTGGTGTCTGGAGCCTCCTTAAGCATCCCCCTTCTGTTCAGTATGGGTATGGTGATATTTCAAGTATGAGGAGCAGAATGCTGTGGCGCAGTTGGATTTCAGATGGCTGCCTGGAAAATACTTCTGCTAATGAAAGTTAGGAGAGGAAATATAATGAACGCCTCAGAATGCTGGAGTGCCAAAATATGTCTCTACATAGAGCCCCCATGTATTTGTTTATTAACGCTATTTTTATATTGTCTATTAACTAAGTATTTGTACAGCAGGGTACAAAAAATTAAAATCATAGAATAAAACAGAAGATTAAAAACAGAATAAAACTGGCAACAATGGTTATTTTACAGCCTTTTTTTAAACAGGCAAGCCCAAAAGGCCTTTGTGCTGGTTTAGCGGACCTTGTGGAGACAGCAAAAGGTAGTGTTTTTCACTTTGAGGCAGATGCTAGGAGAAGCAGGTGGGACATGCACTAGTCCTTGGAAACTATGGCTATCACTCTGAGTAAGAGATAAAGAAACTTAATGATTAGAACAGAGGTGTAATCTGCAAGATCCACAATGAAATGAATTTGAATAGAATAAATGAAGCTGAACCAAGATTTATTTAAAAAAAAGAAAAAGAAAAAGAATTGTGCTTTAAGAATTCTTGAAGGACAAGAAAACAAAGCAGAGAGAAATAATTCTCTGAAACTCTCCAGAACCCTTTGAAGTGTTATCCATGGGCAACAGTTATTCAGAAAGGGAAAAAGACCCCAGAAGTATTGAGGCTTTCCTATTCCTTTTGTTTTGTCCTTCTGTTAGCAAAGTTTTTTTTGTTCTAAAAGGCATTCAGAACAGAAGGTCTTTTAAAGAATGGACTTTAAAGAAGATGCTGTGTTTTAAACTTGAACTGTTTTATTTGCTTTTTGTCTTTTTAAATTGTTTGTTTTAAACTGTTTTAATATTGTGATTAATATAATTCTATTTTAATATTCACCTTCTTTATGTTTTTAGCTATATTGTACTTGTTTTAAATTGTAAGCCATCTTGAGTCTCAATTTTGAGGAAAAGGCTAGATATAAACAAAGATAACAAAAAGGACCATCTTCAGTTCCAGCAATTTTGGTGGCATCTCGTTCCACTATAACTCTTGAACTACAGTTAAAAAGGGCTTAGTGGAAACTGGTGAAAGTCTGAGTCTATAGTCTGAGTCTAGATGTGACAGGTGGTCAATAGGAGAGGGAGGAGGAAGAACCCAAGGAAGGAGAGTGAAGGAAACCTGGGATATTCCAAGAAAGAGTTTAGATGAAAAACATGACTATGCAGCCAAAATTACCTGATATTCAAGCAGAAGTGGGCACCTTCACATTGATTTGGATGCAGACTGATTCAGAACTGAGCAGATTTGATCTATTTTCCTAAGTGCCATGGTGAAACCAACCATGAAAATCTGTACACATCCTTAGTATTTATGGTTTTCCCTCAGATGCAATTCTTGATCAGCATGTTTTTAATACTGGATATCATTACTTCACACATATTCTAATGCAGAGAAAATCTCTGTAATATTTGCTACAAGATTTTTTTTTGCGAGGGGGGAGGTGGTAGAAAGGCTACCTTTCCCAATAATAAAAAAAATCCACAGATGGTTATTCTATTCTTTTTGGGGTTGGGTTGAATATTCAGTTTGATGGCAATTCTCAAATATCCATGTCAAATGTACTGCAGCTTTGTTTAATACACACAACACAGTATAACCTTTAATAGGAGGTTAGCCCATCACACTATATGTCTAATAAAAATATTTGGTTACACTGTCCAACTGGCTCATTCACAAACCATTATCAAAATTGTCATGGTAATTAGTGAGAAACACCTAGTTCAACATGATGACATTAAGGCCATTTCTGCATAGCGTCATTAAAACACGATACCTATGGGTTGTAGTTGTTTCAGGGGCCGTGATTCCACACGATGTCATAGCCATCCAGTAGCCCTCCAGTAGCCGGCCCATCTGCAAGTGTCACTAGAATGCTATATTTCAACTCTGAAATTTTTCCAGAGTTGAAATACAGCATTCTAGCAACACTTGCTGATGGAGAGGCTACTGGATGGCTATGACCTCATGTGGAATTGAGGCTCCTGAAACGACTGCAATCTACAGGTATTGTGTTTTAGCAACACCATGTGGAAATGGCCTGAAAGGCCTACATCTGATGACCTAAACTTGAGATGTGCCTTACTGAACTGTCAATTGCTAATTTTTAGTTACCACAGCTCTCCCTGTGAGAATATACACACTTGGAAGCAGGTTTCTACCTCCCTGTACCTAATATTGCTGGATAAGAAAAGCCATGTGTGAATGAGTACTGCACAAGTGGAACCCCTCCTTGATCCAACAACTTTGATTGCACATCCATATCCAAAAAGTAAATGTTCCACCAATCAGGAACAGGAATGGAGGTCTGGATTCAGCAGTCTTTCTTCTCTGCCAAAGTGCTGATCGGAGGATTTAAATTTTTCATAAGGATCCTTTCAGGCAGCCCTGGATTCTTAGACCTTTGAGCTGAAATGGGTATTCAGGTGCATAGACTTCTGCTTTTAACTCTGAGTCCTCAATACAAAAGCCATTCAGCTTCAAAAAATGAGATAAGAGTAGTCTCAGGTACTATCTCTCACCCCTGAGTCTCCCTGCCAGATTTTGTAATTTTTACAATCATATTTTCCTATCTTTAAGAAATGTCTTTCTCTCCCCAGTTGTTGTGTGAAAGACTCACGCAAGCAGCAGGGGAAACTGATTGACTACACAGGGGAGACAGGGAGATGGATGAGACACAAAGTGCTGTCAGGTGCACATAGTAAACAAACTGGAAAACAATAAGGCAGGAGAAAACGTGGCTTTTCTTTAATCTCTTACAGCCACAGCCATCTTATGTATTACTAGTCACACAAGTGGGTAAGAATCTGAAGTGAAAAATATGGTGTTTTGTCTTCAAAGCTGATAGTGCCGCAGTAAAAGTTCTTCCTTGTAGAAATATACATTTCTTTGGCCATTTCCACACAACAAGGCTGTCCTGCTATGGGGACAGGACGGCAGTTGTTGGCTGGTCATGATTCCACATGACATCACTGCCAGCCCACTGGCATCCTGTTACCGCAGTTTTCTAGCCTGAGCTTGTGGGATATTAGATATCATTTGATATCAATAATCTGGCCTTCTTTACCTATTCCTCTCCACGTGCTTGCGAGGCCCCTGGACAAGCATGCATACAGGCACGGCTGACAATAACCGAAACATTCCAGACAAATACAGGCAGGCCAGAAATAGCCAGACTGCCACTTTAGGAGACCTCAAGGCAAGTACCACATTATGTATGCACACTACTTACAAAGGACTCCCTGCCCCGAGCAGGCAGCTTGATGAGCCGAATACTCAACTGTCAAGCACTCTGCATTTGCATATTGGCTACTCTATTGACAACTCTGTCATAACTCAATCATGTAAATCACTGACCTTTCGGAGGCTTTGTCTCCAGCCCGAAACTTATTGTTAGCCCCGAGAACAGACTAGCCTGCGGCCACATTTTCCCCTACAAGACCCCCTGACTTTGAGCACTTCCTCGGATCGTTCCTGGCTTCCATCCTGCCTTGCTGTCGCTTCGTTCGACAAGCCTTCCGCTCAGCTCCCCATGCTGAGAACTCTACTTCAACGGACCTTTTCCTTCAGATTTTCCGGGCTTCAGGACAGGTATAGTATTTCCCATATAAAGCCTCCTCTTAAAAACCCACTCCAACCTTTATTTCTATAGTTTTCTGTGTGAGTGTGTTGCATATACATGTTTGACTGTACATCAATAAAACAATCATTATTATTGATTTCTGTTTGCTCCTTGACTCAGCCTGATCCCGTAGACATTGGGTAAAAGATCTCGCTACGTTGCCCTGCCTCTCATAGTGCTAGCTTGTGCTCTTTGCTAATTCCCAACTTTGTAATATTTGGAGTGCATTTAGGTGTCCCTCTCAGGACCCCCAGAAATCAGGGTAACAATCCTGTCCCCATGTGTCACGCTCACAGGATATTTGCTAAATGGATAAAATCAATTTGTTTCCTGTGATTGTGCAACACTCCTGCATCTACCTGTCCTATGGAAGGGCAGGAAGCAAGATGGTGATGCTTCCTTCCCCAGTGCAGCCTGGGAAATGTCCAGCTGCATTGCAGAAGGAAGAGGCAAAGCCATCACGCTCCCTTCCGCAGGGAGGCAGTCCTGTGCAGAAGGGAGTATTCCTGTGGTACTCCCTTCCCTGCTGGGACTGCAATGGGACAACTCACAAGAGCCCCGTTGTGTAGAAATGGCCTTAGTTGTTGTTTGAAATCTCTAAAATAGTACTGTGGTCATCTTTCATTTCCTCAAAGTGATAACTCGTCAACTCCTCAACAAAATGCATACAAAAAGCATGTATTTATTCCCTGTTGTGCTGGCACCCACCACACTGAGGCTGTTTAATTTGACTCATTGGGATTGTTTAATTTGACTAAGAGAGCCAGTATGATGTAGTGGTTTGAGCATTGGACTACCCTGCTTGACCATGGAAACTTACTGGATGAACGTATGGACAAACTGAAGCAGTTTGTTTTTGTCTAAGTCTACGGGGAAAGGCAAGATTCTGCCCCTTCTTGTTCTTTCTCCCATTGAGTTAATTGAGTACAGACTAGTTTTGCACTTTGTAATCTGTTTGTAGCAACTGAAATAAGGTGAGAAGGAAGGGAGAAAGTGAGAGGAAGAGAGAGAAACAGGAACATTTTAAAAGCAGCTGGAAAAGTGGGACAGCAGATTAATTGTGACTGCCTCTGCCAAAGCAGAACAGATGGAGAATATGTGGCAGATACCTAAAATAACTGCCTTTTAAAGGAGCAGAGTTTAATACATCTGAAAGCCAGAGATTACAACCAGTACATATAATAGTAAGACAATATAATGCACTGTTCCTATATATTGAGGGCTGATGTACACAACCATAGAAACATGCCTATATAGTCATTGAATGATTCTAGTAACATATGGTAAAGGTTCATAAGACAGCTTTGCTAAGTATACCAAAATATATTTGTCTTTACTGAGATACACTTGCCTCAAGATATACTGAGATCTGGTGTATCTAAACCTGGGTTGGGAAACTGCGACCCTCCAGATATTTTGGGCCTACAATGATCCAGCACTCACTCTCCAGAAAGATAAAACTCCGTTCAATCTACTTTTACCATGATTGACTTCTTGTTTTTATTCCAAAGACCACAATCTTGGGGCTTAAATTAAAAACAAACAAACAACAACAACAAACAACAAAAAACAGCTTTTCTATTTTCTCATGCACCATTTGCTTAGAAGTTAAAAAGAAAAAGGCTTTGGTTTCAACTTAATTTCACCAATATTATTCACAGGAATGAAATCGATATGATTACTAGGGCATTTAAAGTCGTTCTTACTTTTAAACATTTTAAACATTTTTAGAAAGAAAAGAAATCATTGCATGATAGAACTAAGTAAAAAGGGGGAAAGCCAATGACCTC
Organism: Iguana delicatissima; assembly: GCA_948472985.1. NCBI lineage: Eukaryota > Metazoa > Chordata > Lepidosauria > Squamata > Iguanidae > Iguana > Iguana delicatissima. The sequence continues at coordinate 752,911 of CAOKZL010001062.1, forward strand.
CCCAAGTCTAACAGTTCTGTTCCTCCTCCCCCCATGTCTTTGCAAGATGTGACTAATGACAAACCCTCAAGTACCTGGCCCAAAGATCTCAGTTTAATTCAAGTGCCCCAAACTTTTGTTTAAATTAGTTAACAGAGGTTTGTTTCATATAAATTTCTTTAGATGCTTCTGCTGGGACTTTTTGGATATATGTAGTGATACCTGCATGCTCTGTCACAAATTGCTTTAGAAAGTCCCCTAAAATTCAAATAGGCTTACCATGTGCTATGGGGGACTATTAGTATTGTGCTGAAGTCTGTCCTCCAATTTCTCGGAAGTTTTCCTCCCACACTAGGGCTGGTAGGGCAGGAAGTAGATCACCAGAGGATCTGAAAAGATCACCAGATGAGGGACAAATGGTAGATGCTCTCTGGTACTAAACTACTTTCCTTGTAAAGCAAAGTCTAAGTATACTTAAGTAACATTTAACAAATTAACCAAGCTAAACAATAGTCTCTTTTGCAAAGAAGAGTTGAGAAAGTGCAACTTGATGAATTAATTTTTTAAAAAAAATTAATAAAATACTGCCCATGTAAACCTGGACATGGTTTACAAAAGTGACGAAATAAAAATACCCACTCTCCCAGGAAAAATACTGAAAAATAAAATAAATGGGAAAAATATATCAGTTAAGCACCCATAAAAAATTAAACTTCTTTAAAAGAAGTCATTCTTCATATAGGCATACTCACAAATCAAACTGATTACTTGAGAGTAAACACTCGCAAAATTTTCTAAACACTGAAGATACACCCTGTTAAAATGTCTATTCACTCTTATTTCCTTCACAGGTAAGAAAAAATAACAGTTCCCTTATATGCATGTATCTTCCCTTATATGCATTTATTCACAAGTAAGAAGGACTGGTTTGTTTGGAGTAAGCACTGGCAGTGCATCCTAGGCATCCTGCGTACACTGCTGCTGTTTCCTCAGTGCAGAAACAAAATAAATAACTTGGAAACATATGAAAATGGTCTAGTTCTGAAAAGAGGCAGGCTGGCAGGAAGTGATGGGTTCTTAGGAGACCCTTCATTCCATTTTCCCAGGAGACATCCTGGATAAGCTGATACTGTACATTGCCATATATTGTGTTTCCAACACCCTCTTTTACTTCTCTAGCCTGTGTTTCGAAAGAACTCTGACCAAAGCTGAGAATGGGCTGTTGGAGTACCAAGAATAGCCCCTTCTTCATGGGCCCTTTCCAGATCAGGAAGCATGGGCAGATAAGAAGGTGTGAAGCCCTCGACAGATGTTTAACAGAAAGAAAAGAAGACATAACACCATGAACAAATAAACTCAAACATCTGAATGTAACTGCAGTCATACTTCAGTACTAAGTAATAACTTGAGTATGAGTGAATTCAGTGAGCATGTTCTTTGTATGAAAAATCTGCAGCCAGATGAATAACCCATAGAGCAGAATTTCACAGCAGAGTTTCTTCTTCTGTGCTAGAAATTATTTTTTACTGTGACTTGTTTTTGAAAACCAAAAGAATATTGGGGTTTGGGTTTTTTCCTTCTTTTAAAAAAAGAAAAAAATGGTGCAGCACTAAGACACCTCTTTCTGAGAAATGTAATTCTAAAATCCTGTTGGGCATGTGGAAGTAATTACATAGTTCTTAGGACTCTAGTGACCACAACCACTAGAACCATAACAACTCAAGGGTAATGATGATTCCATGCAGTCATACAGAACAAAGCAGAGGCATAGAAGTGGCAGTTTCCTTCCCATCATGGCTGTGAATTTTAGCATTGTGTTTGCCCAGTGTCTCATTTGAGATATGCAGCAAATAATGGTTTTAAGAACCTGTTTCCTGCTACTCACAATTTTTGAAGGGAACTTCATTCATATAGTAGTTTACAGTTTTGTTACATGGATAGTTGAGACATTACTATGTTATTTCAATATGTAATTTGCTTGTCTTTTTTTAATTTTACAAATTCAGATTTTTGTGGGTGGGTGGGTGGGTGGGTGAATCTTTCTATTAAGTTTAAAAAATGACTTGAATGTTTGGGAGTCAAGATATTTCCCACACGTACATATTTAATTCCTTCCACATTCATAACTATGACCTATGCTGGATACAAATTTTTAAAAATCAGGGAAGTAGAGGTGACATAATACAGCATTTGTTCCTTGTTGTCACTAAAGGCTTAAAGGACTCAGCAGTCGAGGAGATCAACAGTAATTTCTCTCAAACAACAGAACAGCAGTAACAGTCAACCAACCAGCCAACCAACCAAACTCTTAACTGTCAGACAGAACTAAATCCAGGTCTAAACTATAATGAAGACACTATTCATGCACTTGTATTGGACATTCTTCACCTAATATGACCCACTTCTCTGGCTGAACAGGTTTCTAATGAGTGTCAAACCACTGATGCAAGATGATAGTCATAAAAATTGAAGTGTGCATACAACATGGTAAACAATGGCTCTAATTTAATTCTTTCATATCTCTGTGGAAAAACAAAAGCTATCATCTCCTTAAAGTGCATAGGAAGATGGGACAGGATGCCTCAGATAGGTAGATGAAACTGGAAAGAAAATCCTTCCAGGATTTTAATTGCTTAGATTCTGTATAGACAGAATGACATCAGAAAAGTTAGGATTCAATGAAAAGGAGCAAGAAAATCCAACATAACACATTCACAATAAAGCAGTTTCTATTTGAAATACAGAGAAAGTCATTCTTTGTTTAATACCTGTCTTAGATGCCATACTTCCAGCTGTGCGAGATTTTGATTTTCTGTCAGGTACAGCTTACAGGTACTCAGGGTTTTTCCCCCCACATTTTTGTATTTTCATGAAGAAATCTGCAATTTTTTTTTTTTAAAAAAGGAAGTTTTAAAATAGATGCATAGTGAGAGTCACTGTCCAAATGGGACTGAGGCACTCTTGCCAAGGAAAAGGATAGACTTTGCTGTAAGACAGTGTGCCTCCAGGATGGTCACATGGCTATTAGAGATGTATTACTTGCCCCAGACAGAGTTTCTCTCTGGGTCAGCTGTCCTGCAGATCACTGAGTTCAGTGAAGCAATGTGAGTAGGGAAGGGGCAGAGGTGAAGGTGATCCTCTTGGGATCCTGCCCCTCTTACAGGTGTCAAGACCATTGGAATGCTTCTGCATTGCTCTTCATGACTTTGTGTGCTGAGGCATGCTGGGAGACAGCAAGAGGGTCAAGACAGCTATTTCATGCCGGGACTGCTGCTGAGTTGGATTTCAGCTAGGTTACTTGAGGTTGCATGAAATACCAACTGTTTTCCCATAGACACTTAATGCTCATGTACCAAATCCACAGCAGTGCTCACTGAACCATCCTGTCATTGTTCATGATGTTAAAGCAGGAGAGAGAAATGTGCTGTCCAGTAGTACCGATAGCTGTTTGTCTCTGTGTTAACAGTAGCCAATTTAATGCATCTTTCTGTCATGCTGTGTAGGCTGAATTTACTGCTAGTATGCAAGTATCTATTCCAAATGTATCTATCTGGATCATGGAATGTCAGGTTTTGTTTTATTCTTTTCTATTTGCTAGTTTGTATTTACTCAAAAACAGCTTCTGCTAAGGATAGTGTGTCTCCCTGAATGAATGCGTGAAGGGCTGAATGAACAAAAACAAATTGAAACTGAATCCAGACAAGATAGAGGTGCTTACTATTAAGGGTCCTAATCTGGAGTTGGAGGTTTGTCAACTGATCCTGGATGGAATCACAGTCCCTCTGAAAGACTGTGTTCGCAGTTTTGGAGTGCTTCTGGATCCGTCCCTCAAAATACCAACTGAGATAGATGCAATGGTCAGGAGTGCTTATTATCAACTTCAGCTGATACGCCAACTGCGCCCCTTCCTAGAACCGGATGACTTAAAGATGTTAGTGCACGCCCTGGTAACCTCAGTGTGGGACTCCTGCAATGCACTCTACATTGGGCTACCTTTGTACCAAGTTCAGAAACTCCAACTGGTTCAAAATATTGCAGCCAGATTGATTACAGGTACTGCAAGGAGTGAACATATCACATCAATATTAAAATCACTCCACTGGCTGCCAGTTAGTTTCTGGGTAAAGTACAAAGTGTTGGTTATTACCTTTAAAGCCCTACATGGTTTGAGTCCAAGTTACCTGCAGGATCACCTCCTCCCATACAGACCGCCCCATACACTTGGGAGCCCTGGTGGCACAGTGATTAAATGCCAGTACTGCAACCACAAGGTTGTGAGTTCGATCCTGCCAGGCTCCAAGGTTGACTCAGCCTTCCATCCTTTCGTAGGTCGGTAAAATGAGTACCCAGCTTGTTGGGGGCAATTAGCTAAAAATACATTGTAAACCGCTTAGATAACACTTAGTTGATAGGCGGTATAGAAATAAATGCTATTGCTATTGCTCTGGGGGCTATTTACTTAAACCAGACAGGACTAGACTGGCAATGGTCACCCAGAGGACCTTCTCCTTGGCTGCCCCTAGACCTTAGGCCACCTCTAGACTGTGGAATGACTTGCTGGAAGAGATTTCACAGAAAAATATGCTGTCCTAATTCAAAACAGTACTAAAGATCTATCTCTTCTGGCAGGCCTACTCAGTCTATTTTTAATTGTACTTTTAATTATGATATATTTTAATTATAGTATATTTGCATTTTAAATGGTCTGTGTTTTAGTGTATTTTAACTATGATTTTTTAAGTTCTATCTATGCTGTACCCTGTCTTGAGCCTTGGGGAGAGGCGAGTAACACACACACACACACACACACACACATATTGTTATCACCACCATCATCATCATCATCATCATCATCTAGCAATCTCCTCAGTTCCTTCCTCACCAATTCCACATGGGATTGTTAGTCCTCTGAGTACACCAGAACATCCAAATATATCAGCACCCCTTGATATAAATAGTCATGAAATACGTTGTTGATCGGATGCATAAATACATCTGGGGCTTCACTTAATCTGAAGGCCATAACTAAATATTCAAAAAACACCAGCTGAGAGTTAAAAGCAGTTTTTCACTCATGCTCTTCCTTAATTCACACTCAAAAATACACCTCTCTCAAGTCCAATTTGGTAAACTCCTTCTCTTCAGGAAGGTGAGCCAGCATGTTTTTCATTAAGGGCAAGAGATATCTACTAGAGGTGCATATGGCATTTCGCCCTCTGTAGCCCATGCAAAGCTTCAACATGCCATCCTTCTTATACCAGAAAAACACTGAGGAGGACATGGGAGACATGATCAGTCTAATAAACCTCTTGGCCAAGTTTTTATCTATAAACTCTCTCAATTCTCTCAATCTCTCAATTCCATTCCTTGGGAGTCATGATATAAAGCTTATCTTTAGGCAGTGTCAGCCCTGAAATCGGTTTGAAAGTGAAGTCTGATGTACAATGAGGTGGCAAAGAATCTGCTTCCTTTCCTTCAAAATCCTCTTTTAGATCTGCATATTTGGCTGGCACCTCTGGACCCCATGGTCTATTATTCTGGCAGATGGTTTGCTGTCCACCTCACCCTGCTTGGGTACCGCGAGCACATCTAAGGACTTTAGAACTTCATCTCCTCAGTTACAATTCCATGAATAACATAAAAACTTCTAGGTATAACATTCATTTTAGATGTGTGTACCTTATCCTACAGGCTGACATTTAAGTCTGCTTGCTCTCTAAATCTTGAGCAATATCTTTATCAGCTTCCTTATATTAAGATTAATCACCTGAGATAAGTCCCTGGGGATAATTATCCCAAATAAATAATAGAATTTGAGCAATATTGAAACTGCCATGCTTTCTCATCAAGAACTAACTGTTTGGAATCTTTAACTTTTCATATATCTCTGTGTTTTTACACACACACACACACACACACACATATATATATGAAATTGTATAAATTTTATTTTTATGTTATTTTCATGTCTTGTTTACAATTCAATTGAATAACAAAATAAAATTTAAAAAAAGAAAAGAAAAGAAACTGCCATGCTTTAAATACATCAGAGTCTGTCTTAATTCCCACTGGCAATATTTCTGATTTGGACAGGTTAATTGAATACACAGATATTTTATCAAAATTATTAATTAATTGCATCAAAACAAGGATTGACTGCTGGGGCTTTGAAATGAAAAATAAAAGATCATCAGCAAAAAGATTTTGTTAAAAATTCTAAACTGACAGATACAAATCCATCGATCCTGGCATTTGCCTAACAAAATATGTTAAGGGTTCCAAGCACAAATGGAATATTAAAGAAGACAGTGAACATCCTTGCCTTGTACCTTGTTTCAGTGTAAATAAGGATGAGAAAACAATTGGGCATAACTTCTGCTCTTAGTACTGCATATAAAATTTTTACGCATTTCAAAAATATTCTAGGAAACTCAAATTGGCCAATACTGTGAAGATAAATGGCCAGTAAATTTTACTGAAAGCCTTATCAGCATCTAAAGAAATAACAGCTGGCTGATCAGTTCTGTCTAAGTTTAAAGTGATCACGTCTACAACCAATCAAATATTATTGGCTGACTGTTTTTGATAAATCTCACCTAGTCAGGATTTAATAAAGGTAAAATTGATTTTTGTAATTATTAGCTAAAACAGCTGTCAATATTTTGATATCAACCTTAAGTGAAATATAAGGCACTATCTAGCACAGTGAGTATGATCCTTACCAGGTTTAGATATCAGGGTATTATAGGCATCATTTAATGATGAAGTGAAGAGACTGGATTCTAAGATATATTTGTTAAGTGGGCACAGTCTTAATACTAAAAGATTGAGGAAAATGTTATACCATTGAACTGGAAATCCATCAGGGTAAGGAAGCTACCCAATTCTCATATGTGCATATAATATTAATAATTTTCTCTGAGTGTAAAGGTTCCAATAGAGATTGTTCCTGCAATATGCTAAGATGGGGAAGGTCAGTATGAGAAAAGAAATTCTTCAGATCCTGTTGGTGAATTTTATTATCAAAGCTTAAAAGATCCTCCAAAACTTCACAAATTGTAGATTTCTATGGGTGATATATATAAATTATTACTTTCATCTTCGAGAGCTGAAAGAACATTGGCCCTTTCCACACGGGGGACAGGGGAACGGGGCAGCGCACACAGGGACAGATCTTACCTGAAAACGGGTTGCTCCGTCCCTGCGGGGAGCGCGCGTTCGCTGCTCCATACGCTGGCGAGTTTCGGCGGCGTTCGGCGGCGCCCAAAATGGCGGCCGGTGACTTCCGGCGGCGCTCCGCCAATCAGGGCAGCGCGCCAGCCGGAAGCCCGCCCCTGGACAGCTCTGCAGGGACGCGCTAGCGTGTCCCTGCAGCTTCACACGGGGCGCTGCAACAGGTTAGCGCACTTGCGTTTCGTAAAAACCACATAAAATGTGGTTTTTAAAAATGCGCCGCGCCACCCCTTGCGACCGCGCCAGCGCGGTTTGAGGTGTGGAACCTCCACTATTCAAACCGCTCTAGCGTGCTCCACGGTGTGGACGACCTCCGGATGAGGTCGCCCTAAGCCGTTTTTTTACCCCGTGTGGAAAGGGCCATTGTGTTGCTGTTGATGCTTGAGGCAATGTGTCAGAACCTTGTCCGGACATTCTCCAGTTTTCCAAATACGCTTGCTATAGACATGTCAAAGCCAGTTCTATTTTTTGTGAGAGTCACATTTAACTTTTTGCTATTCTTGATGAAGTTGTTCAGATGGAGAAATAGAAAACTGAGATAACAGGGCTTTCAGTTGCTTGGTCAATAACTCTTTTTTTCTTCAGTTTTTAATTCTTTTTATAAGAAGAATGAGCAATTATTATACCCTGAATGTAGGTTTTTCATGCTTCCCATTTAAAAGAGTATGAACTTGCAAAAAAAAAAAGGGGGGGGAATGCAAAAGTAGGGAACAGAATCAAAGGCTGTAGGAAATACAGCCAAGGATCAAGAAAGGAAGCAGGAGAGTGACTGATAGAATTTTGCAAGTCTGACCAAATATAAGACTTCAGGGAAAAATCTATCAATATAACCACAATGCAAGTTTATGTTCCAACTACAGAGATAGAAAAGAAAAAAAAACTGAAAGGCTCTGTGCTGGAGTCAAAGAACAAATTGATCAGACACCAAAACAAGACATGTTGATAATCATAGGCAATTTGAATGCAAATTTAAGAAATTGAGGAGAAACAAACATTAGAGAATTTGGCCTAGTATCGAGAAATGAAGCAGGAGAGTGATTGAATTTCGTGAAGTCAACAGTTTGTTCATTACAAGCACAATCGTCAAGCAACTAAAGAGACAACTGTATACATGGACATCAATTGATGGCCAATATAGAAATCAAATAGACTAAGTAAGTAATTGAAAGCAGAAGATGAAGAACTTCCATTCTCTCTGCAAAAACAAAAATCAGGAGCAGATTGTGGCTCAGACCATGAACTACTAATACCAAAAAGTACAGTAAAGCTGAGAAAGAACACTAAACCAACCATGTGGCAAACTACAACTTGAAGAACTTCCCTGTAGAATTTAAGGATAATGTATAAAGTATATTTGCATTATCAAGTTTAATTGATCAGGAGCCAGAAAAACTATGGACCAAAACTCTGGAAAACTGTTAAAAAAGAATGAAAAAAGACACTATCTGAAAAAAAGAAGAACAAAACAAAGGGGGGGGAGGAGGAGGAGGAGGAGGAAGAAGAAGAAGAAGAAGAAGAAGAAGAAGAAGAAGAAGAAGAAGAAGAAGAAGAAGAAGGTGGTGAAGGCAAAGAAGAAGATTCTGTAGATCATGAAAAACTATGGATCACTCTTTAAAAAATGGGCGTACCATAACATTGATTATCCTGATGCATAACCTGTACACAAGACAAGAGGCTACCACCTGAATGTGGAGGAAAAGAATATTTTCCAATAGACAAAGGGGGAAGACAAAGATGCATTTTTTCACTCTGTTTAATGTGCATGCTGGACATATCATACCTAAAGCAGGATGAGATCCAGAGGAAGGCTTGAAAATTGGAGGACGATACATAAATAGTTTAAGATATGCAGTAGATACTATACTACTAGCAGAAAATAACAAACACTTGGAATGCTTACCCTAGAAAGTCAAGGAAGAAAAGGCAACGCAGGTTTACAGTTGAACATTAAGACAAAAATAATGATCACAGATGATTTACGTAACCTTAAAGAAGACAATGAAGACATTGAAATAGTGAAAGATTTTCCATACCTTGGTTCAATCAGAATGGAAAATGCAGTCAACAAATCAAAAGAAGACCAGAACTTGGAAGGGCAGCTATGAAGGGACTAGACAAGATTCTGAAGTATAAAGATATATCATTGAATACTAAAGTTTCGATTCTCGTTGCCATCATATTTCCAGTTTATATGTGTGGTTGTAAAAGCTGGACAGTGAAGAAAGCTAATAGGGAGAAAATCAACTATTTAAAATGCACTAGAGAAGAGTTCTACAGATACTGTGGACTGCTAAAAAGACAAGTAAATAGGTCCTAGAGAAAATCAAGCATGAATTCTCCCTACAAGCCAAGATGACTAAACTGAGACTATTGCACTTTGAATATATCATGAGAAGACATCTCACTAGAAATGAATATAATGCTTCATAAGGTAAAATGCAGCAGGGAGAAGAGGAAAACCTCATTATAGATGGATAGACTCAATCAAAGAAGCCATGATCCTGTGAGACCTGACCAAGGCTGTTGATGGGAGGGTGACTCTAGGGTCTCTCATTTGTAAGATTACTATAAGTCAAAGTTGATTTGACAGGAGTTAACAACAAAGTTTGTACAATAGGCATTTCTGGACTTACTGTGGATGACAAAAAATGTGAATAATACCAAATGCTATTTTTTAAAGTGAGATGAGCAGTGGAGATATCAAGACAAGTATGAAGCTTGGAGAGGAGACTCTAAAATATGACAGAACTGAACAGAATTTGACTAAGCTTTACACTTTAAAAGAAATAATGCATTGTAGCCATTATTTGCAGTCCAAAGAGAGTGCACAACAGATACAAACATAAAAATAAACAATCACTTGTGGTCAAAAACAGGATGGGAACAAAATGTTTTCATTATGCAGCAGATCAACACCAGCCTAATGCTAGCATCTCAGTGGCATAGTGTTGGGCTAGTATTGAGCTTCCAATTATACGTCAGAAGGTTTATTATATGACGTATCACTTATACGTCATCATCAGAAGCAGGATCATCACCAGGATGATGTTAATGGTTGGATCTTGATCTCAAGAGCAGACGATGTTGATGCTGATGTTGACAGTTACGGATCCTCTGAGGTTTTTTTTTATGGGATCTTTTAGGAAAACATTGTAATCAGAAGTTGTTGTCTTTTTCTTTTTAACTCATCGAAGTGTTGCTGCAGAAGTTGTAATCAGGGGTGGCTTTATTGCTGTGTTTCATCAAAGGGTCATATTCCATAATTTTGTCCTTTAATGTCTGTGCAGTTTGAAATACACTGGCAAATTTCTTTAATGTCCACCTTGCTGGTTCTGCTTCTGTTTGTTCTTCTTCTGAAGACATCTTAACATGTCGTCTCCTCATTGTTAACACTTCTTCATGCCCATCAATAACTTCCTCCATTTCCTCATCCAGCAAGTCAGCAAATCCTTTCCCACCAATTCACCCTGTGAATGATTTTGTTAACTTCTCCGTAGATCCCTTGGAGGGCCTGAAAATTGTCTACAACCTCACTCCACAAGTTTTTCCAGAAGGCATTTACAGTTTCTGGTTTTAAACTATCCATTGCAACTTTGATGAAGGTTATTGAGTCAGCAATAGTGAAGAATTTCCAGCACAGCATTATGTCCACATCAGGGTTTGCATTAGCTGCTGATAGACTACAATCAAATACCAGGGGGATGTATGTGGCCTTGACAAAACAAAAGAAGTCCTGATCAGCGGACTGAATCTATGAGGTTGCGTTGGGTGGTAAGAATACAACACTGTCATTTTCATTTTCATAGCAAACAGATTCAGGGTGGCCAGGTGCCTTGTCTACTATTAATAGGACTGTACATTCCAAACCTTCTGCTGCAATTTTTTTTTAACTTCTGGGATGAAGCATTGGTGAAACCATTCTGTAAACAAGACAGCTGTCACCCATACTTTCTTATTCTGCCAAAACAAAGACAGATAAAAGTTGCTTTTGTTTTTAAGAATGTATGGCTTCTTTGAGCCTTGCAGAGTTGCCACATAGGACCAGAGTTCATCTGTCTGTTCATACTTTATGCTTTGGTGCTGCCATTGCAGTTTTATGAATGCAGGTTCTAGCAGGCATTTTTTTTTCAAAACTGCCCAATTTCATCACAATTGAACACTTGCTTTGGATGGTAGTCATTCTCCTCTATCACCTTCTTAAACTGATCTGGAAATGTGGCAGCAGCTACTTCATTGGCAGAGGCAGCCTTTCTACTCAGCTTTATATTTTAATAAACATGTCCTAAATCTGTGCAACTATCTTTTACTTGAGTAAAGGGCTTGGTGGAACTCATTTGAGGGAATGCCCTGCTGAAATCTTCATATAGCCTCAACACTTTCTGGCACAGCACATTGATGTTAATGGGAATTCTCTTTCTGTTGATATCTTCCAGCCACAAACATAATGCCTTCTCCATTTTTGTTAAGCACATATCACCAACTGTGTAGGTAACTTTTCCAGTTTGAAGTACAACAGCAAAACTAGCAGGGATTTCTTTTTCCATCTTCAAAATTTTACCGATGGAACATGCATTCTTACCATAGATCTTACAACTCCCAATACATGTTTTGTTTTCTTTTCTGATTAAGTCAAGAACTTTCACCATTTCACTTAAAGGAAGCACTTTACAGATTCTCCTTGGCTTATCAAGATTGCCAGAATTGCCATGTTGCACTTTGAGGCCATTATAAGGAACACAAACATTCAAGCAGAAGGACTTGACTATAGTACTGTACTATATAAGGACAAGAACTTTACTGTATTGTAAAAGCACAAAACTTTTACAGAAGGACACTATATCATGATTAGATTATATACAGTAACTGAGAGGCCAACTAAGAGACTGGGTAGTGTTAAAGCATGTGTATTCAGTGAGGAAATGCAAGACAGCATTGACAATATGAGACAGCATGAGCAAACAGAGCACCATTTGCTGGAATTTTCCATTCCTTTCCATTTTTCATGCAATACTATATGTATTTCTCTTTATTACTTTATTAGCTTAAGCTAAGCTGTAACAACTCTGCTTCCGGGCAATAACGATGGGGAAGTTCCCACCAAACCACTGATTGTTTCAGACTTTCTTCCTATTGGCCTGTGAATTGCTCCATTGTCCCCACACCTGTCCAACCATTACAGAACTATTATGATGTTCATTAACTTTTTGTCACCTAGCATTAAGATTGTTAGCCCAGTCCAGCCCACTCTGTGAACTCCATTGTTTATTTGGCCGGAGAGCCACTCACACTCATGTCCTCCAGCTAGAAATTGGGTATAAAACCCCATGGTTTTGAGCAGTTAGATGCAGTACTTTGCTTGCTGGCAGCTATCCTGTTAGTCTGATTCCCAAACAAGTCCTGCCCTTAGGCACGAGTCTAAGCCATATAGCTATTTCTTCATTGCTCTCTGGATCAGTAAATATAACCCTTGTCACCCTTGAAACCTTGCTATCAACAATTTTCCTCTCTTTCTCCTTCAGATAGCCTTATGTGCTTGTGTAAGTGCTTGCTTCTTATATACGATTGCTATTTCACCCAGGAAAACAAATTTTGTTCTACTTTTGAGTCTTTGGCTGGTTTCTCCCTGCTGATACTCCATAAACATTGGTGGAAAGATCTTCCTAGGTTACCCCCCACCTCACAGGCCTCCTGATTTGAGCTAATAATTCCCCACTTTTGCACAGAGGTACTGGCATCCTGGGAGGACCCCTGAGTCACCCACATTTTGGTGTAACAATACCATCACAGCAGCTTATAGCAATAGTGCTCAGTGTCTAGGGAGATATAAAATAATGGTCTCTACAAGTGACTGATTAGTTTTCCTGGATACTTATTTAGCAAGAGTAGAAATAAAGCAGGAAAAACATGGCAGGTTGCAAAAGCATGAAAAGACAACAGCCAGCCACAAGCCTATGTCATAAGGCACTGTGGAAAAAACAAAATGAACCACAATGACAGGTACACAGGTCAGTTTGGAATTCAAAAGGTAATGGGACAGGGAAAAGTGTAGCATACAGCTCAGGTGTAAAAAGTTATTACCCAGAAATACACCAGAAAAAGAGGTGTATCATTTCAATTATAGTAATTAAGGAAAACCATCACATCTCAACATGCTTGGCCACTTTGGGTGAGCCCCTGTTCTATAAGAATCTATAAGATTAATTTCATCAATATACTTTACTCACTCAGATTGTGCCCCCAAATCAGTTTCTCTCAGCTCACTCACCTTTGCCTACAGTTTCAAAAAAGAAAATAAATCTCGGACTAGCTAAAATCTCTCTCCACCTTTGTTCAGTCCTGTGTACCTGTCATTGTGGTTCATTTTGTTTTTTCCATAGTGCCTTATGACATCTTCCCAACTATAGGAGAGAGAGATAAATGCTCCAATTCTATGAGTCTGTACCTCTTTTTAAAAAGTGCCTAGCAGTACTCCATAGATCTTCAAGTCATTATATTTAATCTACCCGGTGCAAGGAGTAGAAAGTCAGTATCTTATCAATTAAATCAATACCATTAATTACTACTAGAGATTTTATAGGCAAGTTAAAAAGGTTTAATAAATAGTTTGACACCTTCAATTTTGCCAAGTTTTAGAAAGCTGCTTGAGAATCTGAGAATTTACTTACTTACCTTCCCCCACTGTTTGGACACATTACAGTGAAATGAGTGCCACATAGCAAGAGTTACAAAATTCAAAGTGGAAAAGCAGCTGAGATTTGATTAGTGTTTTGGTTTTCAAACACCCCTGGAGCTATGCACAAATCTAGACTTTGTTGAGGTAGATACATTAGTGCTCCCAACAGCTGGGGGAAAATTGCAAATGTTTCCATTTATACTTTGCCAGTTAACTTTCCTAATTGTCTTTTACACACAAAGCATTATGAAAGCTCCATAACTGAGACAGACAGGCACATTAAAAAACTGTAGTGAGGAAATTAAATTTTGCCTGCCTTAACATAATCATTTACTATAGCCTTACAACATATGTGTCTGTGCTACTTTGCCAAAGTATCCCATGCCAGCCTTTTAAATTATTGCATTTGCAAAATGCAAAATGGTGAGGACATAATTCCCAGCAGAGGTATTAGCAGCTTCAGGGGATGGCTTTGATCAGGGTAATGGTGGCGGGGGGGGGGAGCAGGGAGACTTAATCTCTCTTCCTTGGACACCACTGCCCCAGTTGGTTTGTGTGTGTGGGCAGAGGCACAGCTGTTTTAAAGAAAAAAAAAAAAAAAAGGAAGATTTTATCATAGAGTTCTTCCATCACATATAGTTTAACCCAAATAATGTTTTGAAATAGACTGAAGGGGTTTTTGAAATTGTATTGTTTATGAAAGGAAGTTCTTTATGTTTGGGAGGGGAAAGTTCTACCATTCCTGTTACCTGCTGAATGCTCATTACTTTTATTTTATTTCAAAGATTTATATCCCCCCACTGGCTACAGGAGTTGCCAGATTGGTTCACAACAGAAACAAAAGCCATAACAATATAAGAGGGCAATACAAAATAACTGAGAATTAAAACCAGACCAAAATTTATAGCAGCAGGGTACAAAGTTAAAACAATCCAAAAGCTTGGTGAAATAAATTTTAAAAGATCATTCAGATAAAGCAAGAGTGGGGGATGTGCAGCTTTCCAGATGTTGCTGAACTGTAGCCCCCAGGAATCATAACCAGTGCAAGGAATGGAGGAGTAGCAGTCTTACAGCATCTGAAAGACCACAGATTCCCCAGCACTGGCCAAACAGCACAGAAAGGCTTTCTGAGGCAGGCATTCCATGTCTTTGCCACAGCCATTGAGAAAGGTCTGTCACTTTATCCAAGGCCCAACCGACTCTGCCTTTAGGCAAAGGAGACATGCAGCAGGACCTTTGGGGCTTTTCTGCACTTTGAGGGGGAAACAGGGCAGTCCATTACTCACTGGACTAGCACACTCCCCCCGACGATCCATGACGATCCGGAGCAGCGTGCGCCTGTGCTACACACTCTCCGGAGACGAAAATGGAGGCTTCTGGTTGGCGGAGGCTCTCCACCAACCGGAGAAGCTCGTCAGCCGGAAGCCCGCCCCCGGAAGATTTGCAGACTCACGCTGGCGTGAGCCTGCAAATCTACACTTAGAGCAGCGACGGACGGGGAACGCCGTGCTATTGAAAGTCCTCTTTTAATCGGTCTTTCAATAGCACGGGGAACCACCACTTCTGGGCACTCTGGAGCGGGCTAAAGTCCGGACAAACATTAAGTAGTCCAGACCCAGTTCGCCCTCAAGTGTAAACGTCCTCACTGGAGGATGCGCCACCCTGTTTTAAATATAAAATGTGGAAAAGGCCTTGGTGTGATTAAAAAAGACAAGCAAATTTAAACCAGTGGTTTAATTGCCATTGGTTTCTGTATAGACAACTGAAAGAAAGATTCAAGATGGACTGGAAACTGGAAGGGTTTGAATCCACTTCAAAAATTAATGAGTTTGAGAAAGCGATATTTGAAACACCGAAACAGCTGACATCCAAGCTCTACAAAATATTAATAGAAAGAGAATTAGAATCTGAACAAATTAAAGAAACCATGATCAGATGGGCCCAAAATATTGGTCATGAACTACACCTTGAACAATGGGAAAAAAGTTGGGCAGAAACATATAAATTTACATTGGCTCAGTCAATGAATGAAAACTACCTAAAGATGTTGCACAGATGGTATCTAAATCCAGTAAAACTGAGTAAGATATACAAAACGAAGGGAACCAACTGTTGGAAATGTGGAACAGGAAATGGAACTTTTTACCACCTATGATGGACTTGTGAATGAGCCAAAACATATTGGGAAAAGATTCAGGAAATAATGTCCAACATATTACAAACAAATATCCCATTATCACCTGAAATATTCCTATTAAACATGCTTCACAGATTAGATAAATCTATAAAACTGAAATTCTGGAGAATAATTCTGTATATGATCACCGCTGCCAGGATCATATATGACAAATTATGGAAGAACAAACAGATACCATAAACAGAAGACTGGCTAGTAAAACTAATAGAACTTAGAGACATGGACAAATTGACAACACTCTTACAAGGAAAATCACAAACCAGAAATGAGGAGGAATGGAATCCTATTGAGAAACGTATTTTTAAGCGGGAAAATGATTCCTAAGAAATTTGAGTCTGAGATTGACAAAGAAGTTGGTTCTCAAATCATAGCTATAAGCTGATAAAGATAAACAGAGAACATCATATGACAAAATATTTATTGTACTTTAAGTTTCAGATGAGAGGAACAACTGAAATAAATCAGCTTACAAAGATAAATTAAAAGTGTACTGCAGATGTAAGTATGGCAGTAGATACCGTAAAGTATGGTAATTTATCAGAAAGAAAGCAAAAAAAAAAAAAGTAAAGTGAGGATCAATAAAGAAGACAATAACAAACTGAACTAAGGGGAAGTAGGGAAGTAAATTAATAAATAGCTATATCATTCATAACTTGAGAAGATCACATATAGTAAACCAGGTGCGTAAGTAAAGAATGTTTGGCTACAAATTAGAATTTGCTAAGCAGGAATGTATGATGCACTGTGACCACTAATCAAGTTGTTTATATATCACAATGATGATCTTTCTCTAAAAGATTGTAACATTACTACTAATTTCACCTTTAGATGTTCTGTTTTATATTACAATTTTATGTTCAAGATATAAATGAATAAAGAATAAAATTTTTAAAAAAGACAAGCAAATTAATGCAGGAGAGCTATATGTGTTTCTGTTCAGGTTCAGGACCTGGAGTGAAATACACACTATTCTCTCTTCCACTTGCTAAGGACACTAGAAGTGAAGCAAAGAAAAGAGGCCCAGTATGTAATCCCTCTTCAGACAGACTTTCTCACCGTGTTGTATAAGTCAAGGAAACCTAGCAAGTGCCCCCATCATCTTAACCCCATTTGTTGTTAATTTCTACCAAGTCAACTTTGACTTATGTTGACCCTGTGGATGAGAGATCTCCAAGTCACCCTGTCATCAACCGCCCTGCTCAGGTCTAGCAGATTCACGGATGTGTCTTCCTTGATTAAGTCAATCCATCTGTAATGTGGTCTTCCACTTTTCCTACTGCCTTCTACCTTACCAACCATTATTGTCTTTTCCAGTGAATCATGTATTTTTCTGATACGGTCAATGTACAACAGCCTCAGTGTAGTCGTCTTGGCTTGTAGGGAGAGTTCAGACTTGATTTTGCTCTAAGACTCATTTGCTTGGCTTTTTAGCAATCCAGGATATCTGCAGAACTCTCACTTTTGATAGAGTTGATTTTCTTCTTATTAGCTTTCTTCACTGTCCAGCTTTCATGACCATACATAGAAATTAAAAATACACTGGCACGGACAATCCTAACTTTAGTGTTCAGTGCTATGTCTTTACATTTCATGACCTTGTCTAGTTTCTTCATAGCTGCCCTTCCAAGTCCTAGGGCCTTTCTACACTACACTGTTATAGTGGTATTATTCCACTTTCAACATCCTATGGAATCCTAGGGTTTGCAGTTTAGGAAGGGGCATGTAGAATTCTCAGCCAGAGAGCTCTTTGGCCTCAGTAAACTACAAACCCCAGAATTCCACAGGATGTTGAAACTGGAATAATAGCACTATAACAGTGTAGTGCAAAAAGACCCCTAGTCTTCTTCTGATTGCTTAACTATAGTCTCTATTCTGATTAATGACTGAGCCAAGGTATGGAAAATCTTTCACTATTCCAATGTTTTTATTGTCTGCTTTAAAGTTATATAAATCATTAACTTTAATGTGTATAGCAAAGTTTACCTCTGCTGCTAGGAAAATTATTGGCAAATTTTGGAGAAAAATAGATTAATCCTGGAGTTTAGTTTGTTGAAATTTTTCTTTTTTCTTTGCTAAGGCTAAGAGCAATATTGTTTATGTGTCTTGTCAGTGTGGATTAAACTGACAGAGGAATGTAGTCAATGCAAAAATGAAAATCTTTACTGCTAGAATATTCTACTGTTATTTGAGACTATAATTGGCAATGTAGCCTTAGGCCATTTCCAAACGGGTTAAATAAAACGATGCAGTGCGTCCTCCACAGAGGACATCTGCACCTTGGAGCGGACTGAGTCCGAACTACTTAGTGTAGATCTGCACCTCAGTCTGCTCCGGAGCGACCCCAAGTGGTCCTCCAGTGTGTTTTTGAAAAACCTGATTTTTCAGGTTTTTCAAAAAGCTGGTGCGCTCCATTGTGTGCCGGCTCTCCCATGCAGATTCGCAGGCAATCTGCAGAGGGCGGGCTTTAGGCTGGCAAGCTTCAGCGGTTGGTCGAGATCCATGACCAACCGGAAGCCGCCATTTTGGACACTGGAGCAGTGCGGAGCAACGGCCACGCACTGCTCCGGAGCAGCCTGGACCAGACCAGGGAGCCAGAAGATTCAGTAAGTAGCGGCACGGGGCAATTCCCTCACCCCATGCAGAAATGGCCTTAGATATATCTTAGACCATTTCTGTACTACACTGTAATAGTGCTGTTATTTCACTTTCAACATCCTGTGGAATTCTGGGGATTGTAGCTAGCGGAGGCCGAAGATCTCCCTGTCTGAGAATTCTAAATGCTCCTCCCTAAACTGTAAACCCCAGGATTCTGCAGGATGTTGAAAGTGAAATGTGTAGTGCAGAAATGGCCTTAGAAGTAAAGATTGTTCACTTATTTGGGCTGATAAGTGAAGCAGTAAAACTGCAATAATAAACTGACATCAGAAATGAGGTTACTATGACTGTTTAGATTTATGGCCAAGAGTGAGAAATATCTTTATATTAGATTTAGAAAAAGTGTATGAACAACTGCTAGCTGTGGTTACTAAATGGAATTCCTGCTACAGAAGCATTCTACTTTGGTACCAGAGGCCAGGAAAGAGTGATGGCAGGCTGCTCCAGCCATGCAGTTTCTGAGCTGCACAAGGGCTGCCTATCGCAGGCCATTTCCGCACTAGACTGTCATAGTGCTATTATTACACTTTCAACATCCTATGGAATCCTGGGGTTTGCAGTTTAGGGAGGGGCACTTTTGGCCTCAGTAACCTACAAACACCAGGATTCCACAGGATGTTGAAAGTGGAATAATAGCTCTATAACAATGCAGTGCAGAAAGGCCCTCAGATTAACTTTACTATGTTCAAAGAAGGCAGTTCTTATGTTCTATTGTTTATAATTGTGGGTTTTTTGTTTTTAAAAAAAGAAGTATGCTGAGCTATTGCTGAATAAAATATACAGCACCTGTCATGAAATTTACTATCACATATGATTAAAACTGATGAGGTAGTTTTTAATACAACATTTTGTTTCATGTCTTGATAATTAAATTAAATAACCTATATAAGGAGTGGGAACATCAGGCTTTTTGGGATTGACTGCTGCCCATAGGGTAACAAGGTAGCTGATTTCCTCTGTTCACATGATCATATATGAATCAGGTGTTCAGAATTCATATTAGCAAATCCAGTCTGTGTGGGTAAGATCACTGACTGGTTCTGTTCTTCAAACTACTTTTTGGAAAGAAGGGACCATATCACAGGGTTCATATAATTAGAGCATGTGCATACACTATTGCTTTCTGAGCAGCTGTCTCTGCTGGGTGAGAGTTTTGGGAAGCCTCCGAGTGAAACCAGATCTGCCACTTGGCAGTGAACACGAGCCCGTGCCCTCATATGTCACTGACAGAGTCACACAACTAGTTAAGAGAAATGGCTTACAGAAAGGCAAGCCCTTGAAACCTACATGTATCTATCAACAAGGCATAGATAGGTTCAAAGCAAAGCAGAAGGCAGTGATACAAGGGATCATCACCTAAGGTATCACATGATGAATCTCACCAAGATATACTTATGTAACAGCAAAAGGATAAAATAGATTAAATTCTAGAACACTAAAAATAAACTTTGTAACTTTCCTGGTTATCCATTGATATAAGTACTCACACTGTGAAATAATCAAACTGTATTATTAATTAGCCGAAAGGCCATCAGATTAATAGGGCAAAAATAATTAATACAATGACACCACCAACTTCTAATACAAAATATTTAACCGGCATTGAGTCATTTTACTTATCAGTAGAAGAAAGAGGGACCCAAATTTTGTCATCCCTTCTCCCTTTCCTCCCCAATGTCACTGGGCTGAATCATGTTGGTACTCTAATATATGGTGTTCAGCCCATTCCTTTTTGATTGACTGACTGAACTGCCATGAGAAAACTGGCTGAAGCAAATATGATTATAGATCTTGCTTGTCATCAGTTCTCTCCAGCCATTGCCCCTCTCCAACCACTGTGCCATACATTTCTGTCTTGGGCTGTTGTACAAATAGCACTGTAGCACTATGAGTTCCAGGGTTTCCACAGTTGTATGTCCACACTGGCAACAGCATTCCTCCCAGGGAATCCCTCTGAAGCTACCCAATGTAACTGTGAAAGGGGCACTATTATATAATATTTTATAAATGAAGAACGCTAACAAAAATTATGTGGCAAGAAAACTGGATTCCATGACCTGTACATAAATGTACATAAATGGGTGTCATTTCTCTTTTTATGCACAATGTTACAATTTCATAATTTTGCATAATTTATTTTAGTTCTGTAGATCATGCGGAGTGTAAAGGAGTCATAGCATATTCAAGTCCTGTCCTTGATTACTGGAAACCTTAACATGAACCCTGGCTTCAGAGAGTCCAGATGGAATTGGCAATGTGCATTTAAGTATATTCTACAGGGAAATTATTTTTGATGAAAGCTGTGGCTCCCAAGGTAAAATAGTCTGCACTCAATCACATTTTAGTGGCGTAACTATATTACTGTGGAATCGCTATGTACACAGAGATGTATCTAGGGTGAAGCAAGCAGGACATGTGCCCTGGACGCCAATGCCAAGGCACAAAAAGCTGTACATGTAAGGGTAGGAGAGTGAGGGTAGAAGTAAGAAGGTACGAGCAGAACTTCCATGCTTGTTTTAGGTGCTGTTTATAGTAGACACGCCACTGCATTTTCAACCTTCACTACCCACTTTTAGTTTTGCAGTAGGTTTGCATCTGATAACCTTACATAATCTCACTCCAGAATATCTACAACTACATGAAGAGCTGGTCATTTGTAGCATATAGACAATACTGAAATAACAATTGCCATGTCTTTAATATCAAATTCCTGTAGTAATAATAACAATAATAACAATAACAGCAATCAAAATATATTAAAACTAGCAACTGTGACAAACCTGCTTATTTAATTTTTTCCAGTTTCTTGCTTAAATTTGTTATATTGACTTTAGTCAGTCATGCCCAAACTTGTGCTACCAGATGTTGCTGGACTTCAGTTCCCAGAAGTTCCAGCCAGCATAAGGCAATGGGCAGGGACTCTGAGAGTTCTAGTCCAACAGGATCTGGATGCCCAAAATAGGGAATGGCTGTGCAAGGTAAATGCTCCTCTTCTGTTTAATGGCTTTGAGAGGAATCTTTCAGTAGTAACATTTATGAACAATGGTGTAGAAATTGAAAAAAAATATTCATTGATATCTTGTCATTAAATTATATACTTAGTATTAAATGATAAATATTAAGACTGCAGTGCTTGAAGTATTTGGAACTCCGGTAGATGACAAAAGCATTATGAGGTGCTACTTTATCAAGGGACTCACTTGCAAAATCACCTGGCCATTCAGAGGCCTTCAAGGAAGGTTCTCCTGTGAAGAAGGTAAGGAATTTGCAGTCTTGTAAAGTGCAGAGATCCCCACTCAGGTAACAGAGGCAGGGCTGCTGCTTCTAAATCAAATTTCAGAAGTTTAAGTGGTCTGGTGAGGATTTCTAATTTCCACTGCAAGATTTCACAGCATGTTCCCTAGTCTGGAATTTCCCATCTCTCAAACATCTTAAATTAAACTTAGCAATTTAAATCCAGTGTCTGTCCTCTTGTGCAACTTTAAGGCCCTTTCCACACGGGCATATTGCCCGCGCTAGGGCGACCTCCCCAGGAGGTCTTCTACACCGCGAGGTGCGCGAGGGCAGTTCGCAAATGGGAGGTTCTAAACCTCAAACCGCCCTCGCGCGGCCGCGGGGGTGGCACTGCGAGTCTTATAAAAACCACTTCTCAAGTGGTTTTTATGTGACTTGCACGCGTTGCCCCGTCGCCGCGCCCTGTTTAGAACTGCAGGGATGCGTTAGCGCATCTCTACAGAGCTGCCCGGGGGCGGGCTTCCGGCTGGCGCACTGCCGATTGGCGGAGCGCCGCTGGAAGCCGGTGGCCGCTATTTTGGGCACCGCCGAATGCCGCCAAAATGCACCGCCTTTTGGAGCGGCGAACGCGCGCTCCCCACGGGGACGGAGCAACCCGTTTAGCGGTAAGCTCCGTCCCTGCGTGCGCCCCCCCGTTTATCCGCCCTGCGTGTGGAAAGGGCCTAAGTCCGGTGTCTGTCCTCTTGTGTAGCTTTTAATACCTTCTATAAATATTGTGTTGGTGGATGGTTCACATGCCTGTGTACCAATCATTCAGGGTATTTGCTTGTCACTCAAAGATATGCAGTTGAAAGTATGAAATATTTCTACTGGAGAAAATCATTTCAGTGGTGATGTGCAAGTTCATTTTGTGATGTTTTTGCCCTCTGATGCATGTTTCCTGCATGCAGGTTTTCACTTGGTGGTCACAAACGGACGTGTCAAATTTTCTTTATGCAGCTCCAGTGAAGAAAATGATGTGTCTGTAACATTTCAAATAAAGATGGAATCTTGTCAACATTTGTGACATATGTAATCCTCATGCAGTGAATTTGCTGCCTCTTTCACAGGGCATTTTTATGGAAAGGCAGATACATGGCCAAATCAAATCATCATACTCATTAAATCTGATATGATAGGGAACTAGAGATTACTGTAGCATGTATCATTCCCAGTACTGTATTTGGAATGGTGTGAATGTGTGTTTCTGGCAGAGGGCATTTTCAGAAGAGAAGTAGCAAGCAAGAGGTGATACTTAGTTCTTCCCCTGTTTGCTGCTTTGTTCTTTGCAATGAACAGCTGTGTTGCCAGTGTTTTACTTTCCCAGTTCATATATAGGAGTAGTAGCAGAAAGCAAGTGTTGGGGAAACAAATAAGAATCTTCCTTTTACTCACCACTTCTCTCCTGCGCCCTCACTTCCACTTTCACATAATTCAGCAAATATTGGGCTGAGGACTCATGCATGTTGGGGAGGATCCAGCTGTCAGTGGTAGAGCACTTCCTTGCATATAGCAGGTCCCAGGTTCAATTCTGGCATTGTCAGATTTAAAAAGATCAGGAAACAAGTCACAGAAAAGACTGTGCTTTAAATCCTGGTGAATTACTGCTAGTCAGCATATACAGTGCTGAGCTACGCAGACAAATATTCTGACTGGAATATACTGCTGAGGTAACTGCTGAGGTAACATATAGTCTTTCATCTTGATATAGTAAATTTTTATTTACCCACATGAGGATAATCTGGGAAAAATGCCAAGTAGAATGTAAATAAAGAAAGAGGTGAGAATGCTGGCTCTTCTAACAACACTACAGTTATGGATGTGACCTACAATAATCTACTAGCAGAGAGAAGTGAGCATATATGACTGAGAATAACCTTCCTAGCATGTGCACTGGTTAACACAATTAGGATGGCAGGCAGCCAAAGATTTCTGGTATACTGAAATCTTTAGTGTACCACAGTGTAATCTCCTAGTGTACCACAGATAGGGTTATAGTGAAATATCTTTATTTTGTTTGGATAACTGTAAGCAAGGCACAGTGCATACCTTTGCTTTGATTTATTTTGACTGGATAACTGATAAGCCAAGTGAGGCTAGGGAGAGAATAAAAAGGAGCTAGATAGATTGCCTTTTACCATGTCTACACCAACTAAGAGAGCTCTGACAGCTGGGCTGTTCCTGATGACTGATAAACTGTCCAGATATGCTGAAACATTCTGAGACACTGCCTAATGATAGACTACGCTGGTGGGAGGAAGAAAATCTTTCCTCTCATTTAGGTGATGTTGAAATAGATTTATGCCCATTATGAGTGAAATGGATGTCCATTAGGACGCTTATAGTTATAACAGATGTGTTTAAGATTTAAGAGTGTCCAAGGGCATTAACCCTTGAATGACTGTGTATTTACAGTGCCTGTTTAGGGATATATAGGGCCTCAACAGATGAGATTGTATTCCTTGATGGACAGATGTTTATGGATATGATACAAAGGACAAAAATCTTTACACGAAAAAGCCTTTATGAAATGTCTTAATACTGTGGAAAGTATGAAAGAATCTAATGATGATGATAATGATGATGATGATGGTGATGATGATGATAATGATGGATCAATGGTTAAGTTATATGGTTTAAGAAGGATAAGGTTGCTTTATGAGTTAACTGTTACTAAGTCTATTAAAAAGAGACAAAGATTAAGTCCTTAGGAGAGTACAAATGACCATATGATGCGATGTAATGAATATACATACAATGTAATATGATAAAATGAAAGCAAGTGCCCAGATATTAACATGTCTGTTTCTCCCTAAGAGGAATGTGTATGTTCATTTATCTATGAATGCATACAGTTATCCTCCCATTTCTGTGGGGGGCAGGCATGTAAGACCCCTATAAAAGTAGCGAAAACACAAATATTGTAAGCTTCCCAAAGCATATTTAATATACACAAAAAGTACCGGTACTGGTGGGCTGGCTGGGCCTGGGCATTCCCTCACCCACCCACTCACTCTCATATTTGTACAGGTAGAAGAGGAAGGAGATAATAATGCCAGCATTACTAAGCAAGTGAGCAAATCTGTGCACCCTCCCATCCCATCCTGCTCCCACCCACATGAGTGAGCAAGACAACTCATGTATCCTCCCTCTTCCCATTCCATCCACTTCCCCTCTCCCATTCAGGTGAGTGAGCGAGCAAACACATGCATGCATTCTCTTCCCATCCTCTTCTTGCTCATGCAAGTGAGTGAGGGAAGGCATGCATGGCAGGGCCCAGTCACCCTGCAGTTTGATTTCCTTCCTGTGACCAATCCATGAATAACCAAATCCGTGAATTCTTAACCTGAAATTGTGGAGGGCCAGCTTAAATAGTTTAAAAAGCTTAAAAAATTATGAGAAAGCTTGCTTTTCCCTATATAAATATCCTGAGATTCCAAGACTTAAGAATGCTTAAAAGGAATGTTGCTGTTAACTTGGTCTGTCTGGTTTTTACCACTATCAGGTCATCAGAAAGTGACAATAGAAGCCAGACAGAATCCAGATTGGTTGATAAGTGGCAAGGACCCCCAATTCTTTAATCTAAAGAAATAGAGTCAAAGAACCATGCCTGATTCAACCCTCTTGTAGGGGACCAAAACCATATCTCCCCATTGGGTGACTAGGGCACCTCTTTGGAACAGGTCTCCAGAAAGGTTAAGGCCCTAGACCTGTGAATTAAGGGACCTTTGCCACCTCTTACAGACCCAGTCTTAATATAGTTGAACTTCAAAGCACTCCTCTGACAGCTATGGATGGTGGCATATTATTCCTGACAGACTCTGGCCTCAGTTCCTTTCACTTCAAGGAGGATCAGCAAACTCTGTCATGTTGAGGAGAGGGACTGCGCTGTACTCTTTAAACACCCACAGACAAATTCAATTATCATAGAAGTGGCACAATCCCAATCCTCCAAAAGGCCCATGCTTCTCTGGTGTAAGGAAGGATGTAAGATTGACACCATGGCTCACAAGACATACTCCACAGCAGCTCTGTTGTTCAGAATAGCCAGTTACCAAGCATACATAGCTGCCTACTATCAGTTCCTCAAGGAACACATTGCTCCCTTTATTGATCACCAGCTGGAGGACAATAAGAAAGCAGTTTGGATCTTCCAATCCAAAGCAAATAATTTAGTGGCTCAGCAGATAACCACAGTGAATATACCATGAGCTGTACTGCAAAGGTCATGGCTAATGACGCTGTTCTCTGTAGGCATGCATGACTCTGTTCCAACCCAAGGATCTCCCATTCAACAAGAAAGGACTTTCTCAATTCTGCAGCAGAGGCCATCAAACCAGCAGCAACCCAGGAGATACATCTCTTTTCACACAGGATGGACCTCTGCTCTATGCCTTTCCTCCCTTTTCTCTCCTCACCAAAATCATCACAAAGATTGAGAAGGACAATACAAACATCATTCTCAGCACCACACAGTAGCCCCATGAATCATGTTCCTCAGCCGCCTCAGGCCATCCAGTGACAACTTTCACCATTTTCAATAAAGGCAGGGTACTCTACCCAGATATGGTCACCTTCAGGCTGACTGCTTAGTGATTCTATCCTCTTTGGAGCTTTCAAATAAGACTAGGAAGATAATGTTGACTGAGAGAAGCAGTTGACAAAATGCTCTTCTGCATCTAAATGGGCCTCCTTTAGCTTTTTCCTGCAAAATGAGAATGTTCTTCAAGTAAATTCTCCCTCAAACATATCCTTCACTTCCTTATGTCTCTGGGCTTTTTTGCACTTTGGGAAGAAAATGGGGCAGTCTGTTACTCAGAAGACTGGCGTGCTCCCTCCAACGATCCACGCTAATCTGGAGCAGTGCGTGCCCACGCTACACACTGCTCTGGGGACGAAAATGGAGGCTTCCGGTTGGGGGAGGCTCTCCACCAACCGGAGAAGCTCGCCAGCCAGAAGCCCACCCCCGGAAGATCTGCAGCCTCGCGCTGGTGCAAGCCTGCAGATCTACACAGGAGCACAGCAATGGAGTGGGGCACGCCGGGCTATTGAAAGACTTGTTTTAAGCAGTCTTTCAATAGCACAGCAAACCACCAGTGCTGGTTGTTCTGGAGTGGGCTGATGTCTGAAACTACAGAAAGTAGTCCGGACCCAGTTCGCCCCCAAGTGCAAACGTCCTCGCTGGAGGATGCGCTGCCCCGTTTTAAAAACAAAGTGCGGAAAAGGCCTCTGTGAGCTAAAGATCTCTCATACTCTTCCTTGTGGGTCTATCTGGCAGCCATTCCTGCTCATGCTAAGCCACAGGATATTCCCTCTTCCTTGGCACACCCTAATGTAAAGACTTTTTAAAAGAGCTACACGCACCTTGATTCACCTGATTGTGGGCTGCTACTCTTATGGAGCTTCTTGTTAGTCCTCTCTGAGCTTATGGTGCATCTCTTTGTACCTAGGGCATCTTGTGATCTCAACCTGCTCTCCTGGAAGACAGCTTTTCTTGTTGCCATTATCTCTCCTTGTGGAGCCAGTGAGTTAGCAGAGTTAATGATAGAACCCTCCCTTACTTATGATTTCACAGAGAGAATGTATTCCTCTCTATGGACTTTTCTTTCCTCTCAAAGGTAGTTTTGGCTTCCATCTCAACCAGCATCTGGTTCATGCAGTCCCCTTCTGACTTGAAGCATGCCCTCCATACATGACAGAAATTAGAAGGCCAGTCCTCTTCTCTCTTCTATGTTGCTTGAACAAAACAGTTCCAGAAGACTACTCATATGTTTGTCACCTATGACACATGTAAGAAAGGAAAGGCAATCTTGTTTCAGCATTCCTCATATCTGGTGATGAATGCTGCCTATCTTTCTTACTCCTTCACTGGGAAACCAATTCCACAGGGGGTCAAAGGTCATTCAACTTGAGCAACATCCACCTCATTGGCATATCTTAGACAGATTCCTCTCCTGGAACTCAGCTGCACAGCTATGTGGTCAGAGTCACCTGCATTCCTGTCTCAATACAGACTAGATGCTTGGTCCTGATCTGATGCAGCTTTTAGTACAGCAGTTCTGCTGTCAGTTCTGACATGATCCACTGTCCTCAGTGAGTTTGCTTCCTATTGTCCCATATGCGTGAGTCACAGAGACCATGAAGAAGAAGAGATTGCCTATCTGTAACTGTAGATTGTCAGGTGGTCATCTCTGCAGTCATATCATCTGCCCTCCTCTCCTCTTCATGCCATCCCTTTACTCCAGGCATCCCCTCCCACTAGCAGACTTGGAACTGGGTTTTGGCAGGAACGCACAGCTTATATCTGTGCAAGTGAAGCAGTGGGATTACCACCAAACACAGCACCAGAAACTTCCAAAGATCTTCGCAGAAGTGCAGAATACCCATATGGCCACTTGAAGAACCACAGTTACAGGTAGGCAACCTAGTCTTTTCCACATTGTTGCCTACCATTGTTTCTGTGAATATTTGTATATCGACATCTAGTGCAGTGTTGTGGCTAAGAAACTCAAGAATTCACAAGTTCAGATCTTGTCCCTGCGATGAACTCTTGTCATTTTCTCTTTACTCTGCTATATGCATCTGTGGTATCCAGGATAATGACAATTAATTTACCTTAAAGCGACGTTGTTAAGCACTGAGTGTTTTGAACACTTGAAGTACTACGTAAGTGCTAAGTATTATTAAAAATTAAAATACTTGCTGCTAAAATTAATTGGATGCACCATTTTAGTCACTGATTTTTATCATAACTAATTAATTGATGTGATGCTCAGTTGTATGCGTATTATGTCCAAAGCTTACCCTGCTGAATTCAACTAAACCTATGCCAAGTAAACATGCATAAATAGGACCACAGCGTAAATGATGCAGTTTCACTATCAACACATTAAAGCAGGACATAGGACAAAGCATGATGTTTTCCAGATAGCCACAAGAAATTATCTTTAAAAGGTATACGTCTACTATGTAGAAATACAATTTAAGCTGAGATAAAGCAGAAGCTTAGACCACTCTTATCCATGGGATTTCCTCCAGCTTCATCTACTGCAATGTCAAAACTCAAACAGACGGAGCAGAAGGAGTGCATTCAGTTCTGAAACTGAAGCCAGAACAACAACAAAAAGATCCAGGCAATCTGGTCTGTTCCTTGGAAGGAGAATTTACTTAGAGTGTAATTGTCAGCCTCACTTAAAGAAAAAAATTATTACTTTCTTTTTAAAGAAAAAGAAAAATGGAAAAACAGTCATTGATCATCCATACTGTTACAGTAAAGTGTTTTTTAATTAATATTTTGGGAGGGGGCAGAGAGAGACAAAGAGATTCTGATTTCCAACATCAAAATGTGGCTAATATGTTTTTAAAATGGAAATACGTCAAATTAAGATTGATACCTCGGATTTATTGAGATGAAAATAAGTAAAGATCTTCCCATAAAAATGCCCCACGCTTAATAAAATAATAATTGCATATAATTATGTGTCACCTTTCTTGGGCCTATATGTGCAACACAGTGAAGGGATCAAATTCAGAAACAGAAGATGCTGCCATTTCAGAGTGCAGTTGCAACGCACAATTTTCTTGAATGTTCTCCCATGTTAACATTTCACAGAAGGGGTCAGGCTTCCATGTAAGGAGTGTAATTCTTCTGCTCAAAGGTTTTACTGCAGAATTTAAAGAAGCTATCCAAAGTGACCTACTATTTCCCCAAATAGATTCAAAACCTTGGGTAGTTCCTTTAAAACCTGCCATGAAACCATAGTGGTTTAATTTCATTACTGACATTGTTGTTATTGTTACTTCCTGCCTTTCTCCTCAAAATTGCAACTCAAAGCAGCTTACAATTAAAAATAAATACAGTTAAAAACATACAAAAAAGTGAACACTAAAGTAGAATTAAACTATTGATAATACTAAAATGATTTAAAACTGCACTTTAAAAGATAAAATACAATTAAAACATAAAAAGCAATTAAAACAGTTCAGATTTAAAACAGTGCAGCACCCTCAGCTCATTCTTTAAAAACATTCCATTTTAAAAGCCTGTTGGAATAAAAAGGTCTTTGCCTGCTGATGGAAGGACAACGGGTGGGAGCCATCTTGGCTTCTGTGGGAAGGAAATTCCAGAGTGCAGGGGCAGCTGCTGAGAAGGTCCCCTCTGGTCTTCTAGCCACCTTTGATCCTGCAAGCAGAATGGGAGCATAACAGGGAACAAGTTTGTATCCCAGCTTTTTCTACCTCTAAGAAATACCTCGTTTAGAGAGGATGAAAAATATTGTCTCCCAACTGATGCCTAATCTGTTTGTCTGCTTGCTGTCATAGTTCACTAGGAGAGGAGAGATTTTTTTAAAAAAAGAAATATTCCTTATACAGTATGCAGCATTTTAGTTGTGTTGTTGTGATTGTTTACATGGTTTATGTTTTTAGCTGATTTTAATTTTCTGATAGTTTAATTGCTTTTTAACTTTTTATACTGTGAATTTTGAAGAATATCTGTTTTAATAGTTGTAAACTGCCTTGAGTCCCAAACTGGGAAAAGGGTGAGATGATGGTGATAGTAGTGATGATGATGATGATGATGATGATGATTCAGTTCAGTGTATCTGTCTAACTAGAACTAGCACTGTATCTAGCCCAAACTATACATTTTTGAAAAATGCACATAAAAATACATTTATTTTTAATACAAATGCTCATATGAAACTTGGACAGACCAAACTTGACCATGCAAAAACAGGATCCTAACAGAAATTGAGCTGGATAGATTCATCCATCTGTAGTTATGATTCACTTAACTTGGACACGCCCCCCTCCCCCCTCCCCCATGAGTTGCTTCTTCCCACTGGGTTCCTGTTGCATGGACTTTTGGAATGCTTCTGGCTGCTATTTTTTGATTATCTTACCTTGGGTACAAGATAGGCAGAGCGTGGAAGATCCTGGATACCGAATGGCCTGAGGAAAGAACTGAGCAGAATCTTGACTTTTTAAAGAAAAATTAGGCAAGACATTGAGATCTTCAACCCTCAAGCACATTTTTAAATAGTAAATGAAGTTACAGAGGGTACACACTTAAAATTTTAGAAGTAACAAATTATCCAGAGATTAGTTCCTCCTCTCTCAGCACCATAGACTTAACACCCACATGCACACTGCTAGTTTTTTAAACATGGCCAATCTGACCCTCAGAATCCAACACTAGTGGTGATCTGACTGAATGCAGTTTTTCTAGCTGACTCAGTAAAATACTGGTTAGTTGGCAGACATGGGAAACTACAGTCCTGCATGTTCCTGTCCTCTGCCTTTTAATTAGTCTGTCTGTCTCTTTGAGGAGAATGAATGATACCATCTGGACTAACTGTATTTTGTTTTACTTTGAGCAGGTTTCAGGGGGCGCTTTTTATTTTGCTATGGCAAACTTTGGAGAAGTTTGCTTTAAAAACAGTCCTTAAACTTGTGAAATGGCATGCTTCTCAAAAACAAAACAAAACAAAACTACAGAGCATCACAAGAACATATCTGTGAACTAGTGAGCTAGTCTAAAATATGCTACACCCACCCCTAATTAAGCTTGGTATCCCCACCCTGCCCTATACCTTCTATAGGAAACAGGAAACAAAGATATTAACCAAGTGAAGTAGGTATTTGCTGACACTTCATCTCCATGCCAAGGAAAACTCCATTTGCAATATTTCTGCATACCAATCTGCTATTAAAGCATACATTATTTTTTAAAAAGTGACAGTCCTGAATTCCCATGGACTAACTGAACTGATGTGCTACCCTGCATTCTTTCCCATCTACTATATAAAAGTCAATGTTTGTCTGTGAGTTTGTTTGTCTGTGTCAGGCAGGTGAAGACCTCATATGACTGGCTGAGTGAGGTGAAAAGACCTCATATGATTGGCTGGCTGTGAAGATTCTATGGAATCCTGGGGTTGGCAGTTTAGAGAGGAGTCTTTAGAATTGTCAGCTGAGAGCTCTTGGGACTCAGGCCGGTTGCTATGGAGGTGAGGCTTACCATCAATAAGGATGCTAGAAAACTTTTGGGAGGCATATGTAAGAAAAATTAAAGTGACATACACAACATAGTTACAAGGTCTTCTTGCCTCACACAGTAGACTGTATTGCTTCCATATGTGAGGAATCTTAAAGTTGACATTCAAAACAAAAAATGCTTCCAGAAAAATGTAAAGCCATTGCACAAATTCAACAGAAAGCAATCAACTAGACAACACAGATTGGATTGGGGACTGTGGGGAAAAGTTACATGTACGAGAATAGGCCAGTTGCTGCGGAGATGACGTCTAGCAGGAAAGAGGAGGACAGTGTATTCCCTCAGGAACCCAACCTCTGTATGTTAACAACTCTGAATACAGATTGGATTGGGAAAGATGGAGGAAAGTTACAGATACTGGAGAAGACAATTGGGTGAGTTCTTAAGAGGAAAATAAAATCCTGAGCAATCCTGGGTAAATACTAGCAGACTACTAAAAGAATATGGCAATTCTTCTCAATTCAGGTTTGTGAAACTGATATTGTGATCTTAGTATATCAATACAATTTTGAGAACCAAATTTATAATTCACTTTTTGGTGACTACATGCACACACATACTAACATAGATGACATGTCGATTTGGCTGTCTTAACTAGCATCTGTAGCTATCTATGTCTTTAATTGCAAAACTGGTATACAGACATTTGCAAGTTGTAATTTTTAAATGGCTATCTAATTTTTGCATTTCAAACTGCTGTTAGTCACAGGACCAAATAAAGCCCTTGTTTCTTTTCAGATGACAACCCTACATATCTAAAATAACTAGCACTCTGCTCAGTTAAACTGTCCTCTCTCATGTTGGTGCTACAAATACTGTTGTCATTTGTGTGTTACTGGGATAATTGGGTGGCTTCTAAGAGTCTGAAGCAGAAGAATCTATCAAGTCAAGGAAGCAGAAGAACAGGTTGCTTACCTGTAACTGTGGTTCTTCAAGTGGTCATCTGTGCCCTCATACATTAGGAGCTTTCGCACGTGTGCGGTAGCGTTCGGAAGATTCTAGAGCTTAGTAGCTTGGGGGAACCCCTCCCCCATGCCCGTACTGAGCATGCTCAGCCCGCCGAGCAACGGTTGCTCCTCAGTTCTGTAGTCCGCCAATAAGGGACCTGAGAAAGAAGGGACAGTTGGGCAGGCATGTATGAGGGCACAGATGACTACTCAAAGAACCACAGTTACAGGTAAGCAACCTGTTCTTCTTTTTCGTGGTCTCTGTGCCTCATACATTAGGAGACTGTGTAGCTTACTGGTAGGATGGTGGGTCAGGTCCTGAAGAACGGAAGCCAGCACAGCACGTCCAAAGCAAGCGTCTCTGCGGAACCGGCAGTCCAGTCTGTAGTGGTGCACAAAGGTCGATGGCTGGGACCAGGTCGCCACACGGCAGAGTTCCTGCAAGTCGACTGCTCGCAGGAGGGCTGCAGAGGACGCCATGGCTCTGGTGCAATGAGCCCGGAGGAAAGCTGGTGGAGGCTTCTTGGCCAGCTCATAAGCCAGTTAAATAGTCTGGGCCACCCATTTAGAGAAGCATTGGGTGGAAACCTTGTGGCCTCTTCGACGCCTGCCATAGCACACAAAAAGGTGCGAGGTCTGGCGGAAAGAGGCAGTACTGTCCTTGTAGAAGGTCAAGGCCCGATGAACATCCAGGGAGTGAAGGGATCGCTCCAAAGGTGTAGTCGGGTCTGGGTAGAAGGTCGCCAAGATGATGTCTTGGTTGAGGTGGAAGTTAGACATCACCTTCAGCAAGAAGGAGATGTCAGGCCGAAGGACCACCTTGTCTCTATGAAAGACAAGGTATGGCTCGTCAGATCACAGGGCTGTCAGCTCTCCCGCCCTCCTAGCAGAGGTGACAGCCACCAAGAAGGCAGTTTTCATGGCGAGCAGCCTGTCATCTGCGGTCGCCATGGGTTCGAAGGCCGGTCTCATCAGCTGCGAGAGCACCAGCGAGAGTGACCACGGCAATAGCGGCAGCGATACTGGCGGGTAGAGGTGCTGCAGGCCCTTCAAAAACTGCTTCATGGTACTGTGACGGAAGAGAGCCACCAATGAGGATCATGGTGGTTGGTATGCCATGATAGCAGCGAGGTAAACCTTCAGCGTCGGGAAGACCAAGCCCTGTTGCCAAAGGTGTAGGAGGAAGTGGAGCACGGTAGGCAGGTTGACAGGTGATACCGGCTCTTGTTGTTCTCAGCAAAGGCAACGAAGAGCCGCCACTTGTAGTGGTAATTGCAGTGTGTCGAGTCTTTCCTGGCCATGGTCAAGACGTTGCCGATGACGGGATCATCTAAGGCGATATCCTCCAGGTATAGAGGGCCAGGAGCAGCAGGTCCGAGTGGAGGACTAGGCCGTTGGAGTGCGACAGCAGGTCCAGCGTGGTGGGAAATCGGAGGATCCGACCGCGAGCAGCCTCGAGCAGAGGGCCGAACCAGTGCTGCCTCAGCCAGTACAGGGCTACGAGGACAGCATTGACTTGGTCCGCGAGGATTTTCAATATGACTCTGCCCAGGATGGGGAACGGAGGGAATGCATAGAGGAATCCCTCACTTCACCGGAACTGGAATGCATTGCCAATGGAATGGCGATCCCGGCCAGCCCTCGAACAGTACCGTCGGCACTTCACATTCTGGTCGGTGGCGAAGAGGTCTACCGTCGGCTCGCCCTAATGATCTTGGATCATCTGGAATGCCTCGGTCGAGAGGGACCACTCATGTTGGGTAGTGGTGTCCCTGCTGAGGGCGTCCGCTGTGGTGTTCTCCTGCCTGGCCAGGTGGACCACCACCAGATGGATTCGGAGCGATACGCATCAGTTCCAGAGATCGAGGGCGATGTTGAGGAGGGTGGTCGAATGAGTCCCTCCTTGCCTGTTGACATAACAGACTGCTGTTGTGTTGTCCGTCAGGATCAACACTGTGCGGCCAGTGACCGGGTGACGAAACGCCCTCAGAGCTTTCCAGATGGCGAGCAGCTCGAGGGCGTTGATGTGGAGGGTGGTCTCGTCATCGATCCACCTGTCCCGGACTCTGAGGTCGCCACAATGAGCTCCCCACCCGAAGAGGGATGCATCTGTGGTCACAGTGATGTGAGGATTCGGCTCCCGAAAGCACGTGCTGGAGGGTAGATTGTGGTAGGACTGCCACCATGTCAGGGAGTGTCGGACCTGTGGGGGCAGTCGAAGGAGTCGTCTCTCGTCGTCTCAAAGTGGGTTGAAGACTCGGACGAACCAGTGTTGGAGAGGCCGTGCACGGAGCCTGGACAGGTAGGTCATGACGGTTGTCGAGGCCATGTACCCGAGGAGATGTTGAAGTCTCCTCACCGATACTGTCGAGGCGGCGAAGACGTTGGACGCGGCACGCGGCACGATGAAGCAAGTAGGCCTTGGCCGATATGGAGTCCAGGATCGCCGCGATGAAGTCGAGAACCCTCGTGGGCTCGAGATGGGACTTTTTCGGATTGACCCGGCGACCGAGTCGGGTCAGGAGAGTAAGTGTCCTCTGAATGTCTTTGAAGAGTTTGCATCTGCAGGACGCCACCAACAGCCAATCGTCCAGATAGGGATAGATGGATACGCCTTTTGTCCGCAGGAACGACATGACGGGGGCCATGCACTTCATGAAGACCTGTGGCGCGATTGAGAGGCCTAATGGCAGTACCCGGTACTGGTAGCAAGTATCAGCGACCACGAACCGGAGCTACTGTCTGTGCTGTGGATGAATGGAGATGTGAAAATAGACATCCCAAAGATCGATGGATGCGAACCAGTCCCCTCGGCGAAGGAAAGACAGGATCGACGACAGCGTGACCATCTTGAACCTCTTGTGGAGGATGTATTCATTCACCCCTCTGAGGTCCAGAATGGATCACAGGGTCCCGTCCAACTTTGGTACCGTGAAGTACCGGGAGAAGAAGCCGGTGGTAGAGGCCGAGTGTCAGGGCCTCAGGTGTGGCCGCGCCGGCAGGCACTGCGGAGGCCGACGCCGTGGTTACCTCCGAGGAGGAGGAGGCGGGTCCGGGCCCTCTGGAGGCCGCAGCCGATGACGGGGGCTGTGCGGCCGCCGCAGAGGGCTCCGCCGCTGGGGGGGATCGCCGGGACGCCGCGGCGGACGCCGATCCCGGCGGGGGTCTCCCCGGCATGACAGAGGCCGCCGCTGAGGATCGTCCCGGTGTTGCGGAGGCCGCCAGCCCGGCTCCCATGCCACTGGGCATGGCAGGCAGAGACCCGTTGGAGGAGGCAGGCCCCGGCGGCTACAGGAGAAACACCTGGGGCGGGGAGCTCCCAGCTGTAGCACAGTTGTGAGCCCAGCTGCGTGCTCGGGCCAGATTGGCCGCTGCCCGGCTTAGAGGCCTTTTTAGGCAGACGCGGGGCTGGGAGAGGCACAGACCAACAACCGTCGGCTTTCCACGCGTCTGTCGCCCGTGCCCTGTTCCAGTCCGGCCTGCGTCTGTGTCCTGCTGCCCGGCTCTTCCAAGACCCTTCCCCGCGTTAAGGTGAAGTAACCACTTTGTGTTTCGGGTGAGGCAACCCGCCGTTATTTTCTGTTGAAGCCTGCTGTCAAGGCAAACCTTAGTTCAAATCGCTGGTGTACTGCAGCGCCTCTGTTATAGACTGTAATAAATGCTGCTTGTGACCAACACCGGACCGGCTCCTGCTTGACCTCGGCCCGCGCTGACAGATTGTTGCTCCGTCCTCCTGGTTAAGCAGGATGGAAGGGGAGAACGCGGCACTGAAGGCCCAGCTGGCCGCCCAGGCCCAGGAGAACCAGGGCCTGCGTGCTCAAGTGGACCAGCTCTCCCACACCCTGCAGGCCCTGCAATTCCAGGTCGGCCAGCTGCAGGCAGCCCGGCCCCCGCCTGCGCCAAAGATTCCCATGGCGGTGCCGCCGCGCTTCACCGGGGAGCCATCCGAGCTAGAGACCTTCGTGGCCGGCTGCCGGCTCTACATACAGGTCCGGGGCCAAGACTTCCCCAATGAGCGAGCCCAGGTGGCATTCATGATAAGCCTGCTCTCCGGGATGCCGGCCAAGTGGGCCACGCCCCTGCTCCGCCAGAATAGCGGCGTGCTGGACAACATGGCCGCGTTCTTGCAAGCGTTCCGGGTGGTGTGGGGAGATTCAGTGCAAGCCGAGATGGCGAGACGGCAACTGCGCCAGCTACAGCAGGGCCGAGGTACGGTGTGGGACTATACCACCATGTTCCGCCTACTGGCGCAGGACCTGGCCTACAACGACCCCGCCCTCCAGGATCAGTACCGGGCCAGCCTTTCGGCAGAGATCCTAGACGAACTGGCCCGCAGCCCCCCACCAGAGCCGCTGGAGTTGTTAATCCAGCAGGCCCACTGGATCGATGGGCGCCTGGAGGCCCGGAGGCAGGCTCGTCGGGCGAGGTCCTCCAGCACGCACACCTGGGCGCCGGCTCCCTGGGAGGTCCCGCCCAGCTGGTCCGGGACAGGTGTCTCCGCCGGCGGGGCCAGTAGTGAAGAGCCCATGCAGCTCGGGGGGGCACGGCCCCGCCTGACAGCCGAGGAGAAGGAGAGGCGGCGGTGGGGGTTTGTGCCTGTACTGCGGCCTGGGAGGACACTTCGCCTGCGTGTGTCTGTCGAAGTCCACCGCTCCGGGAAAAGCCAACCCCCAGGCCTAGAGAGCCTGCGAGGCCTGGGGGAGCCCGGAAGCGGGACAGACGTGGACGCATCAGTTCGGAGATGGGACCCACTGTTGGTGGCCGCCGCGGTGTGCTTCGGCAAGGCACAGCCAATCCCCGTGGGGGCCATGTTCGACTCTGGGGCGTCCAACAACTTCCTGGATCTCCAGTTCACCTGGGACCACCAGATCCCGCTGGAGCCGCTACCGGAGCCAAGGCCGGTGGAGACTATCGATGGGCGGTTGCTGAAGTCAGGCCCCATCACCCACCAGATGGTCGAGGTGGGTTTCAAGATCCAGGGGCATTTCGAAGTGGGTGAGCTTCCTGGTGGCTGCAGTGCCCTGTTTTCCAGTGGTGCTGGGGATGCCTTGGCTCTCGCGCCATGACCTGCATATCTCCTGGGCGCGGCGCGAGGTGCTGTTCACGTCCAAGTACTGCCAGGAGCACTGCTGGCCCGAGAAGCTGATGACGATCCTAGAGACCCCCGGGGCCGGGACATCCGTCGAACTGCCGCAGAAGTACCAGGAGTACGCGGACATGTTCGATCAGAAGGAGGCCGACCGCCTATCCCCACACCGGGTCTACGACTGTGCCATGACCTGGTGCCAGGGGCCCTGATCCCGGCAGGCCGCATCTACGCGCTCTCGGAGCTGGAGTTGGCAGCCCTGCGGGAGTTCCTGAGAAGAATCTGTGGCGGGGCTTCGTGCGGCCGTTGACCTCCCCAGCTGGGGCGCCGGTACTGTTCGTCCGCAAGAAGTCGGGGGAGCTGCGCCTTTGCAACAACTACCGCGCCCTCAACCGGATCACCATCCGCAACCGCTCCCCACTGCCCTTGATTCCGGAGCTGCTGGAGTGGCTGCGCCACGCGACGGTCTTCATGAAGCTGTACCTCTGCGGGGCCTACAACCTGGTGTGGATCCGGGCCGGTGACGAGTGGAAGACAGCGTTCAAGACCCGGTACGGGCATTACGAGTACACCGTCATGCCCTTCGGCCTGTGCAACGCCCCGGCCGTGTTCCAGCACTTTGTGAACGACGTCTTCCGGGACTACTTGGACCGCTTTGTCATCATCTACCTCGACGACTTCCTGATCTACTCCCCGAACTGGCAGGTCCATGAGGCGCACATGCGCGCCGTGTTGCAGCGGCTGCAGGAGCACCGCCTCTACGCTAAGCTCGAGAAGTGTGCCTCGACCTCTCGGAGGTCAACTCCTGGGCTACCGCGTGTCC
This sequence comes from Iguana delicatissima, assembly GCA_948472985.1. Taxonomy (NCBI): domain Eukaryota; kingdom Metazoa; phylum Chordata; class Lepidosauria; order Squamata; family Iguanidae; genus Iguana; species Iguana delicatissima. Next base: position 791,831 of record CAOKZL010001062.1, read on the forward strand.
ACCGGGGAGTGAGATGGATCCGGCGAAGGTGGAGGCCATTGTGTCCTGGCAGGCCCCGAGGAGTCGCAAGGATGTGCAGCGGTTCCTGGGGTTCGCCAACTTCTACCGGAAGTTCATTGCCTACTACGCGTCGTTGGCCGCCCCTATCACCCAGGTGCTCCGCGGCAAGGCGCTGTTCCAGTGGAACACCAAGGCCCAGCAGGCATTTGACCGGTTGAAGACCCGCTTCACGACGGAGCCCATCCTGCAGCATCCCGACCCCAGGCGAGCCCTCGTCCTAGAGACCGACACCTCGGACGTTGCGGTCGGGGCGGTCCTGTTGCAGAGTTCGGGCCCGGAAGGGGAGCTCCGGCCGTGCGCCTACCACTCCTGGCAGCTGACTCCTCCCGAGCGGAACTGTGCCATTCTGGGAAAAGGAGCTCCTGGCAGTCAAGATGGCGTTCGAGGCTTGGCGGCACCTCCTATAGGGCGCGTTGCACCCGCTACAGGTGCGGACTGACCACCGCAACCTGGAATACTTGCAGACCACCCGGAAGCTGACGCCGCAACCAGATGCGTTGGGCCCAATTCTTCTCCCGGTTCCACTTCCAGCTGCAGTACGTGCCGTGGGCCCGCAACCGGCGCGCGGACGCCCTGTCCCGGAAGCCCGAATATGTCACGGTCCCAGAGCCGGAGACCCGCTCGACCATCCTGCGCCCTGAGAACTTCGCAGCGACCGTGGACATGATGACCCTGGCGGAGCGGATCCAGGAAGCCCAGACCCGGGAGCCGCCCCGGGAGACCCTGCGCCTGGGGGATGCCTCCTCCCCGTGGTTGGAGCGGGGGGGCTGCTCTATCATCGCAAGCGGCTCTTCGTGCCCCCCGGGCCCTGTCGCGAGGAAGTGCTGCGCCTCTGCCATGACAGGAGGCCCGCGGGGCACTTTGGCCTGTTCAAGACCCTGCACCTCGTGACCCAGGAGTTCTGGTGGCCGAGGGTGCGCGGAGACGTCGACCGTTACGTCCGTTCCTGTCCTGTGTGCCGCCGCGCCAAGGACCCGACGGAGAGGCCCTCGGGGTTGCTCCAGCCTCTGCCGACCCCCGCAGGACCCCCACAGGTGGACCATCTCCATGGACTTCATCACCGAGCTCCCTCCGTCCCAGGGCCACACCGTCATACTAGTGGTGGACCTCCTCACGAAGATGGCGCACTTTATCCCGTGTACGGCGCTACCTTCTGCGAAGGAGACGGCACGCCTCATCCTGGAGCACGTCTTCCGGCTGCACGGCCTCCCCGAGGGGATCGTGACCAACCGGGGGGGTACAGTTCACCGCCCGGTTCTGGCAGTGTCTGTTGCGACAGTTGGACATCGAGTCCCGGCTGTTGTCGGCCCACCAACCGCAGACCGACGGCCAGACCGGAGCGCACCAACGCCACGCTGTAGCAGTACCTGCGGTGTTACAGTTGCTACCAGCAGGACGACTGGGTCGACCTCCTGCCCGTGGCCGAGTTCGCGTACAACAACACCGTCCACGCCTCCACCCAGCAGTCCCTGTTCCTGGCCAACTATGGCTTCCACCCGCGGTGGTTCCCACCGGTCGGGGCGCCTTCCGCAGTGCCCGCCACGGACCGGTGGCTCCAGGAGTTGCGGGCCATCCAGGAATTACTGCGGGAGCAACTGGAAAGCTGCCAAGGAGGCGTACAAGCAAGGGGCAGACCGGCACCGGCAGCCAGGACCGCCTTTGCGGGTCGGGGGACCGTGTCTGGCTCTCCACACGCTTCCTCCCACCCGGCCGCCCTAGCCGCAAACTGGATGCCCAGGACATAGGCCCGTTTACCATCTGGGCCCAGGTAAACCCCGTGGCCTTCCGGCTCCAACTTCCGCGCAACCTGTGGATCCACTCAGTGTTCCACCGGTCGCTGCTTCTGCCAGCCACGGGGGTACAACCAGCCACCGGCCCCGGAGCCCCGCCAGCTCCGGTGCTCGTCGATGGCAAGGAGGAGTCCGAGGTGGCTGGGCCGCCTACAGTACTTGGTGGACTGGCGGGGTTATGGTCCGGAGGAGCGCTCCTGGGAGGACGCAACAGACGTTCATGCGCCGCGGTTGGTGCAGGCCTTCCATTGTCGCTCCTGGCGACACCTCATCCCCCGCGGGGTGGGGGGGCGACCCTGGGGAGGGGAGTGATGTCAGGGCCTCGGGTGTGGCCGCGCGGCAGGCACCGCAGAGGCTGACGCCGCGGTTACCGAGGAGGAGGAGGAGGCGGGTCCGGGCCCTCCGGAGGCCGCAGCCGACGACGGGGGGGATTGCCAGGACGCCACAGCGGACGCCGATCCCAGCGGGGGTCTGCCCGGTGTGACAGAGGCCGCCGCTGCCGCCGAGGATCGTCCCGGTGTTGTGGAGGCCGCCGGCCTGGCTCCCGTACCACTGGGCATGGCAGGCAGAGACCCGCTGGAGGAGGCGGGCCCCGGGCCTGATCCCGGGGCACCGCCCACTCACAAGGCTGCCTCGGAAGAGGCGGAGGCCGCCGCCCTGCCGCCGACGTTCCAGCGGCGGCGGTGGCTCAAGGAGGCCAGCCGCCGATCCCGCAGACTCAGGAGAAACACCTGGGGGCGGGGAGCTCCCAGCTGTAACACAGCTGTGAGCCCAGCCGCGTGCTCGGGCCGGATGGCCGCTGCCCGGCTTAGAGGCCTTTTAGGCAGACGCAGGGCTGGGAGAGGCACAGAGCAACAACCGTCGGCTTTCCGCGTTCTGTCGCCCACGCCCTGTTCCAGTCTGGCCCGCGCCTGTGTCCTGCTGCCCGGCTCTTCCAAGACCCTTCCCAGCGTTAAGGTGAAGTAACCACTTTGTGTTTCGGGTGAGGCAACCCGCCGTTATTTTCTGTTGAAGCCTGCTGTCAAGGCAAACCTTAGTTCAAATCGCTGGTGTACTGCAGCGTCTCTGTTATAGACTGTAATAAACGCTGCTTGTGACCAACACCGGACCGGCTCCTGCTTGACCTCGGCCCGCGCTGACACCGAGGGTGGGAGTCGTTCGATCGCTCCCTTTTGCAGAAGGGACTGGATCTCTTCCAGCAGGGCTGGGCTGGCCAGGGTGGAATAATAGGCACCTTGCGGTGGAATACTCGAAACTCTATGGCGTAGCCAAGACGGACGATGGATAGGACCCAAGAGTCCATAGTGACTCGGCGCCAGTCCCGCAAGGTGCCTGGCCAGGCTCGGTTGATCTTCTAGGGCTGCTGGCAGGCTGAAGGATGGTAGCGGTGGTGGCGACCTGCAGAACACATCAAAAGCGGGACTTCGTCCCAGAGGAGGACTTCTTCGAAGACTAAGATGGGTGCCTTCAGAGAGGTCTTTGCGCCAAGGACACGGTCAACAGTCGAGACGGGCCCGAGCAAGGCAAGCGGGGCTGGAAGGAGGATGATGAGGACCTGTGCCAGGATGGCCGGGAACCGAAGATGCGTCGAGGCTGTTGGGGCTGATGGATGCCTATCTTCTTAGCCGTCAGACGTGCCTTGATGAGGTGGTCCATGGCGTTGTCGGTTGTCATGTGGAACAACCCCTGGCCGTCGAAGGGGAGATCCTCTATCCTCCTCCTGCTGTTCTCCTGGAGGCCTGATGATCAGAGCCAGGCATACTGGCGTAATGCCACCGACCCCACCAGGACCAGGCAGCAACCTCCATGGCGTGCCTTGCGGAGATGATCTGCTGGTTCACGAGGGTGGCCTCCTCATTAAAGAATTGGAGGGCAGTTGCTCGATACTCCTCCGGCAGATTGGAGAGCACAGATCCAAACCTGTCGGGGAGGTTCCTCGCGTATGCCGCCATGCATGCCTGCATGTTAGACACTCTGGTGATGAGAGAGGCAGCAGTGTAGAACCTTCTGCCGAAAGTGTCTAACCGACGTCCCTCGCGGTCAGGTGGTGTGGTGTGAGCCCGATTCCCACCCTTGGTTTGGGCAGACTCCACGATAATAGAATTCGGCACCGGGTGGGAAAACAGAAAATCGACCTCCTCCTTCTGGGTGCGATAGAGATGTTCCAGCCGATGTGGGATTGGCTGGGCAGACTCAGGCTTGGCCCAAGGTTGCTTCAGGGCCTCAGACAGTGTTGGCAAGAAAGGCAGCGGCGCGGTGGATGGCAGGCGGGTGTCAACGTACTGATACACCGAGTCCTGCACCGCCGGGGCCAGGTCGGCAACCTTGAGCCCTAACACCATCGCCATACGAAGAAGGATGGCTGAGAACTGTTTAACGTCCTTGGGTACCAATTCTGGTCCTGGTTCCCCGAATGCCAAGGGGGGGATTTGTGGGATGTCGCTGTCGAATCCTCGGAATCCGAGTCCATCTCGTAGGACCGAGATGATGGAGATCCAGCCCTCTCGACGGACTTCTCCCTGGATGGTAACCACACGGTGACTGCCGACGCTGCTGGTTCTTGCGACAGTATCGTTGCGGTTACCTGCACGTCAGGCAGTGTCGTTGTAGCAGCCGACGTAGGCCTCGGGCTCTGTATCGACTGCGAGACGGTGGTGGTCGTAATGGTGGTCTGTGCTGGGGCCGGGTCAGACGTCGGGCGTGTAGCAGTGGAAGCCACCCTTGGGGGAGGAGACACAGCCCTGTAGCTAGAAGTGTGTTCCCTCGATCTCCTGTGTCATGGAGACCGGGATGCCGACCAACTTGGCGACCGCCTGTGCCCGGAGTGGTACCGCTCCCAAGACGGTGACCGGGACTGATGATAAGGAGACCAGAACCTGACATCCGGATGGTACCTGTCCCGATAGGATGGTGAGTAGGACAGGTACGAGGGTTGGTACTCCCTCCAGGCGTATTCCCTCCTGTACCTCATCGCATGGGAAGTGGAGGTATACAGCGAGTCGGTAGAGGGGCGAGATGTGGCCCTCTCCGCAAAGGTCTCCCTCGGGACATATGTCTTATGGCGGTGAGGGGACGGGCGCCTCACCTGTCGTTCCGGGGAGCATGATCTGCTTCTGCCTGAAGCATGTTGCAGGGCAGGAAGTTCCTCCAGGCGGTCCACCCTCTCAGGGTGACCGTGCGGGGTTACCACAGCCGATCTGCTCCTGCCTGAGGCACGCTGCAGGGCAGGGAGTTCCTCTGGGTGGTCCACCCTCTCAGGGTGACTGAGCGGGGTTACCGCCACCGATAACACGGGTAGGTTGGAGGGCAAGTCCGTAGCCACGGGCTGCTCCTCATCAGACACCTCGAGGACCTCTTGTGGGTCTGACTCCTCAACTGGATCCCCAGTGAGTTGAGTCGGTGGAGGTGTTAGGGGGCGAGACACCTTAAGAGGTGAGTGCCGCTTCTCCTTCTTCTTCTTTTTCTTATCTTTCTCCCTCTCCAGCAACGTCTCTTGAGAGGCAGGACGCTTCGGCTGGGCAGCGGTCAGCGTCTTAGCTGGTTTGGCTGCCTGCGAGCCCATAGGAGCCTCTCGGGAAGTCGACACCGCCAACAGTATCTTCAGGATCCTCAGTAACGACGATACCGGTGTCCAGGAGGATGGTACCGGGTCCGAAGTCATTGATGGGAGTGGTGCGGCAGCAGCCGAAACTGCAGTGGATGGGCACCCAGAAGTCGATGCAGAAATGGTCGGAATCTGAGGCTGGTCCCGTGCTCTGAGGGACTCCTCCCAGCAATGTGACTTGAGCCTCGAAGCGCGGTTCCGCAGCGTCTGCGCAGTAAATTCCCAGCAGATGGGGCAGGCCTTGGTGTTATGGGTTTCCCCCAATACAAAAAAGGCAGTCCCAGTGTCTGTCACCTACGGCGACTTTGCGGCCACAAGTCGAGCAACTCTTAAAGAGGGTCGACATAAAATGAGGTTAGAAGCTGGAAAAGGAGAATGGCGAGGGTCGAAGACAAGACGTAGACAAGACAAGAAGAAATGAAGAGGAGGAGGGGGGAGGGGAAATCCAATACCAAAAGTCCAAATCCGCAATCCAAATACCAATAACCGAGTCCGAAATCCGAGTCAAAAACCAAGAGTATCCGAAAACAAGCCAAGAGAAGCGCTAAGCAAAGAACCTTCTGTTTGCCAAGGCAGACAAGAAAGAACTGAGGAGCCACCGTTGCTCGGCAGGCTGAGCATGCTCAGTACGGGCATGGGAGAGGGGTTCCCACCAAACTACTAAGCTCTAGAATCTTCCGAACGCTACCGCACACGCGCAAAGCTCCTAATATATGAGGCACAGAGACCACGAAGAAGAACAGAAGATCCCACACAAGATAAGGATAAACACAGTGGCATATAGGATTAGTTATGAATGATCTGCTCAGTTGAAAAGAACACTTTAACCACAGGTGCTGGCTTGAGCTGCAATGTTTTTACATTCCTGGATATGAAAACCAATGGTTAAGAGTCATTTGAGTCCATTGAATATAGCAACATTTTTGGGCCATTTCTGCACTAGACTGTTATAGTGCTATTATTCCACTTTCAACATCCTATGGAATCCTGGGGTTTGCAGTTTAGGGAGGGGCCTCAAATGCCCTTCCCTAAACAGTCCACTATAACAGTCTAGTGCAGAAATGGCCTTGGTCCTCTCTCATGCTACTTGCTTCTTCTGGGTATATGAATCTTTGAATTATACTAAATGTCTTCAAAAGACCTAAATATCTTCAAAAGGTTAATCTTTATTTGAAAAAAAAAACCTGATATTCCTAAAGGCCATGTGTTGGTGATCATCAGTCCCTTAGAAGCTGTGCTGCCAAGATCACACTGGTTTATGGTGATATGCAGCCTCCTTTGACACAGGAAGATTTTGCTTCTATAGTTTCCCAAACCTCTTGCTTTTGTTGTTCTTGTACTGCAGAGTTTAATCAGTTTCATTTGGGAATAATAAACTCAAGGTGATTAAGCAAAGGGGAGCAATTTAAATTGATGAAGATGCAATGAATGGGGAACCCTTAAAAGATAAAATTTTTCTTTCCCCCCACTATAGAATTTTATACAGATAGAATTGTAAATTATGATACACTGTGTTCAGTATCTCAGAGAAGATTTGCACTAATGGTTTGCTAATATGACCATCTTACTGAAACTAGGGCCCTTTCCGCATGTGGGAAAGGAACCTCGCACAAACAGGACTCACCGGACTTCTTCAGCATCCAGGCGAGTCTGTCGGGACGAGGAGCAGTGCAAGCTCGTCGCTCTGCACTGCTCTGGTGTCCAAAATGGCGGCTTCCAGTTGGTGGAGGCTCTCCACCAACCAGAGAAGCTTGCCAGCCTAAAGCCCGTCCCCAGCAGATCTGCGGGCATGCACTAGTGCGTGCCTGCAAATCTGCACTGGAGCTCAGCAACAGAGTGACACAGAGTCGCACGCTCCGTGCTTTTTAAAAACCTCTAAAAAGAGGTTTTTAAAAAACACGCTGCACAACCAGTTCTGGTCACTCCGGAGTGGACTGGGGTGCGGAACTGCAAAAAGTAGTCTGCCCCAGTCCACTCTACGGTGCAGAAGACCTCCGTCGGAGGTCGCTCTGCACCGTTTTAATAGCCCGGTGCAGAAAGGTCCTAGATTGATCAAGTAATCCATTAGAAAAGGTAATTACAGTCAGCCCTCCACATTTGTGGGTTTGAATTTCATGGATTTGATTATTTGCCAGTTTCTTCAGCCCCACACCCTCACCTCAGATGCTTCTTTTCTGGGAGAGTTTTTCCTCTCAGCAGCTCTGATCAGGCCACACAGCCCTTTAAAAGCTGCCTCTGTTCTCCTTTTCCTCTTTCGCCAGCCACTGCCTGGCCAGCTAAGGACAGTTCACAGCCCAATTTCTCAGCACCACAAACCCTCTCCAATACCCCCACATACACCCAAAGAAAGAGAGAGGAAGTATAGGGCCACCATGCTGACCTACCTTCCTTCCCTCTCCTTTCTGTGACCTGGTTTGGACCCTGGGTGTCCATTATCCCACCATGCCTCTGCCTCTTTCCCAAAGACAGACAGACAGACAGACACACATTGATATTTGTGATTTTTCTACTTCTGCAAGGGTCTTCTGCCCCTAACCCCAGCAAATATGGAGGGCCAACTGTATTACTTGTCCATAATATTCTACAACTAGTTGACAGCATTTCCCCCAAGGGATTCCCATTGATCCAAGAGAGCAGACTTGTTTTTATGCCAGTGCTAGTTCCACAGGCCTCCATCTGCCAGAGACTTCTGCTGCCTATGCCATTATTCTTAGTGACCTTACAAGTGCAGGTTGGCCACTTGTGGACAACTAATTGTACTACTAGAGAATCTATATAGGCCAAATCAAAGCATGAGGAGAATGCCAGATTTCATTGCAACTAAATGAGACTTTATATACTCACTATTGAGTACCAGCACAGAATGATTCCTGAGGAGGGAGGCAATGCTTTGGATAAATTAAAACACAATGGTATTCTCTAGGGAGAGCAAATAAATTCTTCAACATTTAAGGGAGCAGAGGGAACTGTATCAGTTACCTCTGTTGTAAGATAAAAGCAGAGGGCAATTAAAAGTGATATTTGATGACTCATGATTCAATATTACAGCAGCTCTGGGTGGTTGACTGTTATGTATTCCTTGGAGAGGATGAGTAGTGCCATGTCACAAAGAATGTGCAGAGCCAAGACACAGAAGTGTGAGCTCCCCATTGCCAAATGTCACACTGGGATATAGAGTGACAGTGGAGCATGTCAGTCCTTCCTGGTGCCATGTAGAAAGGAAGGTGGGCAAAGGTAGTTTTTGTCCTACCTTTATTTTTAAAGATAAACAGAGTGTTACAAGGACTCTCGTCCATCTAATTGTTTAAAGTTGGAAGGAACTCTCTTGAAAAGTCCCCCCACCATGATTAATAAATTAATGTGCACTGAATTTATTGTATTGATATGACTGCTTAAAAGAACCAAACCAGTTCTCTGTCCCTCTAGTTTTCTCTTGTAGAGAACAAACCATCATATTAATCTACATAGTTAATAGACAACTGCAGAAAAAATGAATGTCCTTATTTAGACAGTTTGGAATGCTACTTTTAAAAAATAATTTGTTACTTCTTATTATAATTTTTAAAAATTAAATCCATCATTTCAATGGGAAAATGTCTCAAAGTAACATTATTTTCAGTTATTTTCAACTTACTGCTTTTTTTAAGATACAAAATTGCTCCAAATCCCATCAAATGATCCTTGTAATTAGTACTGAACAGTAATGACTAAATGGCACTTGGTTTGCTGAGTATTACCATTTTTTACATTTTTAAAAGAGAAAATAACATCACTGTGTTTTTGCTCCCCATTTCATCTCATTTCATTCATTTATATATATGCCCCTGTAGTATTTGTTTACAGGTAGTAATGACAGAGGCACAAAACCTAGCCATCTTCTTCCTAAGCAAGAGAGAGAGGTAACATTTTTCTGATCTCCCTGGAAATTTTTGTAAAGTTGGAGTTATTAATGTGAAACAGATACCTTGATTATATGGACAAAGCAATAAAACATGGTCAAGAGCCTCTACTGCTATGAGGAGGTACACTTCTCATACGTTTTTTTTTTAATGGCTGTTGGAAGCACATTAAAATATGCTGTGGTAAATGCAGAACTAAATTTAGGAACCATTAGTTTAGTGAGATGATTGGGACGATAAGTTCTGTACTGTATTTGCCAAAGAAGAATACTTGCAATGTTTGGGATAACTTAAAATATGCATGTAGCTGTATACTGAAATTTAGACAGATTAGCCTTGAGGTATGCTATTTTGAGGTTCAACTGTCATCCATACGATCCCCTGTAATATCTACTTCCAGCACATCCTCATTTTGAATTTATTTAAGGGTTCATAGAATTTTATGATGGGATTCAACTTCCTAACTCCTGCAAGCAATCCAAATTGGCACAATGCTTGCCAGCTACCTTCTGCGTAGGCCTCTCATGGATAATATAATGTAGGCAAATAAAGTACCACTGAAAATTTATGAAAACAACTGATGGCCTATCATGGAGCTTATTTAATATTATTTTGCAAACCATTTTGACTTGCCATCACAAAATACTATGATTTGCTCTGGAAATATCTATGTTGAGGCCATTTTCAAAAGGAATAAAAATTGACTGTCAAGCCGTATGGGATTCTCAGTTGAGTACACAGCATTTAAAAAACACATCTCTGAATTTTTCTTGTGCATGTACACATTTTTTTAAAACAGAGAGTCACATTCCCTGACATTCAGAAGCCTACACAGAATGGGAAGAGATCCTCAGAACTGGGCATCTGGCATCACTAATGCAGAGTCTTACATTCAAGCTTTATACAATATGCTAATATGCCAATAATCACATACAGAAATGTTTTCTCATATAGCTTTGCCCTAATAAAATGTTAGGAAATCTTATAGAATGACTTCTGCTACCACATCACTTTTATTACCCTTACCATCATATCACTGACAGCTTCAGATAACTTCCTAAGGAAAGGGGTACCCATAAGCTATTTCCGCACTATACTGTTAATAGTGCTATTATTCCATGTTCAACATCCTGTGGAATTCTGCAGTTTGTAGTTTACTGAGGCCAAAGAGCTCTCTGGCTGAGAGTTATAAAGGCCCCTGCCTATACTGCAAATTCCAGGATTCCATAGAAATAATAGCATTATAGTGCAGAAATGGCCATATTCTAGAATAATTTGTCTGTTTTGAAGAGGACTTTAGAATGTTCTTAATTTCTAGTTATTAATTTTACATTTTTAAAGTGTCTTTTTAATCAGTTGTTCATCACCTTGGGGCTCTTGTGCATTGAGAGATGATAAATGCCTTGAAATTTTCTTTATCTTTGATACAATTGGAAACACCATGAAAAATAGTAGTGGGGTCTGTGAGAAGTGTCTTTGGCTGATGGAAGGGAAATGGGTTGTTCAAGATCTGCACTTTGTCTTTGTCTTGTCATTGTTCTCAGTCACTTTTTTGCATCAGCTAACATAACACAACATATACATGGGCTGATGTTTTGAAATGAAGTGCACAAGTGTTCTTTTAGAACAGGAAGGGTTTTTTTTTCCTGATTGCACTTTTTAAAAAATGTGTATATTGTTTCTTCCCTTGATCTAGTGCTTCCTAAATGACATTTGGCTTGTTAATTGTTCTCCTCACTGTGAGAAAAAAAATAGAGATCTGAAACCCCTGGAAGGGGTATTCTACTATGCATAATGTAAAAGTCTGCCCTTGAAATGCATTTGGAAATTTCAGTGGATGTAGAACATCACAACCCCTTCTCATAAGTTATGGAACAGCAGAACACCATATGACTTATACTGCAGCAATGTCATATATTACCTGTTAGGACCAATAGAGATGTTATGGTAACTAGGCAATTAATAATTGTCCAGTTGCTCTTAAAGGACCTCTGGTTGCCTCCAATCCAGGTTAGTCTATAGCAGGTGGGAGAGCACCTCCAACTAACAGGTTTTGCTTAAAGAGAACTAATCAAACAGTTATTAATTGCATAATTATCCTCACATTTGTTTGCCATAAAAGGTAGTTACAATTTGCAGTATTAACCTTTGAAATGGTAGAGAGTCTGAATCCTACAGAAAACTACATACCCACTGGAAGCTAAGCAGAGTCAGTTCCGGTTAGTACTTGGATGGGAGACTACCAACAAATACCAGATGCTATAGGCTATATTTCAGAGTAAAGAACTGATAAAACCACCTCTGAGAAATTCATGGGGTCACCATAAGTCAACTGGCAACTTCAAGGCGCGCGCGCATAAACACACACACACACTGCTCTGGGTAGTGTGCTTACACATAGTAAAATGTGGCTATGATTTAGAACTAGGCTTTCTTTATAGCCATAATCCACACCTACTTTTCTTGAGGAAACATACAGAAAAGCAAGTGAAGGAGTGGACTGGTGCCTCAATCTCCACATTTAAACATGACTGCCAGTAACAAGTTCTCTTGGTAGAAATGCCTATTCCACATAATTATTTTCCCTCCAGGGTGGCAGCTGGATGGCCTCATGCTTATATTCCTCTCAGCCCCCTCTTTTTGCGCCATGGCTTCTAAACTGAAGTCCTTCAGGGAGTAATTTTCTAGCTTTGGAGTAAAAAGGTAGGAGAAAATGTTAGTACTGAGCAATTTGTTAATTGGTGAACAGTGTTGTGTAGGGGTTTAAGTGTTTGACTACAGCCCTGGAAACCAGGGTCTGATTCCTCACACAGCCATGGAAACCCACTGGGTTACCTTGGGTGCATCGCACACTCTCAGCCACAAAACCCCTACGATAAATTCACCTTAAGGTCGCTGTAAGTTGGAAATGACTTAGAGGCACACAGCAACAACAATTTGCTAATTAATACCAGATACAGATGTGGACCTTGGGTGCATCACACACTTTCAGCCCCAGAAAACCCCATGATATTGTTACTATAAGTTGCAAATGGCTTGAAGGAACACAACAATAACAATATTGATATGGACAGATGTAGATGACTGATAGATAGATAGATAGATAGATAGATAGATAGATAGATAGATCTGTTCCTTTATTAGCAGTTGGAACTGGCATTGTTAAATTTGAAGAATTTACTGTGATCTTATGCAGCCCAAGCTAATTTTATTGGCAGTTTTGGTAACATGACTTACCAGATGTCTTAATTAAAACCATCTTGGATCTGTTGTAGGTCAGATTTCATCACATATAGGCCCAAAGAAGATTAAATTAACCTTGAAGACATTACCTCCTTTTATTGCAGTTATAGGACATTCCCTAAGGCCTCACACACCTTCAGAAACAGATTTTTCAGCTCAGAATGCATGACAAAGGCCTCAAACTGGATTTTCTGGCAGAAAACTTGCTGGCTGGCAATCCTGTCGTGCATCAATAAGAAAGATGAATTTCTACTTGCAACTGATCCTTGCAGATCTGTGTACCATCGTAACACAAGGTATCAAATGATAAAAAGCCCTATTTGGGACAATCTTAGGGTAAGGCATATTTGCTGTAATGGAAGAATGTGCCAAATAAATGAGCAGATTTGATCAGTATATCCTCAATGATGGTTTGGCTATGAATTTGGTACCTAAATCCAAATAATTACATTTGAACTGATGATACTTCTTAGGCTCTTTGGATGTTTAATGATGCAACCCCATTGATTTTGTTGGAAACCTTATGTACATTTTGTTTTAATTCTGCTTTCTGAACAATTCTCCATCTCAATGGTGATGGCGTAAAATGCAGCGTTTCCAACATTTCACAAGTAAGAAGGCTGCCTATATGCTTGTTGTAACATTCCTATTTTCACACCAAAGATCATTTCCTCTGAGTCTGGTCACAAGGTTATAAAGTGAAGAGAGTGTTTGTTCTTTTTGTTAAAATATTAGAAAGCACTTGATTATCCTACAATGTGTTATTCTTCTGAGCAGCTCAGAATAAACATCACTAAGACAAGAATGTGAAATGGCTAATTCTATACTACAAGGCATCATAGTGTACATATGTGCTGTGTTGTATCTTCAAGGAGCTTTGCCCTTTCCCCTCTCTAAGAGTGAAGTTCTATTGAACTGAGGAATGGCTTGAAGCTTCAGGCAGTGGTGTACCTAGGCTCAGCAGTGCCTGGGGCAAGTGTAGAAGTTGTGCCCCTCAGCACTGCTACCACTGCTGCTTCCCCTCCCAAGCAGGCCAAGAAGGACAGGGGGCACTGGTGAGCAGGCACAGAAGAGTGTGGTGGGGGAGGCGGGGTAGTGCAGAAGAGTGTACGGAGATGGCAGGTGGGTGCAGAAAGGCACAGGGAGGTGGCAGGTGGGTGTGGAAGGGTGCAGGGATGACCAGCAGGCATGGGGGGATGGCGGCTTTTGCGCCCCCCTGGGAATGGCACCCAGAGTACGCACTCCAGTTGCAGCACCCTAGATCCGCCTCTGACTTCAGGAATGACCATTCCAGTGTGCTCACCAAAAATTTTATAAACATCCCCCTCCAACATTTTCCTAAAGGGAAAATAGAGCCAAAGATTCATGGGGCACAAGTGGCAGAAAGCTGATTCTCAGTTAACCCAAGAATAGACAAATACTCTGAACGGAAGGTATATTCAAAGCAGGGAAAACTACCAAGAAGTTTTTTTGAAATGATGGATTTATTAACATTGGTAGATGCTTGGCGATTTTTATATAATGACATGAAAGAATACACCTTTTATTCAGAGGTTCATAGTATGTGGGCAAGGATCGATATGATCCTGGTGTCGAAGGGATTAACTAAAGAGCTTAAGCGAATAGACATTATGCCAAGACGCATTTCGGATCATTGTCCAATTCAAATGACTTTAGGCATCAGGGAAAAGCAATATAATTGGATTATGAAGGATTATATGTTGAAGGATGAACAAGTAGTAGAGAAATTGAGAAAGGAAATCAAATTCTTTTTCCAGGAAAACTGGAGGAAAGAGGTAACACCACAGATAGCATGGGAGGCAGGAAAATTGGTAATAAGAGGGTTACTTATTCAACAGGAGATATAACTGAGAAGAAAAAAAATGAAAAAAGATTAGAAATATTAAATAACATTGCTAGAAAAGAGGCAGATCTAAAGCAAACTCCGAGTAATAAAACAATTAAACAAGAGATGGAAATCCTCCAAAAACAATTAAGTTTCTTGGATGCCGGGGAATTGCAAAGGAAACTAAATCAGATGAAGCTTAAATATTTTGAAAACTCAAATAAAGTCGGAAAATGGCTGGCGTATAAACTAAAAAAAGAGACTGAAAAGAAGCTTATTTGTGAAATAAAAGAAGGAGAGGTAATCCATCGAGCTCAGAATAAAATTAAAAAAATCTTTCAGAAATACTACCAAGAGCTCTTTAAGGAACAGAAACAACCTAATCAGATGATTGAAAAAAATGATAAATAGCTGGATGAATTAAGTATAACCACCTTAGAGGAAAGGCAAATCCAATTGTTAAACCAACAAATCATGAAATGGGAAATTAGAGACGCCATTAAAAAGTTGAAAGTAAGAAAAGCGCTGGGGCCAGATGGCTTCACGGCAACTTTCTACAAAACCTTCCAGGAAGAATTGATAGACTATCTGCATGAAGTAATGAAAGAACTTGAGAAAGCGAGTAGACCTATTTCATGGGACGAAGCATTGATTACTTTGATACCAAAAGGAGACAAAGATCGTTTAATCCAAAGAATTATAGACCAATCTTGCTTCTTAATTGCGATTATAAGTTACTAGCAATAATACTGGCAGAAAGGTTGAAAAAGGTTTTAAGTGAATGGATAAACAATGACCAGAATGGCTTCCTTCCAGGGAGATCAACAAAGGAAAATATAAGAGTAATCATAGACATTTTGGAGCATTGTCATATACATAATGAGAAGAAGTTAGGGATGCTTTTCCTTGATGCTGAAAAGGCATTTGATAATGTTAACTGGACATTTATAGAGAAACTCCTGAAAAAAATAAATGTGGGGGATAGATTTCTAAATTGGATATTACAAATCTATAAAGATCAAAGTGCGAGAATCATTATTAATGGAGAAAGGATGGAGCAGATAAACATAAACAAAGGAACGAGACAGGGCTGCCCCTTATCACCTCTGATTTTCTTGATAATATAGAGGTGCTTTGTATAAAGGTCAGAGAAGATATAGAAATCAAAGATATTCAAGTGAAAAACCAGAAATTTAAAATAAGAGCATTCGCCAATGATCTGGTAATAATAATGCAGGAACCAAATCAAGGGATAGGGAAATTGAAACAGATCCTGGATGAATATGGCTCTGTAGCAGGTTTTAAGATAAATAAAGAAAAAACATTATTCCTTACTAAAAACATGACACACAAAGAAGATCAAAAATTATCTCAAGCTTCTGGTTTTAAGGTGGTAAAGAAGGTGAAATACTTAGGAATAGAGCTCACTAAAACTAACAATGATCTATTTGATAATAATTATAAACCCACATGGCAAACAATTAAAAGAGATCTAGAGAGATGGGGTAAACTAGATTTGTCAATAATGGGGAAAGTAGCCACCATCAAGATGAATGTGTTACCTAAAATGATTTTCCTGTTTAATAGTTTACCAATATTTATAGATAATGTAGTTTTCAATTCGTGGAACAAAGATTTAGCAAGATTCATCTGGAATGGGAAAAAGCCATGTATTAAGATGAAAAATTTAAAAGAGAAAGTCGAAAAAGGCGGCATGGGTTTACCGGACTTGAAATTATATCATCAGGCATGTGCCCTCTCATGGATTTGTGAATGGTCGAGGCTAGAAAATAAAAGGCTCTTAACCCTGGAAGGGGATGATCTTCCATGGGGTTGGCACGCATATTTATTTTATGATAAGGTAAAGGTGAATAAAGACTTCAACAATCACATAATTAGAAAATCACTTTTAAAAGTTTGGATACAGTTTAAAAAGAAGTTCTATGTTAAAATCCCGTTATGGGCTTCTACACACGAAGCTTTCTATAGAAAAGACCGACCAAGAGTAAGAAAATGGATTACATACAGGGATCTACTCAAGATTGAGACTGGGAACTTGAGATATAATACCAAAGATGAGGTAATGGAATCTGGATTGCTAACGCATTGGTTATTGATGACACAACTTTTGTATAGAACAAAGGCAGATATAAATAGCCCAGGTATTATGATAGCTGACAATGAATTTGATATGATCATTAAAAAAGGAGCTGATCATTGTATTGGAAAGATTTATAGGTTATTACTGGAAAGGGACTTAGAACAGGAAGTAATAAAAACAAATATGATTAAATGGGGGCAGGATATTGGTTGCCCAATATACTTGGAAACATGGGAAAAATCATGGCAAAAAAACAAATAAATGGTTAAAAGCTAGCCAACTGAAAGAGAGTTATTATAAGATATTTAACAGATGGTACTATACCCCTATAAAAATTGGAAAGATGACTAAAAGTGCTGATCATAAATGTTGGAAATGTGAATGCAAGGGGACATTGTTCCACCTGTGGTGGAGCTGCACCCAAGCCCCAAAATATTGGAAAACATTGCACAAACAGATAGAAAAGGCACTAGAGAAAAAATTTGATACATCTCCGGAAATATACCTACTTAATATGATTGACCAAATTCCAAATTTGACTGCACCACAGCAAAAGTTGTTATTATATATTATAACTGTGGGAAGGATGGTTTACACAAAAGCATGGAAGCAGCAGAACTCACCCTCCCTGCAGGAGTGGTTAATCAAAATGTATGATATGATGGAGATAGATAAATTATCGTTATTGCTAAGGGGTAAGGATTTAAAGAATGTTTTGGTTAACTTGGAAACCCATAATGAAGATTTTGGAAGATAGATGGGGATATGTAACAAATATCATTATGGATAAATAATTATAGGAGATATCTAGATCCAACCAGAGAAATTAAGAGCCACGAAATAAAGTGCATTTGAGAGAAAATTTTTGATTTTAGCCCATAGTGACAATTAGAGGTGAATATAAGTTTGAGCAGGTAATAAAAGAACAGGATATCGAGAAGAAAGATGTAATGATTTAATTGTGCTAAAAGCAAAATAAAAGATAGGATATAGATATGAATGTGGTGTTGTTTTGGTGTTGTTTTGGTGTTGTACAGTGGGGGTGATGGGGGTTGTATGTATGATAAGGTATGTATGGAAAATTTATGGTATGTAAATGTATGGTATGTATAAGTAAGGTATGTAGGGTATGTATAGAAAAAGTTTGTGGTATAGAACTAATGTAGTAAGTTTTTGTTGTATGGTTTTGTGGAAACTTCAATAAAAAAGAAAGAAAGAAAAGAAAGCTGATTCTCCGTACTGAATGGCAGCATCTGGAAATGTGCGGGTTACAGGTATCCCATCTCTGCAATCGTTTGTATATGACAGAGACAGGAAGCGTATCTTATACATCCTTTCTCATTGTCCTAAAGAAATGATTGCAGGTTTTGTATATTATTTTTTATGTTCAGTTAATACATTTGGTTGAAATACATATTAGAGCCATTCCTATTTTTAGGGAGAGTCAGGAGTTCACCACAAGCAGCAAGTATTGAAGGAATAAGATTGGAGAGCTGGGCCGAAGCTAACAAAATGAATTATAGGAGGGGGGATGCGTGGCTGGATAGCAGTACATGTGAAAGGTAGGGTCTTGGTAGATCACAAGCTGAACATGAGTCAGCAGTGTGATGAGGCAGCCAAGAAAGCCAACGTGATTCCTGGTTGCATCAATAGGAGTATGGTGTCTAGATCGAGGAAGGTAATGGTACCATTCTATTCTGCATTGGTTAGGCCTCATTTGGAATACTGTGTCCAGTTCTGGGCACCTCAATTCAAGAAGGATATCAACAAGCTGGACTGTGTCCAGAGGAGGGCGACCAAAATGGTGAAGGGTTTGGAAGCCAAGCCCTGTGAGGAATGGCTTAGGGAGCTGGGTATGTTTAGTCTGCAGAAGAGAAGATTAAGAGGGAACATGATAGCCATGTTTAAATATTTGAAGGAATGTCATGTTGAGGAGGGAGTGGGCTTGTTTTCTTCTGCTCCAGAGACTAGGATAAGGAGCAATGGATTCAAGCTGCAGGAAAGGAGATTCCACCTGAACCTCAGGTTCCTGATGGTCAAAGCTGTCCAACAGTGGAATATGCTACCTCAGAGTGTGGTGGCATCTCCTTCTTTGGAGGTTTTTAAGCAGAGGCTGGATGGCCATCTGTTGGGAATGGTTTGATGTGTGTTCCTGCATAGCAGGGGGTTGGACTGGATGGCCCCTGGGGTCACTTCCAACTCTATGATTCTATGAATAAGGAACAGACAGAGTTAAGCATACCACATTCACTTCACCCCAAATGAAGTTTGCTGCTCTCTGCTGCAGCAGAGGAAAGTGTCCCATAATCCATATTGAAATGAGTGTTAGTCTCACTACATGAAATGTTGGAGGCACCATCTTGTCCTTCAGCTCAGGCAGCAAAGCATTTTGGGTCAGCCCTGGTTCCCACTTAATCAATTCCCATTCTGTCAGTGTCATAATATGCATCAAGGATTGAAGTATAATTTTAAACGTTCATCTGAGTTTCACACTCATTCACTCAATTGCCGTTTTGTTCTCAGACTGTGATTGATTACAGAATTACAGAAAACAGTACATACAGGAATAGCTGTAACACACACTTTTCTTTTCTTTTTTTGTTAAGGCATGCAGAAAAGGTTTAGAAACTCACAAGCTTATTTCAGGAATATAAAAGTTTTAAAATATACCCAAGGAAATAAACATTATTTGCTTCAACCAGAATTGTAAAATGATCCCTGGCCAGCTATCAGTATGTATGACTCGAAGATAATATAAGTTGTAATGATCTATTTTAATCTTCATTAATCTGCATTCTGCTACAAAACTTGCATTGGTGTGACTGCTGATATGTCAGTTTAAGTTATATTTAAATCAATGATGCTTAAGCATCTATCTGCTTTTGAACTTGGGAGTTTTATCTCTAGTAAAACACATATGCTCAGAGTGAGTTCACAGTTACACCACTGTAGTAATACTAGTATACACATGGCTAGGCATGAGGCTACACACTTTTCCTACATCAATACACATACAATATAGTGGGTGATGTGAGTTACATTCCTGTTTGTCTCCCTGTGTGTCTTTTTATCAACTTTGAATTTAAAGGGTCACTTCATTTTCAAAATGGCTAAAAGTAGCACAAAGATTCAGCTTATCTACACCAGATTGTGGTTAAATTGGTAAATGGAAGTCAGATAAGCTCAGAATTGTGAATGTGTGAACATGCCACTATACCCAAAACTTACTACTGTAGGCTTCCTCCACCTGTAACCTTCCAGATGTCTTAGACTACAACCACCCAACATCCCTTCTGGCTGTGCTGATTTTAGATGATGGAATATGAGCCCAGCACATGTGGCCTGCACAAAGCTGAGGAGGGTACTGCCTCTAACTTAAATTATTTCAATTATTCTGGCTTCCCTCAGAGGATTCTGGAATTATCTTTACTTTTCTAAGAGCAGATTACGTCTGTCTTTTTACAGAACTCTCTCTCTCTAAACAGTATGTGTGAAATTTATTAGGCATGTGCTGACATGATAAAATATTGGGGACAGGGCTCGGTTTCACCCTGTACAGAACTGCCTTTCAGTTAAATGTTCTGACTGAGGAAGAAGTTATACTGTCATAATACTCTACTGACAAGGGGACCTGTAACTTCTGAAGGATGGAGCATAGTCATCTTACAGAAACAATCGCAAGCATTCAAGTAATCAAGAGTTTTGAATAAGCAACAATAAGGTAATAGGACTTCTGCTTGAATATTAATAAAAAATGGAAAACAAAGTAACATATGAGATTAGTCACTCCTTTTTAAGATATTCTACCTTTCACAGACTTTGCCGGCATTAGCTAAACATCTGTCAGAAAAAATCAGTGCCAGTTTCTTAGGATGATTAAATCAATCTGAAAATCTATGTTAATGTGCATGCATGCGCACACACGCACCCCCTACTCTGAAATTGGAATCAAAGTTTTTACAAGGGTATATACATTTCCAGGGAGTCAGCATGATCTTTAGATTATGACTCCAGAGACCAGAGTTCAAATCCCCCCTCAAGCCATGGAAATTCACAGGGTGACCTTGGACAAATCACACTCTCTCAGCCTCAGAGGAAGCCTCAGAGGAAGGTAAAGCCCCCTGAACAAGTATTGCCCCAAAACCATGATAAATTCATCTTAGGGTTGCTGAAATTTGAAAACAACCTGAAGACACAACACCAAATACATTTCCAGATTTTCCAAAATACAGATTTTATTTCTAATTTTTAATGCAGTTTCTCCAGCTGTATACTTTAAATTTAGATAAAGACATTTGTTTTGTGGACGTAACAGTATACGTTGGAATTATTTGCCGAGTTTATTTATTTACTTATTCAGTGTATACCCTACCTTTCTGTCAGAAAAGGTATTTTTGAGTTTAAAATGGTGCTTGTGGTGGTTAGGGGGTCATAGTCACCACTGCCAATCCGCCCCAGCGATTTCCCCCCCTCTGGTTGCACAGCCTCTGTTCAGCTGCTTATTCTTCTATGTCAGTTAGAAGCTGCTGGCTGTTTAGCAACAGGAGAAATCATGACAAGAGCATATGAGCTTACAGAAAACAGAGACGCATGATGGAGATATCAAGTGAGTCCCCCATTCCAAGCTGGTACAGCCGAGGAATGACTTTCAGCCCCATGAAGGGGGAGTTCCTCCAGGGGACAGATGAGGTTACCCGAGAAAGTCAGGGAAGCCCTTGCTGTACAGTCGCGTGAATTAAAATGATGACGGTCGACTGAGCAGCAGGTGCTGCACCCCTTGCCAGAGTCGCGTCTTATTTCCCCACCTTGGCAGAAATTAAATTTATTTTCATCAACTATTTTTTTAAAAAACGCTGCTGTTAGGAAAAGACAGGAATTCGCTTGTTTGTACGTCTAAGCGATTGTTCTTTAACAGAGGCGACGTGCCTGCAATTGTTTTCCAAGGATGTTGACTTTTTGCGTCACACAGTGGGAAATCATGAGTGCGATGAGAGCGATACTGAGGGAACAAGGCCACCCTCTGTCGAACGGCCCGACGGCAGCAGCCAGAGGGGCGCTCTGTTCCCGCCCCCGGCAGCGCCCGAACTGGTTCAGGGAGCAGCAGGAGAAAGCGGAGGAAGAGACCAGAACGTTTTAAAACAGGTCTGCCAACAATAACGGTGGATTTAGCTCGCTCTTTCCCAGTAATCTGAGAATCTCGGTAGTTCTGTACTCTCGAAAACTGGCTTTCTGAAATACTTTACCTCACTCGCTGCAAATAAAGAAGGAAAGAGAGAAAGAAAGATGAAAAGAAAATACTCAGATCTAGTAAAGATACAGTAAATAAAAATAAGAAGCATATGATGCCCGAGACTCATGTGAATAAAAAGTGACGTGAGTAGCCCCCACAAATAGAACTCCAGATAAAAATAGTTTTGTCTAAATGTGGAAAGGGTGTAAATATAGTAGCGGGTTTCAATTTACTACACAAGCTCCAACCAAGTTGCAGCCACTTATAGAGCTTGTGCGTCAGAGGAGAAAAGAAGAGAGAGAGAAGGAAAATAAAGCACTCTGCAATTAGTAGCTTAAATGAGAAGTAAATTAATTTTCCCCTCTGTCTTGTGATTAATGTTTGGAAAGCGGACAGGCGTAAAAATCCCATTGAAATGCAGATGACAGCATGGTATAACAATACTTTTAAAAGGCATAAGGAGGAGAAGGAGAACAACAAGTAACAGAGGCAGCTTTTGAGGCAAAGAATTTGATTGCAAACACGGACAGTGCACAAAGAGCTTGGGAAATACGTTTTGCTCACAGAAACGACTGCAAAGGAAAAGAACAGATATTTTTGGCTGCCTCTTAGACAAACATGGAATGGATGCCTGACAACAACAGTGCAAGAGGAAAACTTACAGTGTGTCCTCTCTCGCTCGGCACTGTGAGCACAGCCTCCTTCCCTCCACCCCATCTCCACACAGTAGGGCTGCCTTGCCATATTCTGAAGTAAATGAAATAATCACATTACCATCCAACACATGCCACCATGCTTTAACTGAACTCCTGATAGCAAACCCCCCAACTCAAGTTGCTAGATCTGGAGGTATCATTTCAGATTTCAGTAAAGGAGGGCAGATGGGTTCCAGGAAGCAGACAAAAGAATCACTAAAACTAAAAGATCTAATACTGGAGATACCCAAATTTAAATTGCAAAAGTACAGCACAATGTACTGTAGAGTATTTCTTTTAAATTATGCCTATTAACACCCACCCACACACCTAACATTATTTATCACAATATTATCAACAGAGGACAAACATGTTTGTGTGTTTAAACATTATAGTTTAATGTTAATATACACTATGTATATTAGACAGCAGCACTGAAGAAGTCAGAAATACTCATGAGGAAAAGTAATGTTCCCCTTTCAAAATGGTGCCCTCCTTGTGCCACTGGAAGAAAATAGTGACACAGGCTACTGAATGTTTTGATTTTAGCATTATAAAAAGATGACATTGATTCCTCATGGTCAGCAAAACATGTTAAGATTGATCATGAGTGTATTTTTGCACTAATTTAGCCAGTATGAACTATCTTTTTTTCTAAGGAAATGAAGCTGATTCCTGCCATTCAACCTATCTGTATTTTAAAAAATAAGTAAATAAATAAATGGTATTCTAATTATGTTTCCCACTTGTAATAGAATTTAATATCCCTCTCTCTATAGGGAAGACTCTTTTAGGTGCAACCAAAAAGTTCCTTTCTTACAATATTTTCTTGTAAGTAAATGCCAAGTCGAGAAGATTGAAAAACACTCTGCACATGCTCAAGTGAAACTGCAGTTGTTCAAGGACCAGTATTCAGTGATATCATTTCAGTGGCACTAATGATGTTATGCTTACTTCCAGACTATACACACAGATGAAATCACCATAGTTTGCAGCTACGCAGCTGGTTGTGGCAATGTTCTTACAGGCCACAAAACAGATCTACTCTGATTTAGCCACTTGGAAAAACCAGTGGATGGTAATGTGCACATTTCTATACCAGTGTTACATTGGATTTTGGCCTATATGTTTAAAAGTATTTATTAAAATATTTACTTGCACGTAATCCCATGCGTGAACAAATAAAGGGAGAAGTAGTTCAGTGGCAGTTTCAACATACACATCCTAAAGAAATGAACACTGTGTCCTGATGGCCAAGGTCTTGTTTACTCAGAAGTAAATGGCTGTAAGTTTTCAATGCCCTATTTTTCATTTGGCTGACTGATACTCTTTCAAAGACAAAGGCAATCTCTGTCTCTGGCTACAGTAGGGCTGTGAAAGTATACTCTGCAGGGCACCTGCAGCCTCCTCCCACTAATTCTGTATAATTGGTCGTTTTAGGCCTTTTTGAGAGAGAAGGCCTGAATTATTTTGTTGTTGTTTCCATCATCATCATCATCATCATCATCATCATCATCATCATTTATATCCTGCTTTTTTAAAAAACAACAAGAAGTGGGACTCAAGGCAGTTTACAGATTAAAACAGAGATAACAGAGATAAGCTTTACAAAGAGTAACATTACAATGGAATTAACTTATCAGTAACAGTGGAAGGGGGTTAACACTGATGGAGAATCTCTCAGAGGCAATGACAATGATACCACAGATAATGCTTGTTAGTACTGTGCAGAAGGAGGTACCAATAAACTACTTCGGAATGTCTTTTACCATGAAAGCCCCATGATGAAACAATCCAAATTGAAGCAAGATAGTGCCTGAAGATGAACCTCCCAGATCAGAAGGCATTCAACAAGCTGTTGGGCAAGAGCAGAGGATAAGGACAAGTAGCACTGTGGGTATTGATGCAACTGGACTCAATCCAAAAGGACAATCAGTTGTTGATGTGCTCAAAGGTGAAATGAAAGTCTGAAGTGGCATAGCAAATATTATAAGGACATGGAATGTGAGGAGCATGAATCAGAGGAAGCTAGACATTGCTAAACAAGAAATGGAATGTATAATACTCGTGCCAGTAAGCTAAAGTGGACAGGAATTGGATATTTTCAGCCAGATAATTACAGTGTTTTATTCAAGAAATCAAAATCTATGACAAAATGAAGTGCCACTAATAGGAAGGAGAGGTGTAGCCAAAGCGACTGGGGAAACAATGAAGAGTCTGACCAAATAATATAAGACTTCAGACAAAACCCATCAAAGTAACCATAATCCAACCTTATGCTCCCACTACAGAACAGAATAAGAAAACTGTGCAGAAATCCAAGATGAAATTGATCAGACACCCAAACAGGACGTGTTTATAATCATAGGCAACTGGGATGCAAATGTAGGAAACAGAGGAGAACCAAACATTGTCAGAAAATTTGGCCTAGGATCAAGAAATGAAGCAGAAGGGTAACAGATTGAATTTTGTGAGGCCAGCACTTTGTACATTGCAAACACGTTCTTCACAAATCAGAGACAACTATATAGATTGACATCACCTGATGGCCAATAGACTACAAATTAATAAATAATACATAATAATAATAAATAATAAATAATATTTGTAAATCAAATAGACTACATAACTGAGAGCTGAAGATGGAGAACTTCCATTCTCTCTGAAAAAACAAGCCTAGGAGCAGATTGTGGCACAGACCATGAACTGCTGATACCAAAAATTACAGTAAAGTTAAAGAAGAAAACTAAACCAACCTTTGTGCCAAAATACAACCTAAAGAACATCTCTATAGAATTTAAAGAGAATATATATATATATATATATAAACAGGTTTATATTGTTAAGCCTAACTGATTGGGAGCTGGACCTCTTGACTGAAATATTATTACTTCCCTAGTGACCAGATCTAAAAATGATACAAGATAAATTTGACAGGATTTATTCATGACAAACACACACTGGCTTTTCTTGATCATTGCATTATCATCAAGATTCTGGCAGATGCTGTCAGGGAGTACTCCTGTATAGTCCATCCTAATATTTTTCCTGGTATTGCAGTCAGGCTGACTGGCTTGTGGCTTCTTGTGGCTTCTTTTTTGCCCTTTTTGAAGGAGGAGACAATGTTTGCTTGTTGACAATGCTCTGGCGCCTCACGCATTCTCCTAGAGTTCTCAAAAATGATGGCAACTTGGTTCTGTAAGTATGTTAACAAGTTTCATCAATACCCTGGGATGCAGTTCCTCTGACCGTGCAGATTTGAACTCATTTAATTAACTTGTGACTAACCTGCTATCAGTCTTGATTTGCAATCCAAAATCCTTGCCAAGGTGGAAAAACACAGTCCTCTTTTTGGGGAAGCACATAGTCCTCTTTTGGCAAGAAAACTGAAACAAAATAGGTATTGAGTAGTTCTGCATTTTTCACTGTGATCTGTTAACCTTTTGCCATCCTTGCTTAGCAGCTGTCTCATCATTTCTTTGGTCATCCTCTTGCTTTGAACATATTTTTTTTCGGCGGGGGGAATTAACCTTCCTTTTGGTTTGTTCAGACAGTTTTTCAAAATGAATTATTAAGTTAAAATTGTTCACCAAAAGCATCTATAATAATCTCTTATGAACCCTATAATGGAGAAAGACTGGCTGCTTTACAAAGTTCTGGCTTATATAAACTAGCTACTAACTTCTACAACAACGAGAACCAAAAGAGTAACTTCCTGAGAAAGCCCAGCCAGGTTCTTAGGACTGGTAGTTTATTCTTTCTAATGAGCTTCAGATATTTTAACTTCTGCTAAGTTTATTATTAGTTATAACCCTTTTTATTTGAATCTCTTCCAGTGAAACAAAGCATAGTAGTAGTGACTTGTCCTTTTTACTTCTATTATTTTCCCATGCAAGGCAAAAAAACAACAACAAAAAAACGGAGGGGAGAATTGAAAATATGTAAGATTTCATACTTAAATTATATGGACTAAATTCTACCTTCCTACAGTCGAGTCTCTTACAGCACTGCTTTGTAGTTATCGCCTGTTAAAAGTAAAACATAAACTTTAAGCCTGCACCTGCTACTATTTTTATTTAATATCTCACTTTTTCTCTGTCCACTATGTTAAAGCCAGAAATATGAAGCAAATACTCATACCCTTGATAGTTGACAAGATGTTACCATTTGATTGGTCTGTGTGTGTGACATGTACGTGTGCATGTGAGATAGAGACAGAAAAAAAGAAAGAGAAAAAAATAGAGTCCATTTAGTTCACAAGAGAAAAGTCTATGAAAAAACAGCCTATGAAATTGAATTGAATTGAATTGAATTTTTCCCAGAACTAATTACTGCATTTTCTTTTTTTCTTTTTTTCCCTATGTGCTGATCTATGTCCAAAATAAATAGAAATGAACTGAACTTGTTTTATTTTTAAAGATATCTTTGTACATCTATTTT
Source organism: Iguana delicatissima (assembly GCA_948472985.1). NCBI lineage: Eukaryota > Metazoa > Chordata > Lepidosauria > Squamata > Iguanidae > Iguana > Iguana delicatissima. The sequence continues at coordinate 818,739 of CAOKZL010001062.1, forward strand.
GTGTTGGCATGCTTTTAGAGATCTCAGCTGGTAAGGCTAGAAAATGTCTCGTTACCCAAAATTCTTGAAGCAATGATGGCAAAGATGGAGACCTTGGGACCTCCTGCATGTAAAATATTTTCACTCTACTGAGATATAGAATACCCTTAGGTTCATCCATAGCCACCCTGAAAACGGAGGGTTGCTCAAGGCAAATCACTGTTTTCCTCTGTAAACTAGTTCTGCACCTTTGCTGCATTCTACCATGTGTTTGGAAGTGCAATTGACTGTCTCCAAATGGTGCCATGACTCATACATGAGTCTGAACCAAGTCAACACAACATCTTCAACTCCCTGACCCCAAAACCAAGGAACCTCTACTCTGCCTGCTTGTCTGCCTGTTTTTAGCACTGTGTAACTAGTTGATGTGTAGAATGCACTATTTGGATTCTTTTCTTGGGAAATTTCTGTTAATCCATCTAATTGATAAAGCATTTCATTGGAACTGCCAAGCTTAAAAGGCCACTGAAACATTTGGAAACTCTGAATGGTGAATAGGGCTTCTGTGTGTATTGCAGAATTCTCTTGCCAACTATGTTTGCACTTAGGAGAATGTTTTTTTGCAATGCATTGAAGTTATGCAGTTTTTCTACAGTTGGCTATAATAAATATTAATGGGTCGTTGGGAGACTGTTTATTAAGATCACATTTATTTATTTATCTTCCCAGAATTTTAGTCACAAGATGCACCCTCTCTTCCGTTAGCAACTTCATTCTATATCTCTCTCTCTCACACACACACACACTCACACACACACCACACACACTCACACACAAACTGTCTACCCATCTATATGCTACATTTATGGGTTACATGCCAGTCTTGTATATAAGGAATATGACTAATATTCTTCCATGAATACTGTATTTGTTGGCTTACAAGACTCACTCCCCCCCCCGAAAAATACTGTTTGAAAATGGGGTGCATCTTATACGCTAGTGTGTCTTATATGCCGGCAAATAGTATTTGCCAGTGTATAAACTGGGTGCGTCTTATACGCAGGCAAATATGGTAATCTGTGCTAACTTTTCTTGCCATTCATCATGATTTTATGACCTAATATCAGGTTGGTTTTGCTCCCCCTGCCATGCCATGTAGGGGATGATGGAATTGGATGAGAAACAGTGTGTTGGGAATGTTGTTTAAGTGAACTTTGATGAGGGGGAGAGACTCAGCTGCAAAGTCATGCAGTTGGGCAGGATAAGAGTCTGGGAAAAGTTATTTTAATTCGCTTTGAAATAAAATGCTTACATGTGAAAATTTGTAATCTTACAGTTTATAAAGTACTACAAATCCAATAGTTCTTTAGTCTTGGCAATTGCCAGAATGTGCTGCTGTTTCTTCACTGTTATGAATAAGGCTTTTGAATCCTTTAAGCCTGTTCTCTGAGTTCATAGCTAGCTAGTACATGACAATTTACCAAGACTCCTGTTGTGTACTTGATTGCAGAAGTACACTTACCAAGCTGCAAGGTGCTGTCTTGAGGCAAAAGTCAGATTCTGGAGAAAGAATTGCCCAGCAGGAGCAGATGCAGGAAGAATTACCATACACCAGCGGTGACCTGGATGATGAGGAGGTGGGCACCTGAGCTGCAATGGGCACCCACTGCACTGAAGTTCCTGAGCAACTGAGTGGCTGCAGGGAAGTCCAGGATCCCAGGCAGGGACCCACTGAATGAAGACACAGTAGGCAATCTCCCCAAGGAGGTGGCCTCAGCAGTGACCGGTAAGGGGATATCAGCAGCTACGCCATTTTGGGCAGTCAGAGCACCATGGTTCCTGGACAGGGAACTGCCTTCACAACACTTGATCAAGCTGGGAGACTCTGACCAATTGGGATGTTCAGATCAGCAGCACTTTTGGATGGGAGCTGGAAGTGGCAGAAAAGGATTGGGAAAATCAGCACCTGCAGAGTAAGCTGGAGGAGGCCTGGGAGCTGATCCGGCAACTGTTGGTTGGGATGAAAGAGGACCAAGGGCATGGGGCAGCTGTGGCAGAAGTGGCAGGGGGTGTCCTAATAGCCAGAGATTTGTAACCCAGGCAGACCCATCAACTCCAGCAGTGGTGGGATCTGAGGTGGTGCCACCATATCTGGCCTGGCCAGCAGAAGAACCAGGCCAGGCCCCTGCTTAGTTTCCCCATCATGAGACAGTAAAATTGAAGGCTATTACCAATGGCCAAACAGAATGTCAAAGTATTTTTTAACCAGGTGGCAGGTTTTATGGTGGGATGGGAGCACATGCTCCCAATGGAGGAAGTTAAATTGTGGTGTATGGCAGCACAGCTGAAGGGACAGGCTTGTGACTGGCTAGTGGGTCTCTACAATGCTTGGGCCCCAGAGCTTGCTAACTTTAAGTGTTTATGAATTTCCTGAGAAGATGGTTTGACGATCCTCTCTGTCAAGCCAAAACCTGCTCATGCCTAATTTCCTTAAAACAAGGAAACTGGGTGGCAGAATGCTCAGAAGAGTTCCAGAGATTGGTATCCCAGGTATCTGACTGGTCAGACACTACCAAGATACAGTATTTCCAGGAGGAGCTGAAGCCAGAGATCGTGGAATGGGCTGTCATACAAGACAATCTGGACACCTTGATCAGGTGGATGCTGCTGGCAGGTGAGGTTGAAACCTTGAGGCAACATATAAAATGTGCCAGGCAAAAGCAGGACACCCTCCCCCAAAAATCACAGCCAAGAGGGGTGGCAGCAGAAGAGTTGTCTGGGATGGTGGTGGACTGTGCCCAGCAAGTGAGAGCAATTAATAAGACAAGGATTATGCCTGTGATGTGGTCAAGAGGGACATTGGGTGACCAATTGCAAGGAGAACTGAAAAATCTCAGCAGGAGCAGACTGAGGACAAAGGAGGACAAAAACAAGCCCCCTCCCCAAAAGTAATTCCACCCCAGCACTGATGGCAGAAGAGACACAACAAGACTTCCCAGTGGAGGAGGAGAGTGCAGGTGCAGGGAAAGATGGCAGCAAGGACTGTTGGGAAATACACTTAGCCTGTTTTGAGTGCCAAAGGGCAGGCAGCTTCTCCAGGGTACAATGAGACCATGATGAGTGGAAGCAACACCCTATTTTTCCTTCCTGTCAAGTTGAGACATCCATATGGTGGGAGTAGTACGAACTTAATGTCCATTGTGGATTCAGGTTGCACATGCTGTTTAATGAACCCCACAGAGGCTGGTGGGTTTGGGGCTGTGGTCCAAACAATTGAACACTCCTATCAATTTTGTCCAGATGGATGGTGGTGAAATGAAAGGATGTCTGGTGAGATATCGAAATTCACCACTGTACTTCAGAATGAGGAACCTTTGGGAGACAATGCAATTTGTACTGGCCTACACAGCTAATTACTCAGTGGTCCTGAATGGATTTTCCTCACATGAGATGAAGAAAACTGGAACTATATATTTCCCTTTGGGAGGGTGCTGAGGTAGAGCTGGAGGTGAGAGATGAACACAACCACTGAGCAGCTTAGTGGAGCAATGCATCTGATTATCTGGGTTATCCTGGTGGAATATGCAGATTTGCAAGAAGTGGGGTCAGAAAAGGGAATGTGATATGCTTATGCCCCACCAAGACACTGACTGTGCTATTTAATTGGAAGTGGGAGCCAAATTATCTAAAACAAAATTGTATTTTGTGTCTCTCAAAGAGATGAAGTTGCTGAGGTCATTCATAGATAAAATTTTGCAACAAGGGTTTATTCAGCCAGCTAGATCATAGAATCATAGAATCATAGAATCATAGAAATGTAGAGTTGGAAGAGACCACAAGGGCCATCCAGTCCAACCCCTTGCCATGCAGGAAAACCCTCAAAGCACTCCCGAAAAGTGGCCATCCAGCCTCCGCTTAAAAACCTCCAAAGAAGGAGACTCCACCACACTCTGTGGCAGCACATTCCACTGTCGGACAGCCCTGACTGTCAGGAAATTCCTCCTGAGGTTCAGGCAGAATCTCCCCTCCTGCAGCTTGCATCCATTGCTCCTTGTCCTGGTCTCAAGAGCAGGATCATCCATGGCTGTGTTTTTCTGGGGAAAAAAAGATGAGTCACTGAGTCTGGTGACAGATTTGAGACTTGAATACAGTGTGAACTTCCAATCAATCAGTACCCCTTGCCTTTAATGAAAGACTTGTTACTACATTTGGCAATAGGTCCATTTTTCACCAAACTGGATTTGAGGGATGCATACTACCAAGTGAGCAAAGGGAGGAGGATGAGTGGGAGACAGCATTCAGCACTCCATTGGAGGCATTTGAATATTTGCCCTTCAGTTTGAATGGGGCCTCTGATGTTTTCATGAAGTTAATCAATGAAGTGTTAGATGAACATTTATACAAAGAGGTTTTGGTGTATCTGAATGATGTGTTCATTTATAAGCCAAACCCATGTAGAGTATGTCACATGGGTGAGGAAATGCTGAAAAAATTGTTGGAACATCATGTGTGGGTTAAATTGTCAAACTGTGAATTTCATACTGACAAATTGGATTATTAGGGGTACCACATCTCAAACAAGAAGATAGAAATGGACCGTGCAAAAGTACAGGGTGTGTTAAGTGGGGATCCCTCCAAGACCTCTAGACAGTTACAAAGTTTTTTTGGGTTTGACAATTTCTACAGACAGTTCATTCTCAATTTTTCCCAGGTGGCATTGCCCCTGACAAATTTGTTGAAAACTAAGAAAAAGTGAGGGGGGAAAAGGGGAAAAGGAGAGAAGCGAAGTAAACCAAACTGAGTTCTAAGCAAAATTAGAGCCCTAAGTGTCAAAAAGAGTTTGAGGAGTTAAAGAGACATTTTAGTACTGAACCCATTTTAAAGTTCCCAGACCCCACATGCCCTTTCATAGTACATGTGGACACTAACTATACTGCATTGGGAGTGGTCCTACTACAGACAGACAATGAAGGGTGCTTAAGGCCATGCACCTATCTCTCAGGAAAGTTCAGTGAAACCAAATTGCATTCACCAGTATGGAAAAAGGAAGCAGTGGCTATCAAATGGGCTTTGTATGCTTCTGTATCTTTGACCTAGCCTTACTGTAGGAGATGTGCACACATTCTAGAGGGGCTTGAGAACTTTGAAACCCTTCTCCATAGTCTTGTGGTCCAGCTATGTTAGTGTGGAGAAGCAGACTTTCTCTTCTGTAAATACTTTTGCACTTGTAAATCATCAATAAATCTGCTTTTATATCAATGGCTCTGTTCCATCACAGTCACCCCTAAATCTGTTTTTTGTGTGGCAGCCATCATCACACCCTGATCCAGGAGAACCAAATTCTTGTCTATATCTCCATGGTTCCCAAACCATTACTATTCCACTAGAAGGAAGAAGAAAAAAGAAGCCAACAGTGCTTTGAGTTCTTGCTGTAGAGCTAATAGCAGCTTTGGTATGTTATTCAAAGCAGGGAAACATGCTCTATTCTAGTAGCTTTCATCCAGTTCACTCCTGCAGCTGCTTTTAAGTAAAAACAAAAACACTGGGAGATCTGATCCTGAATCTTTAGGCCCTATCTTCCAAGTGTGGTTTTAAAATGAAGACTAACATATTTACTGTGAAATAAGGTTTCATGGGCTATCGTGCACTTTATTAAAGGCATCACCTGCAACTTTTTACTGCTTTCATGTTTTTTACTCATTTCCTTTTTCTGTTTTTCTTGTACATATTATCATACAAAATAAAACTTGGAAAAATTACTTTTTTTACTATAACTTATGTAATCTGTTCTTTCTTGGGGCTGATACTCTTCATTTTTTTTAAACAAATGAGTAACGGGTTTATCACACCAGCCGGTTGTCTTGAAGTAATTGTGTTGTTTAAACAGAAGTATACTGGTACAATTCATGTTCCCACAAACAATCTTCCACACTCCCTAGCAGACTGCACCTTCCTGTTCTTGCCTGAATGCAAACAACATGTTTGAACACGGGTTTGTTTGTTTGTTTGTTTGTTTATCCATTTATTGCTGCAATTGCACAACTTCCTGGTGCATATTTCTTTTTAAGATTTGTTTTGCCCTAATTGCGTAATTGTGCCAGGCTGGTGAGCACCTCAGCAACACAATTATGCAATTATGACAAAACATTTTTTTAAAAAAAAGTACTCATAAAAGCAGAATTTGTGTTTATTTTTTATCCCCCTGTGCAGAATTGCACAATTTTCGTTCATTATCAAGTCTGCAAAGGATGCAAAACTGCAGAGGTGGCTAACACATTGGATGATAGGAACAGAATTCAGAAGAATCTTGATAAATTAGAAAATTGGAGTGAAACTAATAAAGACTGAACAGAAACAAATACAAATTGTACATTTAGGCCACAAAAATCAAATGCGCAGTTAGGACGGGGAATACTTGGCTTAGCAGCAGTACATATGAAGAAGACCTTGGGATTATTGCCAATCATAAATTGGACACAATCCAAAAGAGTGATGCTGCAGCAAAGAAGGCAAATAATATTTTAGTCTGCATTAATAGAATCCTAATTTCCAAAATGAAGTAATATTAATATTCTGTACTACTCAGGTCTCACCTGGAGTATTGCATTCTGTCCTGAGCACCTCATTTTAAGAAGGATATAGTCAAGTTGGAATAGATTCAAGGAAAGGCAACAAGGATGAAAAGATGCATGGAGAACAAAACAAATGAAAAAAGTTGAAGGAAGTCAGTCTATTTAGCTTGGTGAAGAGAAGACTGAGGATATAATTGTACTCTTCAAATACCTCAAGGGCTATCACAGAGAAGAGGTGACAGGCCTGTTCTCTGCTGCCCCAGAGGATCTAATGGTTTTAAGTTACAAGAGAGTAGGTTTTGATTGAACATTAGAAGGAACTTCTTGACAGTAAGAGCAGTTTGACAATGGAACCTATTGCCTAGGGAGATTATGGGGTCTCTTTCTCTGGACATCTTCAGACAGAAGCTAAACAGCTATCTGCTGGAGATGTGCCAGTTAAATTTTCTTTAATGAGCAGGGGGATGGATTTGATAGGCTATAGAAGTGCTCCCAACTCTTATGTTTCTGTGACTGTAATGAATCAATCTACCCTTTCTGTTACCCACATGACAACTGTTCAGAGAACAAAACAGATGCCTCAGGCTGTTTATTATTTATCATAACTCCCTTTTGCTTGCACTTATCCTTCTGAAACACTGCAGATTCCCTACCTTGGGGCAGCAATTGCATGTATGCTACTTTCATACTAATTACACACAAAATCACAAGAGGAAACCCCTTACTCCTCTGATCCAAAGTCACACAACCCTGGGGTTGCCATATTCTACATCCTTAAATCTGAGTGCCTAATTTGCATGTTATACAAATTAATCTAATTATTCAGATTACTCTCATTTGCATTCTCTTTTTTTTGCTTTGTTTGCATTTATCTATATTAGCAAAAAACAAAAAAACCCTAGTCTATAACGGTGACAAAAACAACAAAAAGAATAATATATAATACATAAATAATACATAATATATATGGCATAATATAATAAAACATGTTACATAACATAGTACATTGAACATAATATATATTCTACGTAATATATTTACAAAAAAATAAGAACACAACACAACAATATAATAATACACAGACTAACATGGACATATTCATTCCTCATGTAGTAACAATAAAAGAACAAACACAATAATATTAACATTTTGCTATACACAGACACCTCCAGTGGAGTTCTCATAAGATTTCTTCCTTTTTTTTTTGGCTATCAATTTTTCTGCAGGGAAATATGCAGAGGAAATTAGGAAAAAACATAGCCTGATTTCCTTCAATGATTGTTGTGTGCCTTTAAGTCATTTCCAACTTATGGCAACCCTAAGGCAAACCTATCATGGGGTTTTCTTGACAAGATTTGTTCAAGGGCTTTGCTTCTACCTTTTCTGAGGCTGAGTGTGACCTGACCAAAGTGAAGTACAGTTTCCATGGCTGAGTGGGAACAGAGGATTCAAACCCTGGTCTCCAGAGTCAGAGGCGATTTCCACACGACCACACTCTCCCACATTGTCTGATCACAATCCTGGCAGTGCCTCTGCCAGGATGAGATTGTTTCCCCAAAGCTCACCTCCGCACCTGACTGGTTGCCTGTAGAAGGGAGCACAAGGGACACACTCCTTCCTTCTGCACTGTAGCTGGCCTTCTTCCCATGCTGCAGTGGAGAAGGAAGTTTATGATCACACTTCCAGCCCTTCTACATGGGCAGCTGCAATTGAAACCTTGCACAATTGGGGGCCATTGACAGAGTTTATCCTTCAATGATGTACTCCATGATCATGCCAGTTGGGGATGCGAGAAAGGTGCAGCCACGATGATGTCATGTGGAAGCATTGTCACAGTCCGCTCCTCTTGTGTCGCCATGCCAGGGGGGGGTGCTATCCTGTAGAAAGGGCCATAGTCTAGCACTACACCAGTGGTTCTCAACCTGTGGGTCCCCAGATGTTCGTGGACTTCAGCTCCCAGAAGCCTCAGCCATTATGGTCAATGCTCAGGGCTTCTGGGAGCTGAAGTCCACAATCATCTGGGGACCCACAGGTTGAGAACCACCGTACTACACTATGCTGGCTCTCAGAGATACAGAACAAATATGTTATTAAAAGTAGAAAACAGTCTACTTTAACAGTTTTTTTTTTTTCACTTATTTGACTTTTTGACTTTTCTTCAAAACATACATGATAAACCACTCATCTATGCTAGGATATCTCTCATCTCACCCAATTATTGTTTTGTAATGCAAATTGAGGTTTGTACTTTTGAGGTTTGTACTTTTGAGCTGCTTTGAGGCCTAATGTCGGGTAGAAAATAGAATACAAATTATTATTATTATTATTATTATTATTATTATTATTATTATTATTTCCATTCCCTCTCACCTCACTAATTGTCTCTTCCCACTCCAAATATGTGTACAAATATCTGCCAACTGAGGCAACTCACGATGCAGGAACAGACCAGACCATACACCAAAGCTGGGTGAAAGAATGCCACAGTTTTATTGGCTACAGCACATAGGACTGGCTTGTGCATGGGTCTGTTGACCCACCTATTGACCGATGCTACTGATGAACCCCGAGGAGAAACTGTCTTGGAGTCAGGAGGGGGAAGCCACCCAACCCTTCCAGGAGTGCAGGGCTGTGGTCACCCCTTCCACATTACATGACCACCACCAACCCTGCCCTCCGGGCAACTCCGTCCATCCCCAGGACCCTGAGACCTGGGGAAATAACTGACCTAGATCCAGGAGTGAAGACTTCCATTCACTCTGGCCTGGGCAAAACCAGCCAATTGATTCAAACCAAGATTGGCTGGGAAGGGAAAAACATGGCTGGACGCATGGGGAGGACCATGTGACATGCATAGATTGGCAGCCGAGAGAAACGCTGTGGAACCTGCTGCAATGAGGGAAACATCCAAAGCTGCAAAATTGCCACCTGGTAAGCCAGGCAGCTCCTCTTCATGCTGTTTCACCTTACTGAGTAGAGGATGGCATAGGTTACAAATGTCAAGGATTTTTCAGAAAATACAATAAAAATTTAAATTCCTTAATTTCGTTGCTAGACATCATGAAAGGAAACATTCAGTTTGGGGTGATGATGCTTCTCATTATCAGATCCCCAAGGACTGGGAAGGGGTGTGCTCTAGATAACTTAAAAAACTGCAATTATCCGGTTGTCAAGATTGATTTGCACATAGAGTGAGTACCATGGCGTTACTTTATGTTTATTTGCAGTGTTGTCATCTCTTTTGTCTTGACAGATTGTTAATGCGTACATGTGTAACCTTAATATATTAAGAAAATTATAGGGAAGAGACATAATTCAGCCATATCTTGGAGGCTAATGCTTGTCTCTTACAACCATTTCTTGGAAATTTAAGCTGCCATGGGTTCTAAGCTGGGAGAGATATAGGATATAAAATAAACAGGCAAATACCTTTTAAAAAAAAGCATCACCTTTGAATACTTCTGCCTTGATCCAAGAACACAAAACAGTAGATTGATTGCTATAAAGTTACACTAACGCAACAGTGTAATAATGCAATAAGTAACATAGATAATGAGTGTGCTATTTTTAATATGTGATGTGGGTTTGATGTGGCTTTAATTGTTTTAAACTGAAATTTTAATTCCATTGTTTAATGCTTTCAAAACATTTAAACCACATATATTTTAGCTATTTTGTTTTACCTAAGCTACTTTAGGTCCCATATTGAAAGAAAAGTGGGATATAAATCAGTCAAATTAACAAATTTTGCATTATATCCTTCCAGTGTAGGCCATCCTTGGGGTCAAGTGTAACTCCAGGTGTAAGGAATCCAAGAGGGACATGCTGCTTGGGCAGCCACTGAACAGAAGCCCTCTTGATGCTCAAAGAGGTGGGGAAATAGCCAGAGGGAGGGGGATGTAAATCTTTCAGATGAGTGTTGGTGGGAATAATTCAGGTGCAGAGGATAGTCTGTGAGAAGAGTAGGCCTGGAGTTCTTTTTATTTCAGGAGGATGAGGAGGCAATAGTGCCTGCTGAATGCTGAAAATGTTCTCTCCCATTTAGTAAAGAGAAACTATAAATGAGTATGTGTGGGAAATGAGACCACTCTTATTCAAGAAACTTTATAGCAGCACAATAGCCATCTAGAAAATCCAGGGATGTTCATTTCATCAGAATTTCACACCACTGTTATGTCCATATATGATTAGTCATTCATAAGATAGTTTGTAATTATCAATTAAAATAGGATCAAATACAAAAAGATCACATTAAAAACATGATTGCACCATACACACACACACACACAGAGAGAGAGAGAGAGAGAGTTGTTGGTGTTTGCCTTCAAATTATTTCCAACTTATGGTGATCCTTAGGTGAACCTGTCATGGTTTTTTGTGGGGGGGTCTGAAGTGTGTGTGACGCACTCAAGGTCACCCAGCTCAAATCACTACACTGGCTTTTACATAGACATGTACACATACACATACATATACAAAAACTCACGAAAGCAGAGGCCAGCAACACAGTTCAAACATCACTGAATGCTTGGACAAATAAGATCACTTTTATTGAGTGTATAAATTACAACAAAATATGAACTGATAGGCACCAGATCCTATCTGATCTTGGAAGCCAAGCCAGATCAGCCCTGGTTAATACTTGGATGGGAGACTGCCAACAAATACTAGGTGCGGTAGCCTATATTGCAGAATAAGGAACTGGCGAAACCACCTCTGAGTATTCCTTGTGTAAGAAAACGCTATAAAATTCTTGGGTTTGTAATTCATAAGTTGGCAGGGTACTTGAAGACACATACAATCACACACTTGTTACTGCACATTAGGCCTCCTTGGAGATAGCATAAGGATATCATTTTGATATCAATAATTTGGCTCTCTTCCACCACTCATCTCCATGTACTTGAGAGGCCCCTGGACAAGCCCAGAACTAGACTTGGCCATCAAACGCTGCAATATCCCAAAACAATACAGACAGGCCAGAAAATAGCCAGATCACCACTTTAGGAGACCTCTCTGCAAACACCCTCATTATGTATGCACACTGTTTACAAAGGACGCCCTGCCCTGAGCAGGTAACTTGGCAAGCTAGAAGCTTAAAGGCCAAGCACTGAGCATTTGCATACAGTCTACCTCTTTGTCATTTCGGACTTAGATCAATCATGCTAAATTGTGACCTTTCTGAGACATTGTCTCGCACCCAAAACTCATTGTTTTCCCCGAGTAAGGCACAGCCTGCAGTTCCAAATCACCCTATAAAAACCCCTGATTCCAAGACCTTCCTCGGATCGCTCCTGAGCTTCATCCCATCTTGCTGGTACTGTGCTTGGTGAGCTCCCCTCAGCTAATCGAGCTGAGTTTCTTCTCTGCACCCCGGATTCTCCCGCAAGGTCCAGGACAGGACGAGACAGATGTCGTATCACCCATTTTCCCTGAAAGTCTCTATCCTTAATTCAATCTCTAACCTCTTAGTTAGCTGTGTGACTGTAGTGTCTTTGCTATTGGTTTATACGCAATAAAACATCCTTTCTATTACTTTAAACCCGTCTGGCTGCTTGACTGTCCTGATCCTGTAGACATTGGGTTGCAAGATCCTGCTAAGTTCCCCTGCCTCTCGCTAGCTTAAGTGAGTGCTCCAGCTAATTTTCCCCAACATTGTGTTTTATAGTTTGGTTATTTAGGTGTCCCTCCCAGGACCCCAAGTAAACAGGGTAACACATTGACTGGGCACAGGATGTACATTTAACTCACAAGGACCATAACTTTTATGATGGGTGAAGCAGAGTGCAGACACTTTCAGAAATGATATTGTGCTAGTGCTTAAGACAAATATTTAACATACATTTTGAACTGACATGTAAAGATAATAGTAAAGAGATCAGCCAAGTATGGCATAGCTGGTGATAGGGAATCCTCCTTGCTTGGCTTACTCCACCACTTTCCATCTGCAAAGCCACATGGCTGGTTCAAGGGGGTAGGTGGGTAACCAAGTGAGGAGGGTTCTCTGACACTGGTGATTAAGTGATGTGTTACCTCACTGGAAAACCCTTTCTTGGGGTCTACAATTTTTATATTAAAATATGATTCAATATGCCTGAGAGGTCGCCCGGATGGGCACATAGGCAGCAACGGTCAAACAATCGAAAACCAGCTCAGGCCAGTACACTCCCCCGTCACGTAGCCCCAGGAGACCTCAAGCTGTGCAAACCCACAGTAGACAAAGGGTCCTCAGTCCCTGAGAAGCCGACTTGAGGGGATTAGCGTGTTTGTCCCAAGTTGAGCATTGATAACCGTAAGATCGTATTAGGCAAGGACTATTTACATAAAGTCACACCACAACCCAACGCAATCAAAGCTCCTGAAATCCCATCATGCAAAAGAGGTTGCCATTGGGGAGCTTCTTTCTCATTGCCACACTCTTTGTTCTCCCTGGGAAAGGATTAGCCCTCCAGGTACTTTTTCCCCTACAAATAGTCCCTGTTTGTGAGCGGTTCTTTGGATCACTCCCGGTCATCCCAGTAGGTCGTTTCTCCATCTGTTGAATAATCCCCTCAGCCCTCTCTGTGCTGAGCTCCACTTCTTCACTGTTTTTCCCAGACCAAGGACTTCAGGAAAAGGTGCAGTATTACCCCAGCTACAATCCCTTCAGCATTTCCCCTATCCAGTTTCCTCTTTGTGGCTTCTTAATAGGTCTTGAGTGAATGTGTAAATAATTGCATTGGTGCCTGAGACTTTCATTCAATAAAATCATTTATTAGACATTTTTGTTTGGTTTTTGGCTTGGCCTGACCCCGTAAAAACAGGGTAAAAAAGACCCCACTAGGTTACCCTGCCTCTCACATTGCTATTGCTTGTGCTCTGGCTAGTTTCCATTCCCTACCACGTGGAGCGCATTAAGGCGTCCCCCACGGAACCCCAGAAATCAGGGTAACAGATGGACAAGCCTCAGTCAGCTACTCTGCCCTGGCACCCTCCCACATATGCAGTCTTCTGGGTGGGCAGAAGGGCACAGGGGGCAACTGCTACACACTGAGACACCAGAGGTCCTGCAGGGAGATTTCATCATTGAGCAGTAAAAGGATGCAGCTGGGCTGGGCAGATGGGAAACTGGGGGGGAAATGAGAAAGGAACTTGAGGAGGATTCTTCTTGTCCAGAATTCTGGATGCTCAAGAAGTGTTTCTTCCATATTTTGATCAGATCATCCAATATTCCTGCCAGATGCCAGATGTTAATAAATAAGAACCATAATCAGGGACAATTGTGACAATCACGCCATTTATCTGTGCCAGTGGGCTCATAATACCCTGTACTGTGCTTTCACACCTAAGGATAGTTTAATTATTTCTACTCTCCTGTCAAGAAGATGGATTTTATCACAGAAAGTACTAATGTGAAGCAAAAGGATTTCAATTTTAATCAAGTATTATTTAGAAACACCCTCAAAATTTATAGAGATCTTTTTCAATACAGTTGAATGACCTGAGCTCATGCACATGGATCCTAAGTGACTTTCTTGTCCCCTCCTTCCACTAACAGCTTCTTACAACTCAACCCATATTTTTCAAGGCAGGCCCTTGGTCATTTGAACATGCTTCTAGAGACCTTTGAGTGACTTCAGGGAGAACACAGGATGGGAAAATTTTCTTTGCTCTAGTTTTAGGACAGAAACAGCTTTGGTCACCTTGGACGCTAGGAAACTAGGGAGTGTATCCCTATTGGTTCTGTTGGACGTCTTAGCAATTTTCAGTGCATCAACCATGGTATTCTTCTGGGATCAAACTTGGGGGCACTGTTTGACCTCTTGACCATTGGCTTGTGGAGTCTCTCAGGGCAACAATCAAAGTAGCTTATTTACATGTCTTATATAGAAATAAAAATGTTAAGTTTGCAAATTAAGACTGTGAAACCAAGTATCATAAGACCACCTTCGTTCTTTTCTCTGTTCTTTTCAACCAATAGGTTTCTCTATATTCTCCATTGTTCCTGTGGATAAACTATCTCTTCTTCTTTAGAAAGAGAAAAAAATCACTGCTTCCAATACAGAATAATCTTATATTCCTCTGTTATCAATATTCATTTATCCTCTAAAATTCCTTTATATGATTTTTATGTAATTTCAAAGTCTTAAAATTACTTCATCAGATATCATACTGATATCATAACCAAAGTCTTTTCAACTTAGATCTCTAGCCATCATACCAATAACTGATTATCCATGCAACTATTCCAAATCAGGAAAAAAAATGCCCAGTACCTTTAAATTTATCATTTAAATTTTATCCCACCCCTATCTTTTTAAAATGTTTCATAGTATCTTCTTCAATGGCAGCTTTTCCATTATTTTGCTCTGCCATAACATCCCATTGTTCTCCAAATCTGGACATAGAAGACTGTCTTCTTCCATCATACTGTTCTGTAAGATCTATCTCTTCTCTTCCTGCTAATTTAAAAAAGATCTTTATTTGTTCTTCAGATCTTTGTTGGGCTGGTTCTTGTATCTCCTCTTGATCAATCAATTCATTAAAAGCAGGGCCCTGGATCCCAAATTCTTTCACTATATAGGTGATGTCCTCTTGCGAAATTCTTTTATAGGCTTTCTGTAATTCCTCTTGTCTTTAGTAAAGAGTTACTTCCTTCAATCATTCTAAAGGATTAAAAAAAATCTATTTCTTTAACTCCACACATATAAGAAAACAGCATCAAAAGAAAGAAAACCTCTTTCCAAAAACACTTATAAATCAACACACTTTATCCTTCATACACCTCCCCCCGAAAAAAGGAAAAAAGCAAAAGAAATAGCCAACTTATCCTTTACATAGCAATCTAAAAAGGGTATTGTCTCTTTAAATTCTCCATCTCATGAGAGTGTTTAGGCTAAGAGAAATGAACATGACTGCTGCAAACAAAGGATTCTTTCTTGTATTTACAAAAGAATAGTAACTTCAGATCTTCTCCATGCAAGAGATCCAGACAGTTAGTGAAATGTCTATAAACAGGGTGCAGATCATTCACCCCCAGGCTCCTCTGAAGTGTGTGTTCGATTCCACAGCCTTGAGAACTGCTACAGCCACTCACAGCTTCCAAATCCAGCTGATCTGGACATCTGCAGACCCTCCATGAGTCACAGAGTCCACAGTTTGACAAGGGAAGCCCTCTGTCAGGCACAACACTTCAGAGTACACAATCTAGCAAGCAGCTTGCTAGATCGCATCGGTCACCAATCTAACCGGAACCACAACTCAGGACATTATTGTAGTTTTGGTGGTAGTAGTAGCAGCAGCAGCAGCAGCAAAATTAAGCATTCATTTCAATGCAGTTTTGACAGATTGACTGATTGATGGATAGACTGATTGCAGTGCTGGTTCTGATGTCAGTGAGGTAGTGAATCCACTCTGCTTTTCAGTTTTAACCAACCTATTTTTGAGGTAGGGTTCAACACAGTAGATTACAGTTCAGACTAAAATCCAGAGCAGAATTGCAACCCACTGACACTAGAACCACCAGCAGCCACCTGGCCCAGGGAATGAAAAGAGGAATCAGTTAATATTAGCAAACCTGTTCAACACCATTGGCTGCCATAAAGTTCCTCACATGGTTGCTTTTCCTAAATCTAGACTGAAAAATTGTCAATTTTTATAAAGTATGTCTTGGGCTGTTAAAAACCATTTAACCACTCATTTCACTGCTTTCTACCACCTGTTTGCCTTTACCTTGCTGCTTGTTTATTGGCAGGTCTGTTTTGAGCAAAAGTGCTTGACACTTGATATCAATACCAGACCTATGTATTGTGAAATTAAGACTGCTAATTGTAGATTAATATATCAGGACAATAAATCTCCATGATCCAGGGGCCACTTCATTCCATAGGATGTTGAAACTGGAATAATGGCACTATAACTGGCTAGTGCAGAAATGGCCAATGTTTTGAAACATTCTGAAACTCTAAAAACAAATGTGAAAGCCTGCAAACAGAATCACAACAGATGACAGAAACAAGCATGGTAAAGCCACCGTTACTATTGTTTGCTGAAAAGGAATACAGTTTTCTCTTTTTCACAGGATATGTGAGGTTAATGCAATTTGATTTTAAAATTACTGAATTGGCTTTTTATTATTGAATTATAATCACTTCAGCAATTATCAAACCAGGTGCTGCTGATTGGAATCAATTATTTGTTCACCTGATCACTATAAAGCTGACAAGGGTGCACGATTGCCACTTGAATGTGCTTCCATTACTACTGAAGCCTTGTCAAAAGGCATTTATTCATTTATGATGCTAAAAAAATTCTCCCCTAGAAGACAAGGACAAAAATAATAGTAATAATGATCAAAACTGAGGGTGGAGTGGGGAGATGCAAGTTGCAGTGCCTAAAAATGTTACATGGATCATAAAGTAGCCCTAAACGCTAAGTTTTCAGAGAAGTTCTTCACAGAGTTCCTGTATAAAATTTCTTATATTTGAGGGGTTCTTTCAGTAATATTGGAGAGTAATATAGCAAAGTAGAATCATATGAGTGGTTTGAACTGGGCTACATCCTGGAGACCAGGGTTCAATTCCCTGCTTGGCTGTGGAAAACCACTGGGTGAGGTTGGGCATATCACACACTCTCAGTCCCCAGAAAACTCCATGATAGGTTTGCATTAGGGTCACTTCAAATCAATCCTAATACAATAATATGGCACACAACAACAATAACAAAACAGCATGAGCTGATTCTCAGCAGCTAGGATTAGGGAAAAGAGTAAGTAATCAGTACGTAAGATGTGGGTGGAAGCTCACCTGCCTAGACAGATCTTTGAAATTTATAGTAATTATAAACTGTGTATAGATTTTTGTTAATTTTAATAATCATATATTACTCTAAGCTCTGAGGTTTTTAATGCAATAGACTAATGCAGGTTGATGTGTAGGACTATGGAGCCCATAGTAAACCATAGGGTTTTGCATCATAAAGAAATAGCATGATGAGATTTGTGTAGGGTATATACAAACTTTGAAGATCTGGTCTATGGATATGATACGGACATCTAGGCCAATGTTTTCTTCCATTAAACTCTCAAGACTTTGTTTTGTTTTAAATTCAAGTGTGCCTCCTAGAATATGTTGCACTGTTCTGATGTTTTAATGTCATACATACCCTGATAGAAAGCCACTTGGAACTTGAAACTGGCTATTGAGAAAGCTCTGACTAGGATCACAAATTCTCATGATGCCCTGTTAATCATTGGGGCCTGATCAGGGCCACCTCATGAAAACAGATTCAAGAATTATCATGATGAAAGAAAGCCATTGGGGGAAAAGTAGATTTGTTGGTGTTTCATGGATGCAGCAGGTATTTATAGTAGAGAAAACTACTTCCATGTGCCACTGCAGCCCAATGCACAGGTTACAGGGGAATGCCCTAGAAACCCTCAAATTCCCAAATGTATGCGCATACCTCCCATTTTGACATCAGATGTTTTGACATCAAGGTGTTGCCAAAGGCAGAAGGCTTTTATAGAGTGCCTCTGAAAACAGACAAATGAATCTTTGGTATGCATATGAAAGCCACCTGTATATTCTAGAAGCTCAAAGAAGGAAAAAGCAAAGGCAAAGAAAATGACTCCTATGCACTTCTTCCAGTTGTCTGAAGTGATAAAATATAATAAACTAGTGATTTACCTGGCATTGCCTGGGATTTTATTTTCCTCTTAAGAACTCACCCAGTTGTCTTCTCTAGTACCTGTAACTTTTCCTCATATTCCCCAATCCAATCTGTATTCAGAGTTGTTAACATACAGAGGCTTGGTTCCTGTGGGAATACACTGTCCTCCTCCTTCCTGCTAGGCCTCATGTCCATATCACACAGCCTATTCTACTACCTGTGACTTTTTGCCATAGTCCTCAATCCAATCTGTGTTGTCTGGTGATGTTGATGTACTGTTTTTTTTTCTTTCTTTCTGTTGAATTTGTGCAATGGCTTTACATTTTTCTGGATGCATTTTTTCTGGAAGCACTTTTTGTTTTGAATGTCAACTTTAAGATTCCTCACGTATGGAACCCATACAATCTACTGTGTGAGGTGAGAAGACCTTGTAACTATGGCCATTTCTGCACTACACTGTTATAGTGCTATTATTCCACTTTCAACATCCTGTGAAGTTCTGCGGTTTGCAGTTTCCTGAGGCCAAAGACCTCTCTGGCTGAGAATTCTTAAATGCCCCTCCATAAACTACAAATCCCAGGATTCCATAGGATGTTGAAAGTAGAATAATAGCACTATGACAGGGTAGTGTGGAAATGGGCTATGTTGTATATGTCACTTTAATTTTTCTCACATATGCCTCCCAAATGTTTTCTGGCGTCCTTATTGATGGTAGGCCTCATCTCCATAGCAACCGGTCTGAGACCCAAGAGCTCTCTGACTGAGAATTCTAAAGGCCCATCCCTAAACTGCCAGCCCCAAGATTCCATAGAATCTTCACAGCCAGCCAATCGTATGAGGTCTTCGCCTGCCTGACACAGACAAACATTGACTTTTATATAGCAGATAGATAGGAGCCACTGTCCACCCCTCAAAACTACCAAGAAGGTATAATGTTCACCAGAAATCACGGGATGGTGTGCCTGTCAAAGACAAACAGAAAGCTAATGGGAAAGTGAATTGGTTTGCCTGCAAGCTCCTAATCTCTTTTAGCCTCCCAAAGTGATGCATAGCTGTCTAGCTAGCTGTAACATGGAACAGCAGCCTACTAAGGTTTATTTACATACCTCTGAGGCTGTGGACTATATTCCACTGAAACTTAGTCCACGATCTTGGCTTTTGATGTGCCATATGACTCCTTACTGCTTTTACCACAGCATATATAAATGACCCACCATATATTGAACACCATGAAGAAAATTGTCATATTGCTCTAAACCTATTTATTTATTTAATTCATTTACATCTCACCTTTTTCACAATAAGGGGTCTCAAGGCAGCTTACAATTTATTAGAAACAAAACACTACACAAAAATGAAAGTATAAATATGATTTTAAAAACAATTGGACAAGTTTAAAGTTAAAACCATTACAATTAATTAGAAGGCTCTCTATATAAAAGCCACAAAACAGCACAACACCCCATTAAAAGTTCATCACAGTGAATTTCTGAAAGACTGACAGAATAAGAATGTTTTTATTTCCTTGGGGAAGAAGAGCAAGGAGGAAGCCATCCTAGCTTCCCTAAGGAGAGAATGTGGGAGAAACCACTGAGTAGGCCTTCTCCCTTGTTTTCACCAAGCAAGCCTGAGAGAAGGGCCTTACCTGAAGACCTCTAATGATCTCATATAGGGAGACATAGTTCTTCAAATAGTCTGTACCTAAGGGCTTTATAGGTCATCATCATCAATTTAAACTGTGCCCAGATTGGCAGCCAATGAAACTTTTGCAACAAGAAGGTTCTGTGTAACCTATCATTTCTGACCACTTTTCAAAGGCAGTTCACTGTGGAGCCCATTACAGTAATTCCACACACTTCAGCTGCAAACAAGCTGCCACTTAGCCAGGGAGGCAAGCAGTCAGCAATCAAGTGATAGGCACAGTTGTGTAGGCCAGTCTTTGCTGTAGGAGCAAGCATTCTGAATTCAGAGGTAAACATTAATAGTTAGAGTTTGAAAAGACATTTGTTAAAATTTAGATTTTCCACTGTATCTCTTAAGACTTTTTGAGCCCTTGGATGTGTAAGCTGAAATATCATTCTGCTGTAATTTCACTGCTCCTGCCATTATTGGACTTGATTACATTCCTTGTCTCTTTATAGTTAGCCGTGATTCTCCCATGTGCTACTTTTCTGAGTATTTTGTGAGTATGGAATTTCTCAGGGATATTTTGTGTAATGGTGGCACCTGCACCAGGGAGATAGTAATGTATTTTCAATACACGTACACATCAGTTATTTTGTGCTAGCTAATCTTTTACTCTTTTTTTAAAAAAAACCCACACAGGTTTTCCCACTATATTTAATGAGGCATAGGAGGCATAACTTAAAACTGTTGCTGGAACTAAAGATCTATAACACACACTTGGTTATATAAGGGTACACATTTTACCATGCACACAATTCCCATTGGTAGATTCTCCAGTTCTTTCTCTCTTCCAAATTTCCAGTGGTTCACATGGGACTTTATTTCCATACTTTGATCTAACTTGTCTCCAGTGTTATCTTTATCTCTGTTCTTTGTGTATCTACCTTAATGTTGGCCAGATGCCTTGAAGCTGGCTTTTCCCAACCTATTCTCTTTGTTCTCTCTTCACTAGGATGAGATGTTTTGACCGTTTGCTTTGATGTACAATACATTGTTACCCACAGTTCTAGCCTTGGCACAACCATTACAATTCACAATCACAGAGATAAACATTTAAAAAATACGAAGAAAAAAAAGCAGAGAGAGAAGAGAAAAAATTAAAACATTGGTCATTTCTGTACTACGCTGTTATAGCGCTATTATTCCACTTTCAACATCCTATGGAATCCTGAGGTTTGCAGTTTAGGGAACGGCATTTAAAATTCTTAGCCAGAGAGCTCTTTGGCCTCAGTAAACTACAAACCCCAGAATTCCACAGGATGTTGAAAGTGGAATAATAGCACTATAGCAGTGTAGTGTGGAAATGACCAAGGTCTATAGCACCCAATTCCAGCCATGATTTCATCTGGATGTAGAGACTGAGTGTCTCACACAGAGCCTTACACTGAACCTAACTGATCAGTCTTGGAAGATTTTTCAGTCCAAAATACAACTTGCATAGAAAATGAAAGGTATTAAAATGTATTTAGTGTGAGAGCTTTCACATCCAGAGATTGCAGTCTTCAGCAACGGTATTGTGTTTGTATTATTCTGTCTATGAATTCAAATGGATACAACCCCAACAATTATACCTCAGAGCAGACTACAGATACCGCAGATTTGGAGAAAATGGGTAATGGAAGAACATTGGCCTTACCCAGCATGGAGGAGAGTTGTCATCCTGGGCATATTTGCCTCAGACACATAAATTGACTTTACACTAGCTCTGTTTTCATGCCTTCCCCAAAAGAATCCTATGAATTGTGTTTTGTTGGGCATGCTGAGAATGAGTTTATGTGCATATATATGCATACACAGATAGTCATAGATAACTATAAAGAAACATTGCCAAAATAAAATTAAGCATGAGTTCCCAAACCCTGTGCTTGTAAAATGTGCAAAACCGGTTTGACTGAAAACTGTAGCAGAACAGAAAGTATGAACTACTGTGGGCACCGATGATTCCATTATAGCTGAGCTGAAGCTTCCCAGAAGATTTTTTTTTCTGTGAGAAAATACCTGAGATTTATTTCCACCAAGTAGAATTTCTATTCTCCTTTGTAATATTTAGGAAAATATTTCCTTCAGTTTCTCTGCCCACAAAAGGCTGGGTAATTTCAAGAGGCCATTTATATGAAGCTCTAGAATGTTTTTCAAAACTCCGAAAGCCATTACTTTAGAGACAAGATTGCACCATGGAGCTGTCCTTTGCCTATAATATCTATGTTTAGTTTGGTGCCCCATCATGATCTCTAATTGCAGATCTTCATAGTGCTTAAAGGCATTCCCTGAAAAGGTAAACACACTTCAATAAACATAACTATTGTAATAGCGATTCACATTTTGGTGTATGACTGTCATACCGATATAACAGATAGCCCCCTTCTTGGTACACGGCACCCTTACGCATATTATCAGAAACTATACTTGCAGGTTGTATTTTGTGATTGTACTTTGCCTATATTTTTGGATACAAAGAAAAATGGACTTCTGCCAGTTGAAGGCATATGTGAAGTCACCCTTTATTTATTCATACTGAGAGAAAGTTTCAGGAACATTTCTTGGGCTTTTTTTTTTTAAACCCTGTAATTAGTAGTATGTCATTTAAATACAATGATTATTGCTAAGATTTGGGAATTTGGAATGTTGGATATCTGATTAACTGGATAGTCTGGTGTAAGAATGTGAGAATATATGTAAGAATGTATGTGTGTATATGTATAGTAAGTGTAAGTGTACATATAATAAAACTGTAATTAGGCTAGGTCGTTGTCATTGTTTAACCCTAACAGTTGTTTTCTGTTTCCTGCTTGGAAATAATATTTTTCATATTTAAACATAAAAAGAGATTCATTTTGTGCATCATTGCAAAATGTTATATTTTAAATTTATGGCTGCTTGGTCATAAACATGAACTATTTATTGCATTTTAACAACCATCATTTATCGTAGCATGTCACTCAGTGGACTTTGCATAAGGATATGGTATACACTAGGAATACAAATTTTACGAAGACGGAACAGTCCCAGAAAACATTCAAAATAGGAATGAACTGAAGCACGTGGAGAGAAAACAAAATTTAATGTTACATTGAATAAAGTTTGCTGATTGTGTAAGCAATATAAAAGCATATGTTTAATTTGTTATTATTAGTCCCAAACTTTCTATGATGACTAAAAACAAACAAACAAAAAACCCCGAACAGCTGGACAGAGGAAAGATTTCATGAACAGACTATGGGCCCATCCAGACAGACTGGAAAAACCAGGAAGTTCCTGGTTTTAATACAGGTGCATCTGGACTGAGTGAGAAGTCTCAGATTTAGTTCTTGTTCTTTCCAGTTTTATGCTGGAATAAAATACACCGACATGAAGAGCTGGTATAGGCTCTATACTAGAAGCTGACAGAAAATATTCTGGGATAAACAAAGCATTAATGGAACTCCAAAATAAAATAGGAAAGAGCAGGAACAAAATCTGAGACTTTTTCATCTTAGATGCATGGTGTGGATGCATCCTTCATGATGTTTTCCCCATCTTGAAGTATTTACAAGGACTTTTTATTCCCACTCCCCAGGTCAGGTTAAATTAATTCAATATTTTCTGAAATGAAATGTGCCTCTCCATGGCTGGCTGGCTGTTATCCTAGAACTAGCTAAGCTGCCACCAAGAAACATCATGACTGTTCCCAGGACAGCACATTCAACAGAGCTCAAGTGAGGGAAAGAGGAATGCTTGCAATAAAAGAAAACGATCATGATGCTTAAATAGTGTAATATTGCTAAAATACCGTAACACTTTGACCGGAACTCCTGAATTACAATTAAAAAGGGCTTAATAGAATTTGATGAAAGTTACTTTCTGAAATATTGCCTGAGTCTAGATGTGACAGGTGGCCAATGGGAGGGGAGGAGGAAGAACCCGAGGGAGGGGGACAAAGTAAATCTGCCAGGGATACTGCCAGGGATTTCTTTCCCTTTCTGGATAAGCCCATAATACCTTAGACTGCCTGTTCTTGGGGAAAAACAACAAAAGATGATGATTGTTGCTTTCATTCATCCCTTGTATGATTCCAGAAACATTTGGATTACTAGTTTTGGAATCATCAGGGCAGTGGTAGCTTAACCTTGTGCATATTTCCTCAAAAGCAATCCTTATTATGCTCAAAGAAGCTTACTTCCTTGTACTTCTGTTTAGGATTGCACCTGAATGGGTATTTCAATGCTACAAAACAGTTCTCTCCTAGATCTCCACATTAGTGCATGTAAATTTGTAGATTTAGCCACCCACACGTTGTTTACTGAGATGGTCTTTGGGGGAAAAACATCTAATGTGGCTCTGCACAAGATTGATTTATAGATATTGAACAGCAAGAATTTTACATAGCTCTTCAAAATTTTTGGATGGAAGTATTTCTTGTGTGGAAAATGTACGCTGTTGATATGTGACACAGATAGTATGTAGCTTCATTTGCTACATATTAAAGCAATGAAGCTAAATTGATTGCAGGGAGTGACTTGGGTAGGCTTGCTGCAAACCTGGGAATACCTTCTGCCATGGAATCCCCTTCATAATACCTTTTGCCATCTGAAGGTAAGCTTGCCACTTCAAAAAGCAGTGCATTCTGGAAGCACCACAACTGTGAAATTCTCTTCTTTGAGAGGCTCACTTAGTTCTAACTCTTGCCAATTTTAGATGACTAAGAAAGAGGCATACTGTGGTTTGAAAAAGAGTTGAAGGTGCTATGACAGAGCCTTTGAGGGTGTACACTGTTTCACTTCTATCACAATATACTTCAACCTAGTCAACAGTACAAAAACCTATGTAGTATTAAAGAACAACTCTCTCAAAGGAAGCAAAGGTAAAAAAAAAAAACCTTATAAGCATAATATGATTTTTTTTTTTCAAGAAAAGTTCAAGACCATGTAATCCTAACATGTAAACCAAAAAATAATTTACAAAATTCAGTAATCAAATGCAACATTCAATAGTTTTAGCTTTAGCATAGAAAAAAAATCTCCTGAATACTATTAACATTGTTGGCAAGTATAAAGATTCTCCGCAAAGATGATAACTTGTCCTTTGGGCAAACCTCTATTTGTCCAGGAAGCTCAAATTTGAATCCAGAATCAGACTGACCAGTTATGGTTTCCTATTAAGTGATCACCCACAAGGTAGTACTATTTTCTCTCTCCGAAGCATTTTCTGTGAAAGTAAACAGAGGTCCAGAAGGCAGGATTTAATGCAATTTGAAACTGGAATTATATCAGCAGTTTCAAACAGATGGCGGCATGTGGGGATAAATGTGCTTGTTCTTCTTAGCTTATTTTGATACCTTCCTTGTACCATTAAAAATAAGCATAGTTTCAAACATTTTTAAAAATAATAGATAACGACATGGGCAGAATATTTAGACTGATTTTAAAAAAATGGAAATTTGTGGTGAGGGAAGGAATAAAATTAATTTCCAGTAGTTTAATACACAGTATCTGAGATGCTTAAAGCTAGCCTGCCAATAGGTTTCCTAGGAAATGAGCTGAACAAAAATAATGACCTTGAAATTGCTCTCTAAAATGTCCCAAGTATTTCACCATTTGGCTTCAAAGTAGTAATTACATTAAAATATAAAAGACTAGTAATTGCTTGTATTGTAGCATATCCAGACGGGTCAGTTACTATACACAGCTGCAAGAGAAAAGGAACATAATTAATTGGGTGGCATTCACCACTATGCTCACTTGCATAAAGTAGACATGATTTCACTGTTGCAGAATAGGTGCCTATTTGATTAAGCTCTTCATAAGGTTCAACATGTAGAAGAAAAAGATGACGTACCATGATGTCATTACCAGGTTCTCAAACAATACACACACACACACACACGTTACCCTGTGTGCTAGGGTTCCCGGGAGGGGCGCCCAAATAACCAAACAACAACAAGCAAAGATGGGGAAATTAACTGGAGCACTCACTTAAGCTAACGAGAGGCAGGGTAACTTTGCGAGGATCTTGTAACCCTATGTATATGGGGTCAGGTCAGTCAAGCAGTCAGACAGTTTTAAAATAGCAAAAATGATGTTTTGTTAAAGACAGACAAACACTTAAGACAACACAACCACACAGCTAACTAAGAAATAAGAAATAAGAGTTTGGGGGAAATGGGTGATATGACACCTTTCTTGTAGTCCTGAAGAGATTGAAGATGGAAGGGAAGAAACTCAGTGTGGTGGCCAAGGGGAGTTCGCTCGACAAAGCGGCAGCAAAGCTGGATGGTAGTCCGGAGCGATCCGAGTGGTCTAAGGAAGCTCTCAGAACTGGGGGTTTTTATGGGGGGAAGTATGACCGTGGGCTAGTCTGTACTTGGGAGAGAACAATGAGGTTTGGGCGTGAGACAATGTCTCCGAAAGGTCAGAATTTAACATGATTGAGTTAAGTTTGAATTGACAAAGGAACAACCAGTATGCAGATGCAGCTTGCCTGGGCGGTGGAGTGTCGGGACAGGGGGCTCTTTGTATTAGCGTGCATCCTTACTGAAGTGTTTGTTTCGGGAGGTCTCCTAAAGGAAGATCTGGCTGTATCTGGTTTGCTTAGGTGTAAACAGAAATGATTCAACATTTAATAGCCATGCCTAGCTTCGTGCTTGTTTGGAGGCCTCACAAACACTTGGCTGAGGGTGGCAAAATAAGACCAAATTGCAATATCAAAGTGATATCTAATGTCTCCCGAAGCCAGGCCAGTTCACAGTGATAACACACACTTACTCACTTGCACAATTTAGCACATGATTTGAATACAAAGTTAAAAGAATCACATCTGCATTGTCATTTCCCAGATTTGATCCTGGTTCAAATTTAACTATTTCAGTGGGACTTAAATTTTCCCTAAGGGACACTGTGTGGAAAAAAATCAGTTTTTTTTTTATCTTGTTTGTATCAGTTTTTCCCCTTGGTTGCATTTTTTTTTTAAAGATCAGTCAGATAGATGATCTGGCTTGCTAGTTTGCATGGTAGCTTTTATGTTATAGATTTTAGGCATACTATATATTTATAGTAATTTTGTGTTGTTGTTTTACACCTTCTCTTTTCCTGCATCACTCCACGCTGCCACTATTTTCTCTTCTCTTTCTCTGCTTCTTTAGACGTTGTGTTTCATTTTGCATAAGCTACTAAGGATTTGTTTTCTCTGTTGTAGCCTTTGTGGGGATGGGCATGGGCAACTTCTGCCCTGCCAATCTGAGTATTCTGCTTGTGAGATCCAGCCCTATATCTCATATTTTCTTATAAGAGAAAGTGAAGGCAAGTGAGGGCTACCTGTTGAATGAATGAATGAATGAATGATATTCTATCCTTCTTTAATTGTCACTCAGAGTAACTCAGTTCAATAACAATATGAGACATATGACTATGCTTGAAAAGGAAAGAGAGAGATCAGTGATAAAACTACCAACAGGACTTTGTCTTCTGGTCATCAGGGAAGCCAAGATGTCCTTCCTTTTACTCCTGATTTAAATACAAGACATATACACTACTGCAGTGCTATTTCTGTGTCCCCAACCTGGAAAGTGGAAAACTACTTTTAAACAGTATCATTACTCTTATAGGTGCAACACCCCCTAAAATACTTTGTTATCATTATAATTTGAGTTTTTAAAAGATAACTCTTTCATATTACTAAAAAATAACTGAAAGAGATTCTATGGATACACTCTGTTGAATTCCAGTACTGGAAATGTCAGTCAGACACTCAGCAAAAACTGAAGTGGCCAAGTAATTTTCTCATATTTCAGAACACATCCTGCCACAACTGTGGTAGTGAACAATCTCAATACCTCCAATGCAGTCATGATTCCTTCATTACAGTCAGTTATTTTTAGTTGTGAGAGGAGAGATGACATTTGAATAGAGTCAACAGGACAGCTATAGAAAGCACTGTATAATTTTGTTATAGGACTGTAAGCATACACATGAAATTCCTTAAAGATAAAGAGATAAACCTGAGGGCAATTTGCAGTACTGCTAATTGCTACCTACTAAAGGCATCCAGATGGTCTGTATGGAAATCAAATGCGCTGCATAATCGAAAGCAGAAGATAGAGAAACTCTTGTCTGTGAAAACAAGAAGAAGAGCAGATTACGTCACAGACCATAAACTGCTCGTATCAAAAATTAAAGTTAAGGAACACCAAACCAACCATCATGCCAAAATACAACCTGGAGAACATCCCCGTAGAATTTAAAGAGAATATAAAAAGTAGATCTGCATTATTAAGGCTATTTGACTGGGTGCCAGAAGAAATTTGGATTGAAGCTAGGGACATTGTGAGGGAAAAATATAAAAAGACACTGTCTGTATCCAAAAAGAAAAAGAGGCTTAAATGGACGACAGATGAAACTCTTCAAGGAGTTAAAGACAGGGGTTCCAGCTTTCACTTGGGATAATGGAGGATCTAACAAGCTGCTTGCTAGATTGTGAACCTCAAAGTTTTGTGCCTAATGGAGGACTCCCCCTGTCAAGCTGTGGACTGTCTGATACCCGGGGGATCCGAAGATCTCTGGACCAGTTGAATTGGGACCTGCAAGTCATCCACTTGCTGCAATGGTTCCCAAGGCTGCGGAGACAATCACATGATTTGGAGGAGACTAGGGGTGAGTGATTTTTTTAATTATTTTTTATTAAATTGTATTATTAAAATACACAAATATTGACTAAACAAACAAAACAACAACAACAACAACAGAGAATAGAAAAAAGAGAAAAGAGAAAAAAATACAAAGAACAAAGAAAAACATATATCCTCTCAGTTACCTTCCATCATAACAACAATGATTACATTACAAAATGAAACACATTATATCATTTGTTATCCCACACTTCGCTACTTCATCTACTTCTATCTTTGCCTTTTGAGTCAGTTAATCAACCTTCTATCTCTCTATTGGCATCTCTATCTTCCAATCCAATTTAAGTATCCCTAACAAGATTTCCGATAACTAAATTAATCTTTGCTTTTCTCCACATGAATTTTTAATATATTGAATTACTTTTTCCCATTGTCTTGAAACTACATTCTCACTTTCTCCTCTTATTATACCTGTTAGCTTATCCATTTGAATAACCTCTAATAATTTTAATTCCCATTCTTCAATCGACGGTGCAGCCCTAACTTTCCAACTCCGCGCTAAGACTAACCTTGCTGCTACTGTCATATAAAATAATTGTTTCCCCACTTTCTTATCAAGATCTTTCCTCCACATCGATAACAAATATATTTCAGCTGTCATTTCAAATTGAATATTTAGTATTGATTCCATCCGTCTATGGATCTCTTTCCAATATTTTTTCACAATCTCGCATGTCCACCATGCATGAAAAAAAGTTCCTATATCTTCATCACATTTCCAACATTTATTGGAGTATTTACTCGTCATTACTGCCAACCTCTGGGGGGTTAAGTACCACCGAAGATACATCTTGAAAATATTCTCCTTGAGGGCTTGACATAATGTATATTTCATTGTTTTAGTCCATAGCCATTCCCATTGTTCCATCATAATTGGATGATTGAGGTTTTGAGCCCATTTAATCATGGATGGCTTTACAACTTCATCCTCGGTATACCATTTTAATAGAATCCTATAAATACTAGAGATTACTTTAAATTCCTTTACATATAACACTCCATTTAATTCCTCTTCTACTAATTGGAGATCACTATTTTTTATATCAATTTTTAATTTTTCATACATGTGCCTATATAATAACCAATGACATTTAACTCCTGAATCATTCATCTCTTGTTGAGATTTAATTCTAATTTGTTTTTGTTCTATTGATACCATATCTTCATATTTTATCCACTTATCCAATAATATTTTTTCCTTTTTATAAAAAGCTTCATGTGGCGAAACCCACTTAGGTGTAATCCTACAGGCTCGTGCTACATATTTTCTCCAAACTTTAAAGAGAGCTTTCCTAAAATAGTGACTATCAAATTCCTTACCATTTCTCCCTCTATTAAACCAAATATAATAATGCAACAGAACATCAGCAAGAAGGAATCCAACTTCGGCAACTGGAACTTGAACACCAACAGGACAGCATTCAACATCAGGAAGACCAGCACTCCCAGCCGCAACACAATGCCCAGGCAATCCTGGAAGAATCTGCTTGTCGAAGAACCCCGGACAGGCCTCAGAGGAGGCGAGTTCTGGTGGTTGGGGACTCCTTGCTCAGAGGAACCGAACTGGCCGTTTGCAAACTGGACAAGCTCAATCGAGAGGTCTGCTGTCTTCCTGGGGCCAAGATAAACCACATAACAGAGAGGCTAGCCAGGCTGATCAAGCCCACTGACCGTAAGCCCCTCGTTTTGGTTCACGTTGGAACCAACGACACGGTGAAGCGCAGCTTTCACCACATCACAAAGGACTATGAGCTTATGGGGAGAAAGCTTAAGGACCTTGGTGCGCAGGTGGTCATTTCATCAATCTTCCCTGTTCAAGGATATGGTGCACGAAGGGAAAGGACAATAGTAGAGGTCAACAACTGGCTCCGCACATTTTGCCACCGCCAACAGTTTGGCTTTTTGGATCATGGCTTGAAATTCCAGGAACATGGGCTTCTGGCAAGGAATGGGCTGCACCTCACGAAACTTGGCAGGAACGTTTTTGCAAACAGTCTCACAAGGAGGATTAGGAGGTCTTTAAACTAAGTACAGCTGGGGAGGGAGACAAGATTATCCAGGACAAGGACTCAGCAAGTGCAGGGAAAAAAGGCCCAAATGATATTGGCCAAGTAGGAATAGAATCCAATCGTGGGAGGCGTGGAAACAATGCTATGGGACTTGCAGGAAGGGCACAGGGACTTAAGTGTCTCTACACTAATGCACAGAGTATGGGAAACAAGATGAATTTGAACTCCTAGTACAACAAAATAAATACGATTTGATAGGCATCACTGAGACCTGGTGGGATGAGTCTCACGATTGGAATGTAGGAATAGAGGGGTATAGCCTATTTTGTAGAAATAGACCAAATAAGAAAGGAGGAGGAGGAGCCTTATATGTCAAGGATGTTTTCACCTGTGAAGAGATCCATGACTTGAGCACCGGAAGCCAGGTCGAGAGCATCTGAGTAAGAATTAAGGGAGCGAGAAACAATAGGGATATTATAGTGGGGGTTTACTACAGACCTCCAAGCCAGACTGAGGACCTCGATGGCGCTTTCATAGACCAAATGACTGCACATTCAAAAAGGAGAGAGACAGTAATAATGGGAGATTTCAACTACCCAGATCTATGTTGGCAGTCAAACTCTGCAAAGGCGGCAAGGTCCAGCAAGTTTCTTGCTTGTCTTGCAGACAATTTCACGGTCCAGAAGGTGGAAGAGGCGACAAGGGGATCAAATATTCTGGATCTGATCCTGACCAACAGGGAAGACCTTGTTAATGACGTAGAACTGGTTGAATCTTTAGGAGAGAGTGACCACGCCCTATTAGAATTTGGCATTCAGTGGGAAAGAGAAGACAAGTGTAGCCAGGCACTCATCTTAGATTTTAAAAAAGCAGACTTCTGTAAACTGAAGGAGCTGCTGGCTGAAATCCCGTGGTCAAGAATAGTCAATAAGAAAGGAGTTCAGGATGCATGGGAGTTCTTTAAAAGGGAGATACTGAAGGCACAGGCTAAAACTGTGCCATTAAGGAGGAAAAATGGAAGGCATCTGAACAAACCGGAATGGTTGACTAAAGAACTCTCAGCTGAGCAAAGTGTTAAGAAAAACATGTACAGGAAATGGAAGAAGGGGGAAATCACCAAAGAAGATTATAAGCAAGTAGCCAGGAGATGTAGGGAGAAGGTCAGAAAGGCTAAAGCACAGAACGAACTTAGGCTGGCCAGAGACATTAAAAACAATAAAAAGGGCTTTTTTAAATATGTCCGCAGCAAAAGGGAAAAAAAGGAGACGATAGGGTCACTGTGCTGGGAAGATGGTGAATTAATAACAGGAGGAAGAGAAAAGGCAGAACTCCTCAACACCTTCTTCGCCTCAGTTTTTTCCCAAAAGGATAAAAACACTCAACCTGGCGGTTGGGGAGCAGGTGAGGAAGTGGGGGAAATGCAGCACAGAATAGGTAGAGAGGTAGTACAGGAATACCTGGCCACACTGGATGAATTCAAGTCTCCAGGGCCAGATGAATTGCATCCTAGGATTTTAAAAGAACTAGCAGAGGTCATTGCGGAAACTCTTGCTATAATCTTTGAAAACTCTTGGTGGACAGGAGAAGTTCTGGCAGACTGGAGGAGGAAAAATGTTGTCCCCATCTTCAAGAAGGGAAAAAAGAGGACCCAAATAATTATCACCCAGTCAGCCTGACATCAGTACCTGGAAAGATCCTGAAGCAGATCATCAAACAGTCAGTTTCTAATCACTTAGAAAACAATGCCGTAATTATGAAAAGTCAACATGGATTTCTCAAAAATAAGTCATGCCAGACTAATCTTATCTCTTTTTACAATAGAGTTACTTGCTTGATAGATGAAGGGAATGCCGTGGACATAGTATATCTTGATTTCAGTAAGGCCTTGACAAAGCTCCCCATGACATTCTTGCAAAGAAGCTAGTAAGATGTGGGCTGGACAGGGCTACTGTCAGGTGGATTTGTAACTGGTTGACTGACCGTACCCAAAGGGTGATCACCAATGGCAAATTCTCATCCTGGAGAGAAGTGACTAGCGGGGTGCCACAGGGTTCTGTCCTGGGCCCGGTGCTGTTCAATATCTTCATTAATGACTTGGATGAAGGAATAGAGGGCACGCTGATCAAATTTGCAGATGACACCAAATTGAGAGGGGTTGCTAATACGCCTGATGACAGGATCAAAATTCAAAAGGACCTGGACAGATTGGAGAGCTGGGCCAAGGCTAACAAAATGAATTTCAACAGAGAGAAATGTAAGGTCCTACACTTCGGCAGAAAAAATGATATGCAGAAATATAGGATGGGGGACACGTGGCTGGATAGCAGTATGTGTGAAAGGGATCTAGGAGTCTTAATAGACTACAAGCTGAACATGAGTCAGCAGTGTGATGCGGCAGCCAAGAAAGCCAATGCAATTCTTGGTTGCATCAATAGGAGTATGGTGTCTAGATCGAAGGAGGTATTGGTACCACTTTATTCTGCTTTGGTTAGACCTCATCTTGAATACTGCGCCCAATTCTGGGCACCCCAATTCAAGAAGGATATGGATAAGCTGGAGCAGGTCCAGAGGAGGGCAACCAAAATGGTGAGGGGCCTGGAAGCCATGCCCTATGAGGACAGACTTAGAGAGCTGGGTATGTTTAGTCTGCAGAAGAGAAGGTTGAGAGGGGACATGATAGCCATGTTTAAATATTTGAAGGGATGTCATGTCGAGGAGGGAGTGGGCTTGTTTTCTCCTGCTCTTGAGACCAGGACAAGGAGCAATGGATGCAAGCTGCAGGAGGGGAGATTCCGCCTGAACCTCAGGAGGAATTTCCTGACAGTCAGGGCTGTCCGGCAGTGGAATGTGCTGCCACGGAGTGTGGTGGAGTCTCCTTCGTTGGAGGTTTTTAAGCGGAGGCTGGATGGCCACTTGTCGGGAGTGCTTTGAGGGTTTTCCTGCATGGCAGGGGGTTGGACTGGATGGCCCTTGTGGTCTCTTCCAACTCTACATTTCTATGATTCTATGCCAACGCTGTCCTAATCCATCACCCTCTATTTTTAATAATTTACTATCTTCTAACTTAATCCAATCTCGGATCCAATTTAAAGCACAAGCATGATAGTAAAGAATCAAATTTGGTAAAGCTAGACCCCCTCTATTTCTTTCATCTTGTAATATTTTCATTTTCACCCTAGGCTTCTTCCCTCCCCATATAAATTTATTAATTTCTTTTTGCCAATTTTAATAATCTTATCATTTTGTATTATCAGGATATTTTGAAACAAAAAAAGCAATCTTGGTAAAATTGCCATTTTAATTGTTGCTATCTTACCTAACCATGATAATTTTAAATTACTCCAATTTTTTAAATATTTGTTAATTTCATTCCATATTTTCACATAATTATTCTTGAATAAATCAGAAGTTTTATTTGTAATTATAATTCCTAAATATCTTACTTTATCGGCTAACATAAACCCTGTACTTTGACCCACCTTGATCTTCTCCCCTTCTGCCATATTTTTCATCATCACCATAGTTTTATCTTTACTAATTTTTAACCCTGAATGTTTTCCAAAATTATTCAAAATATTCATCAAAATATCTAAATAGCTATCCTCATACTCTAAAGTTATCACAAGATCATCGGCAAAGGCCCTTATCTTATATTCCTTACCTTGTACTCTAACCCCTTTAATTTTATCATTCTCTTTAAATTTTTAGAATTAACACTTCTATCACCAAAAGAAACAACAATGGTGATAAAGGACAGCCTTGACAGGTCCCCCTTTAGATTTCAAATTTTCCAGTTTTAGAACCATTTATAACAATATTTGCGTATTGTTTCGAATAAATTGTTTTTATCCAGCTTATAAAATTTTCCCCCAAACCCATTTTATCACATACTTTAAATAAGAAAGACCAATTCACCATATCAAAAGCCTTTTCGATATCTAGAAAAGGGATACCAGTTTTTTCTGTGGATGATTTTCACAAAATCCTAATATATTAATTATGTTTCTTATATTATCCTTAATATGTCTACCAGGCAAAAATCCAACTTGTTCTTCTGAAATTATCTCCTTCAATATTATTTTTAATCTATTTGCTAAAATTGCAGTAAACAATTTATAATCTGAATTTAATAACGAAATAGGCCAATAATTTTTATTATCTAAGGGGTCTTTCCCTTCTTTTTGAATTAGTGTTATATTAACTTCTTTCCATGTATCTGGTATGTTACCTTTAATCGCCTCATTCATAATACTTTGAAGTGTTGGCGCTAAATCCTTTTGAAAGATTTTATAAAATTGAGTTGTAAAACCATCCAGGCCCGGAGTTTTACCTGATTTTGCTTTTTGAATTACCTCAATCACTTCCGATAATGTAATAGGTTTATTTAATTGTTCTCGTTGCTGATCTGTCAGGGTTGCTACCTTCAAATTCTCTATGTATGATCCCATCAATTCTTCTTGGGGATCCTGTCCCTTATAGATCGTAGCATAGTAATTCCTAATCGTTTTCTTAATCTGTTGAAAATCCGTGTGAATTATTTCTCCACTTCTTAGTTTTGTAATCAATGTCTTCTCCTTCTTTTCTTTCAATCTTTGCGCAAGCCACCTTCCCGTTTTATTTGCCCATTCGAAGTAATATTGTTTTGAATAAATCATCTTCTCTTTAAGTTATAAATTAATTTCCGTCTCTATTCTTTTTCGTAATAATTTAATTTCTTTAAGAATTTTCCCATTTGTTGGATCTTGAGATAATTCCAATTCTTTCTTTTTTAAATCCTCTTCCATTCTCTGAAAATTCTCTTTTTATCCTATTAATTTTCGCTTTTTGCTGAATACACAACCCTCTAAATACTGCTTTCGCCGCATCCCAAACAGTCGTTAAATTAACTCCTTTATTTAGATTTTCGTCCAGATAAAATTTAATATGATCTTGCATTTTTCTTACAAAATTCTCCTCTTGAAACAATCTATCATCCAGTCTCCAACCAAATGAATCCTCGAATGTACCCTTCAACTCTAATAAAATCGGGTTATGGTCTGAAATTTTACAAGCCCATATTTCTTGTTTCTGAACTAATTTAGCTAATGACTTCGAAATCAAAAACATATCTAACCGCGATAAAGAATTATGTGGTTCTCAATAAAATGTATATTCCTTTTTATTCCTATATTTATATCTCCACACTTCCAACAAATCTAAATTCTTCAACAAATTCTCAAACAAATTAGGATGTTTCCCTTGACTCTCCTTTATTTTATTCTGTGACCTCCTATCTAATTTAGGGCTAATCACCCCATTCCAATCCCCTAAACAAATTACCTTACTATATTCTAAATTAAGGATTTTATTGCATAACATGTTATAGAAATTTTCCTGTTTCTTATGTGGGCCATAAATACCTACCACCAATATTTTTCGACTTTGCCAATTAATTTCAACCCCTATAAACCGACCTTCCTCATCTTTTAGAATTTCTTTTGGACATAAATTACCATTTACATATAATACTACCCCTCTCTTTTTAACTTTAGGTATCGCAGCAAATTCTATGCCTATTTTTTTATTCTGTACTAAATAAGCTTTTGCTTTTGGTAGTCTAATTTCTTGTAACCCAATTATATCTAATTTCTTTTTTCCAATATAATGAAAAATTTTCCTTCTTTTTTGGGGAGTTACCATCCCTTTAATATTCCAAGATAGAATCTTCAGAGTCATGGTAAGAGGATTTACTTTCTTATTCAAATCTCACTTAATTATTTTCTTCACCTGATTCTATACTTTCTTCACTCTTTGACCCGCAGGAGGAGGAGACTGGGGGTGAGTGATTTATACCCCTTTTATGGACACTATATTATCCTTTGCCCAGATCTCTTTCATGATGAAGTCCTGAATTTACTAGTTTTTATTGGGAAGTAAGGCAAGAAGCCCTTATTTGCAGCAGTTGAGTTTGTTTCCCAGACACTAATCCCTCTCATGAGATGGAGAATTTAAGGAAAGAGTACCCTTTTTAGACTACCATGTAAAAGACAAGATGACTATTTTTATTTTTATTTTTATTTTTTTTTCTTGTTTTTCTTTTGGATAAGGATAAAGTTAGTGAGTTTGTAATTTGGTTTCTGGAAAGAGACTTTCTTCTTTTGATGTTGTCCTTCTTTTTTTTTTCTTTTTTTTTTGGACCTGTGGACTTAAAGAAATAGAACATGATCTTTTTCTCCTTTGGGATGTTGAAAGGAAATAACCGTATATTTAAAAGGAAAAGTTGAAAGGCCATTAAAATGAAACTCCTTTTTGTTTGACTTCGTCTAATAACTTACACTAGATTTTTATACTTTCAAATTGGGATTATTATTTTGAAAAATATCAGTTTGAGACATTAATTTAGGTGAAATAGCACTAGACACCATCTACTGGAAATTATTGCAATGGATTGTGAGAACAGTACTCTTTTATCTAATGTTATCCTACTTTGACAGATAACTGCTCTGAGCTAGTGTCTCTTTGAACTGTTTTTTGCTTTGGCCTGCTAAATAAAATGGATTCTGAGATTGAAAAAGAAGAGGTACCTGCATACTTTTTGGACTTTTGGATGGAATTTAGGGATGCTACAAATGAACTGAAGAAGCATGTGGAAATGGAAAGAAACCTTACAGAACTCTTGAAAGTGGACTCTGATGATCTTATTAAAATGTTCAATGTGAAAAAGAAGAGGTAGAAGAAAGTGTTCTGGACATGGACAAATCGCCTGATCTATCTTTTGAATACTCCATAGTGATGTCACAGGAAGAAGGGCAAGGAGGTTTACAGAAAGTTTATACAAGAATTTTACAAGAGAAAAATACCTATATATTGAAAGAATCTGGGATCCAGGGTCTGTTTTTATGAAACTGGCTGACTTAGAAGAGACATAAGAACAAACTCAACCATGTTTTGAAGAGGAAAGAAGACATTTCTTTAAATTAATAAAAAAAGGAAGAGACAGATCTTACTGAACAGTATAATGGGAGAAAGCAGAAAATTATACTCCTCATTGGAGAACATTTGGTTGTTATTGCAAAGCAAAACAATGGAAAAGCTGTTATAAAAAGAGACTGAGAAATTTTTAGAAAGATAGGGGTGAGATAAAAAAAATTAAAAATGAATTGTAGATTATTACATGGATAATGAGCTATTTGCAGGACGTCTTGAAATTTAAATTGAGAAGATTTTTGCTATGATACCTGATGAAATAATTTTAAAACTTTAGATTGTATAGAATTAATGAAGCAAAAGAGGATAGATGAACACCAGGTTATTTTATATTGGTGAGGAGAATTGTTTTCTTTTTAAATTGGGTTTATACTATACAGTAACTTTTTTCTAAAGGTGAGGTGATATAAAAGCTTACCCACAGGATTAATGAAAAATATAAATAGTATTTTTGGTTGAATGGAAAAAAGAATGAATATACTGATGATATTAGTTTTTTATTTTATACTACTAAACTTTAAATTGTAAATCTAATATTCATATTTTCACATGAGAAGTGTTAAATTGAGACCAAATGATGTTTATTAGTTGTGGCTTTGGAAGGTCATATTCTACATAGATTACTAGGTTAGATTATATATAGATTTTTAGTATCTTTTGATGGTTACTGTTATCTTTTGATGATTGATAGATTACTAAATAAATATATAATCAAGTAGATAAGTGACTATATATGATTATTCTACTATTCTTCTATGTAAATGATTATTACTGTTATTACCAACTATGTATTTATGTATGAGAGTAATTATGATAATAAGCAATTGGCAACAAGTAATGATTATGGTATAAAATGAAGGAATCAGTGCTTAGATATAATTATTTGAATAATGCGAGTTGTTTGCAACAAGGGTGGGAACTTTTTTTTTGTTATTTGTAGTTCTGTTATGTATTTTTATTTTTAGTTCTTTTGTGTAATGTTTGTTAGATTGTTAGATTGTGTTTTCTTTTGTTGTATTAGTGTGTGTGTGTGTTTGCACGTATAAGAGTTAAAAACAGATGAGAAGGAAAAGTAGAAGATGACAGAAATAGGGTCAAAATCCTAAATGCAACTTTTCAGCAACTTGTATGAAGGGACAAAGAGAACTATGATAATAATCAGTACAGTCAAATAGAATATGAAAAAAAGAACAAGATACCTGTGATGGAGCCTGGGGAGTGTAGTTAACCTGAGAAGCAGGCCAGCCTTAGCAACAGGTTGCCAAGGGACTCAAGAGGCTCTGGGTAAGAGAGCAACTCAGCCCATTGGTGCATGGGAGGAGCTGAGCTTTCTGAGGAGGAGCTCTGTACAAGGGGATGACTTGCATTTTGGGGGGAGATTCCTTCAGGCAGAGAAGGAGGGAGGGTTTTGTTGGATAAGAGACCAAATCACTTCTGAGTGGGTCAGAAAGGGAGACCCTGACTTAGCAATTAGGGCTTTGAGCAGGGGAAGCCAGATGTCTGAGTGGGTATGAAACATTTGTACCTGAATACTGAGTTAAGCTGAGGAATTTGGTTAGACATTTTTGGAAGTTCTTTTTTGCCTGTATATACTTACAGTGCCCAACACCTTTTCCCTGTTTGTTGTTTTAATAAAGCGTGCATTCTATTTTTATAATTTCAGACTCAGCAGAGTACTTTTCTATTTTTATAGAAAAACACTACCACAGATTATCAAATCTTTTTGAATAAGACTAGAGAGGCTTTACCCCTTACTCATTAATGTGGTGGATATAAAAAGGGAAAGCAAGGATTATATAAGGAGGGTGGCAGGGTGCTATAGCAGGCTTGGATGGGAGCTGCCATCTCCAGTCTGAGGGAAGGAAAAGTAGGCCTGGTCCCCTCTACAGGACGGCTTCCAGAAGATCCAAGAAACTAAAGGGAAACAATGCAAGAGTGGAGATTCTATATAACCAGCAAGGGAAAAGGACCAGCAGGGCAGGAAGAAATACCAGATACCCAAGCTGGGTTCAGGAAAAGAAGAGCATTAGAAATCATATTGCAAACATATGTTAGATAATGAAACACAACAAAGAATTAAAAAAAAAATCAGCTTGTGCTTTATAGTTTATAACAGAGCATTTGAGTGTGTGCATCATGAAAAATTTTGGATTGCTCTTAAACAAATGGGTGTACCACATTTGATTGTCCTGATGTGTAACCGTTACTCAAGAGAAGAGGCTACTGTCAGGCCAGAATATGGAGAAACAGAATGGTTTCCAACTGGCAAGGCAAGGCTGCGTTTTATCACCCTATCTGTTTAACTTGTGTGCCAAACATATCATACATAAAGCAGGATGAGACTCAGGGGAAGAAGGCAGACAAACGGAGAAAGGAACACCAACATTTTAAGATATGCAGTTTACACAATATTATCAGCAGAAAGTAACAGATACCTGAAGAATTACTTTAAAAAGTCAAGGAAGAAAGTGCAAAGGCAGGTTTACAACTGAACATTAAGAAAACAAAAATAGTGAGTACAATTGAGTTACATAAACCTCAAGCAAAAAATGAAGACAATGAAATAGGTTTTTTTAAAAAAATCATAACTTGGCTCATTCATTAATCAGAATGGAGACTGCAGTCAAGAAATCTGAAGAAGACTAGTACTTGGAAGGGCAGCTATGAAGGAACTAGAGAAGATCCTGAAGCATAAAGATATATCATTAAATACTAATGTTTGATTGTCCTTGCCATCATATTTCCAATTTCTATGTGTGGTTGTGAAACCTGGACAGTGAAGAAAGCTAATAGGGAGAAAATTATTTAAAATGTGCAAGAGAAGAGTTCTACAGATACTGTGGACTGCTAAAAAGACTAGTAAATGAGTCCTAGAGTCAATCAAGCCTGAACAATCCCTAAAAACCAAAATGACTAAACTGAGACAGGTATACTTTGGCCATGTCATGAGAAGACATGACTCACTAGAAAATACAATAATGCTTGGTAAGGTGGATTCTGATGGATTAATGACAGAAATTGGATGCCGAGTTAGATGGACAGTCACTTCAGCATGGTACAGCAGTATTTAAAGCAGAGTTTCTGTGATTTCTGAAAATATATTCTAATTGAATCTTGAATCTGTTAAAACACATGGGAGCATTGCCATCAAGGCTTGTTACCTTTTCACTCTCTACTTGAGGCTGAAAATATTCTGGCTGCATTCCAAGCTAGAGAGATCATACTTCAGTTCTATTGAAATCAATGGGACTTAAGCACAGGCAACTGTGAGCTGGATTGCAGCCATGATCCCAGATACTTCAATTTTGTGCTTCCTTTTTCATTATGATAGTTAATAATTTTTCTTGATGAACAGAAACTGGAATTCCATTAACAAGACAGCACAAGTAACTTTCAAGACCTCTAATCAAAACCTACTTCCGTAAGACAACAAAGTTTTTTTAAATGTTATTTATAGCAGTGGTGTTACTTTTTTTTATTTGTTTTATACTATTGACTTTTCTTTAAATGCTAGACCTTGACATAGTTTAATCAATCAATCATTCATTAAAATTTTGTGAGTACCCCTGAAACAATAACATTTTGCACATTTGTCTGCTTTTTTAATTATACATTATTGCCTAGTGAGATTGAAACAACTTTGAAAAGCATGGCCAGGTCATATTACTATGTCTACTATTATTTGAGAATCATGCTTAGATAGACTGGGTGTTGCCCCAGAACATAGTTCACCAGGAGCTCTGTCACCTACCTTGTAGGTTGTTTACCTGTAGGATACAATTGTCTGCAAATACAAAAGAGCTTGGAAGTAGCTAGTTGGAAATAATTGGTTAATCTGCTCCTTTTGTTACTAGGCCCTTCCCACCCAAGAATAAGATACCATAGTTGACATAGTTCAGGCAGCCTATTTACCATTTTTTATTTTTAAGTATTTTACAAACATGCTCAATCAAATGTATATTCATACCCTTATATATTTTTTTTAAAAAAAGAACATACATATAATAAAAGCACTGTTCCCCAAAAGTCTGGCAAGTACTTAAAAGATTAAATACTTGGCACAGGGAACAGTGCATTACCTTGCAATACTGCTGCCTGACCACTTTCTTCCCTTTGCTAGACCTCCAACTTTGAATTTGGGTGAGATAAAATTACCATCGAATGAGTAGACAGCAGCTGTAAAAATGGGCAGGCAAAGCACCACTCAATCCCACTTCAGTTATTTTTATAGCCCATCCCTCAGGCCCTCTTCCTTTCACTCAAAATTTGGAACTTAATTTTTTTTAAAAAACCCCTCAAAATAAGACCTCACTTTAGTTTAGGCCCAACAGAGGCTTTTTTTCAAAACCAGAAGTAATTTCTTGGTTTATAAAATGACTTCACACAGGTATAAAACAGCCCAGAGATGCCTAAAAATATTGGTGGAATTACCCCTTAGTGCTCCCCCTAGAAGAAACACGTGAATCTTAATGTTGTTGTTTTTTAAAAAATCCAGAATCTGATAACACTGCCTGTACATCTGAAAATTAATTAACAAGATTACTTTATCCTAAAATCTTCCCTCACTCGAAGGCTGATTATCTAAAAGAAACATATTTATCACTTAGACAGACAGAAGAACCTCTTCTGAAACTGTCATACCACCCTTTAGCTTGGTATGATTTCTTCTATTCCAGGTGTAACAATAATTGTTTCTAGCTACTTAAGTCAATGCTAATGATAAAGTATGGAATCCAGTGACTTCAGCAATGGAGACTATTTCACCAAGCAGTGATTGGACTAGGATTTCTGTGCCCCCTACTTTTCTGCTAAAGAGATAAAACCAGTATCTCTTAAAAGCAATGGTGGTTATTAGATCAAACTATATATGCATGGTTTTATGTATGTAAGATGATACAGTTGTTCTCGGGCTTTTAATCTTATGTAAAGGGTGTAGTCCTGAAAATAAGTGAGTCTCGAGGGAATGATGTCCTGCTTCTTTTTTCCCCTATTCTAACTGCAGATAATATTTATAGCTGAATAGTCTTTATTCATCTTTCTGTTCTAACTATCTAAGTCACATAGATAGCTAACCTCTTGGAGAATCATGTGACTTAGCCAACTGGTCAGCTGACTGACAAAAATCTCACATGACCCAGTAAATAAGATTTACACACAGACACACACACATATATGTATGAATACACTTACTTTCTTTTTGTTTTTAAATAAATGTTGCTGGGTATATTGACTAGGACCTGGAGGAATTCCTACTGTAGCCCTTATATCTGACTCTAATCAAGCAAGAAATAACATCCCAATGAGATTATTTGCATCCCATTCTGTTTCTCACCCACAAACTTCTTTTTGGTGGTGAACTGCAAAGTAATGATGTAAGGGACATTCATGGGGTATTTACATGGTATTTGTGGAGAAATTGCACAGGTCTCTACAGTTAGCAGATTTTGCCTAAACTAGTAGATCAGGTAACCAAAGTCCATTATAAAAGTTATTCTTCACTCAGATATCCAGTGAAGACAGGGGCCATTTCTGCACTAGACTGTTATAGCACTATTACTCCACTTTCAACATCCTATGGAATCCTGGGGTTTGCAGTTTAGGGAGGGGTAATAAATAAAGACTATTCAGAGGGGTATTAAGCTTGTTACAGAAGGGTTTTCACGTTATGTGCTGAGCCTAGTTAGTTTGCTATATACTGCAGCTTTCAAATAGTTGCATCTGACCTGATCTGGCAAAATTCTGAAATGCCAGCAATTCATTTCTGGGGTAAAATGTATGCGTGTGAGTATGTGAAAGAGAAAGAGAGCTCTCCATGAACACCATATTATAATAAACACAAATCCCCATTATTTTTCCTTGCTTTGCAGCCCTTATCTCACACTCACTCACTCTAAGCCAGCCACTGTCATAAACAGAGTGAGGATTTCTACACCATTTGTTGTTGTTGTTGTTACTGTGTGTCTTCAAATTGTTTTTGTTTATGGTGACCCCAAGGCAAACTATCACAGGGTTTTCTTGTCAAGATTTATTCAGAGGAGTTTTGCTGTTGTTTTGCAGAGCCTGTAGGGCTCTGAAAGTGTGACTTGCCCATCATCAAGTGGGTTTCCATGGCTGAGCGGGGATTTGAAACATGGTCTTCCAGAGTCCTACTCTAACACACAAACTGCAGCACTACACTAGTTCTTTTCTACACCATAAATTGGCTTAATACCATTAATTTGAAGTGGGGATCTTTAGTAACTCTCAGAATTGCCACTGTGTTGTTGCTGCTGCTGCTTTCTTCTTTTCTGATGTCACTCAGATATCTTTTAAAGCTGCTTTAGTGACAAGCATGTAACATGTGGTGCTATCCCTAGTAGTAATGAAATACATTATAGGGATGGAGTAATGGAATATTGAACCATGTTGCAGTTCTGCCAACAGAGCAATCTTGAAAGGCTTAGAAGCCCTACCGGAAGATTATTGACATGAAACCAAAATCTCAGTATCCTCATCAAACTACAGTCCCCACGGTTGTTCTCTGTTTCTCCTAGCACCTTGGAGAATGCTGTTGGGGGATGCTGTTCGAGAGCTATGATAAAGGTAATCAGTATGAAACCTACAGGTTTATATGAAGGAGGATGCAGGTTTGAAAGTACATGAAAAGTGAATGAGTTGTAATAACTTTGATGTTGATTTTTTTTTTCATACAAGCTGTTTAAAAAGGAATTGTCTGTGTGTATGAGCAAAGTCCATGTTTTGAGTTTTCTCAGAGAGAAGAGCCACTTGGTAGTGATGAATAATTCAGGCAGCTCTACTACTACCAACCAACTTTGATAAGTATAGCCCCGTGTCAGCCAGACCACCAAGGACTGATCTGGAATGTCAGCACCTAGTGGAATTCACTCGTTTTTATGCTGAAGCATTTGCTTGAACAAAACAGTTCCCTGCTCAAGTTAACCAATGTGTATGCTAGACGGAAATGCTAGACAACAAGAATTAGACTCTTGATGGAGTCCCCAGGAAGGGAGGAAAAGGGTACC
Organism: Iguana delicatissima; assembly: GCA_948472985.1. Taxonomy (NCBI): domain Eukaryota; kingdom Metazoa; phylum Chordata; class Lepidosauria; order Squamata; family Iguanidae; genus Iguana; species Iguana delicatissima. The sequence continues at coordinate 863,281 of CAOKZL010001062.1, forward strand.
AAAGCCCTTTGGATGCACAGGGATGACAGAGCAGCAATGAACCAAGTCAAACCTGCAATCTGTACACTTGTTGGATTGTGAACTGGAGTGGGAGAGAGGAAAGGCATATTTCTGGGACTTGAGAGCAGCAGTCTAAGGTTGTCACATTTTAACTTGGTAAATTGTGTATGGTCTATCCATCCTTCTCAGCAATAAAGCTAAACAAATTTGTTCAGACACACAAATACTACTTTTCAAACAACATAGAAATATAATGTTTTCTAGCGAGTCCATATCCTTCAGCATTTCACATACGAAAATACAGACATATGTGTTAGTTTGTAAGGCATGGGGCTGAGCAACTTGAGTGTGTGATTAAAAGGGGGGTCAATCAAAGGTGTGGTCAAGTGCAAGCATTATTAATCAGGTATAACACAGAGAAGAAAGTATTTTAAGACATCTTTGGTTTTAGGTACTGGTTTTAGGCAAGTCTGAAAAAGGGACAGGGGAACAAGCAATAAAGACAACATTGTATTTCTGTGTATATAGCATGATTAACAATAAAAATCACATCATATAGCAGGTTATGGTAAATCAAAATGCCTTGATTACCCCTTGCTAAAAATTATACTTTTCTCTCAGATCCATGATCACTACACAAGCTCTCTGTTCATATCCATCCCCATTTCCCCATTGCACATTAGATATTGGGTTTGAAGAACAGATCACAAGGTCACTTAAGCCAGTCACAGCCTCTAAACCAAACTTCCTTCAGAGGATTGTATTATGATAATAATGTGGGTTTGTAGTAGATGGGACTGGGAAAGTTCCTTCTGTTCCAGGACATAAATGTAATGAAAGTAGTTAAAATAGATGAGGAAAACTTGTTTTTAAAAACATGGAAAAATGGGGGTCTACTCAAAAGTAAGTTTAGTTATGTGCAGTTACACTTTCTCCTGGGAAAATATTATTGACGCTGATTCAGTTTTGCCATGAAATGGCATGCAGCGGTGGGAGAGACAGGGAGGAAATTTTCCCCAAAACATGAATCATATTGGGACTATTAAAAGGATGGCAGTGAGCTTAGTCCTGATTGCTAGAATTAGCAACCTTTGAGTGCCTATATTCACTTACTGATATTTTGTATGTTTGCAGAATTTCTGTTTGCTTGTTTTACCACACCCACTCTTTTCCTGCATCCATCCAACCTGCAGCCATTCCCTCTCTCTCTTCCATAAGATTATATGTTTGATTATGAACAAACACATTTGATTCTTTTCTCTATTAGACCATGTTTGGGTGGGTTGGAATGGGACTGCTGGTTGTTCAACTTCTGTCTTGAAAATTTGATTACTCTGCTTAAGAGATCCAGCATAATCTCTCACATTTCACAACAAATCACCCAGTCAAGGTGGGGAAGAAGAAGAACTTGGCTTTCCTTCTTTGAAAATTTGGAGCAAAGGTTGTGATCCCACTTAAAACTTGGGCTGGGAGATAAAATCTGTAGGGTATAGGGTCTTCAATTCTCAGATGCGTATATATGCACATGAACAAGTATGTGAATAGAAATAACTAAATGAATAATAAGTAGTGAAGCCAAATTGTGACAAAACATGCAAAGTTTCAGCCTGTGACAATAATAGGCTTCACTCTTTTGAAGTGCAACAAAATCTCCTTCAACAGATTTACAGGGCTTTCTCTCTAGAATTTATCTGGGTAAAATGCTGTTTGCAGTGCCTTAGACTGAGCTAGATTTCAGCCCTGAGACTTTTAGAATAACTGTATCACTCAGCATCATCAACATGAATTTTGACCAGCACATATTTCCTCTGTATCTCTGTGATCAGTTGCAAATCATCAGTGGCTAGGAAAGTGCCTTCCAGGCAGGCGTGAAACTCTGAAGCAGTACTGGACTCCTCGCAGCCCTCCAGATGTTGCTGGATTGCAACTTCCATCAGCTTTAGCAGGCATAATTAATGGGATGATGGGAGTTGCATCAGCTACCTTCAGCTGGACTTACTCTGAACCTTGCAAAGTACTTCTGTGCAGAAGTAAATCCCATTGGGTTCAACAGTTCTTATACCCTGTTCAATCCTTTCTTTCCTTTTCCCACTTTTCTTCATTCCAGTGCAGACATAATCACCACAAGTCTTTATTTTATGTTGTCTTTAGGTTCTGCACACACTTCTTTTTCCTCCTCCCCTTCTTTCACCACATTAAGAAACTTTACCTTACCATAAATCTCAAATTGCTTTGTCTTTTGGTCCCATGACAAGGAAGAAAATGGGACTCAGGTGGTATCCCAGGAAATTCATGGATGTTGGATGGTTTGAAAGTACTTTGCCAAATAGGTACAGCTCCCAGTAATTATGAATAGATATTTATCAGTTCATTTAGTTACTGAAATTATTTCTACACCATTCATCATTCTCACAGATGCAGGATTGTGTGCAGTGAGACTGTGCATAAAAAGTCAGACAGTTACAAAATGTAATAAAACAATAAAATACAACCATCATAAAACAATTGGCAACATGAACACCAAGATAGCCCACCAATGGCATTACCTTTCCATGGTGAGGGATTGCACGTTCTTGTGAGACAAAAGGCTATGCTGACAGCAGCATAGGGTCCCCAATGTCAGATAGGCTTTTGCTGAGGAGCCATACTAAATTTTCCAAATGGCAGTAGTGTGTGTGAGGGAAGGAGACACTGACAGAAGATCTTACAGAGACAACAGCTGTGGCACTATAGCTAACACCTGTTAGTACTGTCTAGGAGAAGGCATGGCTTCTTATTGAACGTCTTTTACCATGAAAACCGTCTGAGACAAAAGATAGTGCCAAACGATGACTCCCAGGTCAGATGACACTCAAGAAGTTACTAGGCATCAGCAGAAGAGAACTGTGGGTAGTGCTGTGGCTGATGACACAACAGGACTCAAGCGAAAAGGACAAAAAATAATAAAAATAAAAATAAATAAATAAATAAAAGGAAATTTAAACCAAGAGTGGGGATGATATACAACCAGCAAGGGAACATGAGCAGCAAGGGAGTAAGAAATGCCAGATGTCTCAGCTGGGTTCAGGAAAGGAAGAGGCACTAGGCATCATATTCCAAACATATGTTGGATAATGGAACATACCAAAGAACTTCTAAAGAAAATCGGCCTGTGCTTTATAGCAAAACTGTCAGAAGGCTGCCAAGTGTTGGGAGTGATGTAAGTCATCCTTAAAATTGAAACTTGTATCGTAACTTCAGTTCTGACAAAAGTATGGTCTGTGTGCTAAAACCAATCTCTAATAAAAACCATTCTGGACTCATCCATGAAGCCTGGTTATTGAGTTAGGTTAAGATTGGCCTTAATTGTGTACATCATGTATATTCTGTACAGGCTATAGGATGACTTGGAAGTCTCTCATTTATAAAACTGTCATAAGTTGATGTAGAATTGATGACATTTAACAACAACCACCACAACAGCAGCAGTGAGACTGCCTAAGCTAAAATTTGTTTCTGGAGTGTCCTTAAGGGCAACCCTATGTATAAACCATTTCAGTAATTTAATTGAATGGTTACTAGAGCTTAGACTACCAGGGCTAGATTTTCCCTGTCCAGGAATGTTCATAGTTGGCAACTAGCCAAAGCTGGAAGAATCATTCTTAATCACCATGGCTTCCAGTGACAAAACTGGGTTAAAGAGTACCCTAAACTTCTTTCAGGAACAGTACAGCTATATTTAAAACAGATTGCACATCTTGTTTGCAAACATGATAACCATTTGCTCATAATGTCTATACGTTTTTAGGATTAATCTTCAGTTTATTGGACCATATAAAGTCTGACGCTGAATCCTGACAAATATTTAACACCATAATAGCAAAAGCCACATAAGAGATTAAGGAGAATCAACAGAACATTTCTCCCCAGACTCAGGTCTAATCCTCAGACCAAAGTGGACATAGGTAGTTGTGAACCACATGAACCACCATTCTTTAAGACTTCCCTAATAGGGATATCAGCCAAGTGATAATTGTTAAAATCCTAAAAAGGTGTCATAAAATTAATTTCAAGACAGCTGTGACACCTCCTCATATAAAAAGGCATTATTTACTATCATTAGCCCCTGACTTAATAGCCAAGATGGGAAAGAAGAGTTCAGGTGGCTACCTGTGCTCCTCCAATCAATTTGTGCACATCTTCAGGTTTCATGCAATTAAAGTTCATGCCTCATAACCAGACTAGACTATATTAACTTTGACTCAACAGGAATTTAATAAATGATGGCTTTAAGTATGAAGTATTGATGAATACTGTTATCTTCATACTGCCTTGCAAAGCCATCACAACTCCAACTAGTTTCAAATTTTAATAGGGAGTCAGCTATAGGAGAAACTCCACTGGATGGCTACCCAAGGGTGCCATATAGACAGAAATGTGCAAACATTTAACTGCCAACATGCACACAAAGTAGGCATAATAATGCCTTCTTACTTCTGTTCAGTCAAAATCATCATGAAAGCTCCAGAGTGTGCTGTACTTGTCATCCAGTCTGTTTCACTCCTTCATAGCAGTCAGAGACATATAGCAGCTGTTTGAGAGTGACTGTGTCAAAAAGGTAATGAGATCACAGAGAAGACAAATATTCTAGACCTCCAGCCTCTCATTGGATTGAGACACCAGGTCAAGAGTAAGTCCTACAGAATGAATGTGTTGGATCAATTCACATGTAAAAATATTATAAAATTTTCTTTCCTGTAACAAGAATAGGTATCTTGCCCCAAGACGCCCTGTTGAAAAGACAAGCAAATGAAAGAATATCAATGCTTTTTTTTTACCATCAGCAGCAGCGATAACAAAATAGTTCAGTTGTATTTTGTGCAAAATATATTCTCTGTACATAAAAACTTCTGCAATATTTTTGCAAAAATGTCCCAAAATACAAAAAATCATGAAAAATAGGAGACACTGAAATGCTTTTGTTCTCATGTCCAAGGACAGTAAGTGAAGATTTAAGGACCAGTAATCAGCAACATCTTGAGACAACCACATGTTTGTCATGATAGTATGGAAGGTAATCTCCCAATCATGTTCCCATAAACAAATGCTGAAACCTCAGAGAACAACTTACCAGGATTTTACCAACTGCACCTAAGAGATCACTTCAGCCAGCCTGGCAAGGAAGACAGATAATCAATAGGGTGGTAAGATCAGAAGCAGAACCACTAGTCTGCCTCTCTTTTCCTTTTTTTTTAACATTAATTTTTACTGAATAATAAAAGAAAAGAAAAGAGAAATAAACACAAAAAACCCAAGTACAATGAACTTACACAAAACCAAACTACAAAGAACCAACTGTAAACTATAAAAATAAACTACACAAGAACTACTAAACTAACTACATATGACTAAAAGTTGGTTCTCACCCCTGCTGCAAGTAGCAAATAATAATCTAACAGTAACCACTAACCATTGATAATATAATATAAAAGTTAAAACTTGCTCCCTTTTAATTATTTTTATCATCATAAAGCTAGATCTACAAAAATAATTAATAACTAATATTTTCAAGTAAGTACTTCATAACAATTCTAACTTAATTATTAAAAATCATACTTAACCCAGTCACGTAGTGACAGGGGGACGATGGAGGTGGTTCGCCCCTGGTGGCAATGTTTTTGGGGCATCCCAGCTCATAGGCACACACCCATGCACTGTGGCCACGCCCCCATGCCCCATGGCCAAGCCCCCTCCCACCCCCTCCACACATTCCAAGCTCCACCACTGACTTAACCACTTAATAATTTTTATTATATCAGTTGTTAGTAAACTATTCTTATTCTAATCAATGTAAAAATTGGTATTTCTTAAAGCAATAATTTTTTTATACATTTTTTTATAGATAACTTTTATAAGCAGCAACTAAAGCGTAACTAATGGCCAACTCTTCTTGCACTAGTACAACTAACATGTTCAAAGCACACTTTAAATGAAAAAAAGAAAACAACATTGAATATCCTCAGTTCCTTTCTAACACTTTCTCTAGTAATTCATAATCATAAATCATTTTCATAAACCATAAATCATGGAACATTTTTTTCATCATAATCATAAACCATTTTTTCATTCTCTTTCCATAAACCATTTTACTTAACAAACACATTTTCCTCTTTTTTTAATCTTTCTGTTTTCTTTTTCCAGAAGCTAGATTGTATTTAAATATTCATAGAAGACTTCTTATCAAAGCAACCACACATAATCGGTGTCTCTCATCTTTACAGATAAAAATCAAAACTTCAAAGTTAACCCAGCAAAATAAGGCATTTTTGTTAAGGAATCCATCCATTAGTAAGTTCATCAATAAATTGTTATTCTTCCTTTTTCCAAAAGAAACTTCTTGTAAGCTCCGAAGCTAATTGTCAAGTGTTTCCTTGAATGATGTCAGATCTGAGTCAAAGTTTTGGCCATTTCACTTGAAACTTATAATTTGAATTGTGGCATCTCTTACATTCCTCATATTTCCTAAATCAAGAATATTAACTCTCTGAGTTTCCTGTTTGATGTTTGTCCCATCTTATATGGGCATAGAATCCAAGTCACAGTTCATCTCTTGCAAAGGTTGTGTTCTATCTTCCTTTCTTTCTGGTTGCCAACATGTCATTTCATCCATTTGTTGTTTTTCACAGTCCTCAACCTCAGTTTCATTAAGTTTCATATTAAGTTTTCATGACAATTGTAACAATTGCCCTGTAAGCATATCATACTTTTCCTCAGTAGATGACGTGGCTTGTCTAAATTCAGCCAAGAAATGTAAAAAGTATTTGGGTACATTCTTGGAATTCCCTAAGCCATTTTTACTTTGAATGTCACAATCAACAGTTGTGGCCATGGACTTCTATTCAGTGTTTCCAAAACAATGAGGCTATGTTCCCAAGACAACTGATAAAAAGAAGTTTCATGAAGATTTTCCCAAAGGTGTCAAAGTCAACACAGAAGTATGTGGCAGATTCACTGGGCAATTAACTTTAAAACTTTAAAAACTTTAAAAATTATATCTTTGTAATATTCAGCATAATCACTTACTAGTAGAAGCAAAATCGTATTCCATTATTAAAGTAACTCAATGTATATTAGGGAGTCCACTAGCTTGACAGGGGGAGCCTCCCAGGCATAATGCTTCTGGGGACTGTGATCCACCAGAGCTCACTAGATCACATCTGCCATTAATGCGACCAGCTGACAGAACCTGCCTCTTAAACCTATCCCCTGAGCATGCTGTCCTCCAGTTGAGAGAAATGGATTTCTTCTAGATGACAGCAACCTCCTGCATTTTGGAAAGCTTTATGCTGTATTGGTGCTGCATCATATAGCCATATAAATTGAAATAGAAAAAATTAAAGAAATCCGTCACAAAGTTCAGGAAGGTAGATCAGTATGTAATGGACAATTTAAAAATATTAAAAAGCCTTTGAGGAATATTACAGAAGTTTATATGTGAGGGGCAATGAAAACATTTTAGATATGGAAGACTTCTTGGATGGACTTCAACTAGATAAGCAACATCTGGAACAAAAGCAAAATCTGAATGGATCTGTGGCAACTATGGAACTTACTGGACCACTTAAGATTAAACTGGGGAAGTGCTGGGCTCTGACAGACTATCTGCAACATATTATAAGAAATTTGAAGATGATCTACTTCAACTATTAAAGACAGTATGTAATGAAGTATTAGGAAAAGAATGAATACCTTGGAGAAATGCCTATATAACAGTAATTCATAAAGAAGATGCAGATGAGACATTAACAAAGAATCATAGGCCTATCTCATTAGTAAACAATGCAATATTTACTATTATTTTGGTTGATAGATTGAGGAGATACATTGCTCAGAATATCAATGAGGATCAGAGTAGATTTTTGCCAAAAAGTCAATTAAGGAGTAATTCTTAATATTATTGTTCTTAATATTATTGACTATATGTATTATCATAATGATAAAAATGCTGAATTTCCTAGATGCAGAGAAAGCATTTGATAATGTGTCTTGGAATTATTTATTTTAAGTAATGGAGAGAATGGACTTTGGTAAAAAAAAAATATTTGGACAATAAAGACAGTAACTTCTGTTCAAAAAGCTAAGATTCTGGTAAATGGCAATGCAACACCAATTGAAATACAAAAGGGAACCAGACAGGGTTGTTTCCTCTCATCTTTGCCTTTTATTTTGATGCTAGAGACTTTATTAAGAGATATCAGACAACATGGTAGAATTTGTGGAGTGAGAATAAAAAAAAGAACAGTATAAGTTGAAGACTTATGTGGATGATTTTATGACAATGACACAAAATCCCTTGGACTCAATTAAGGTTATTTTTGGGGGGGAAATTAAGATATTTAGGTCATACTCTGCGTTGTTAAAGTGAACTGTGATAAAACAAAATTTTTGACTAAAACATGACTTTGGAGGAAGAAAAGGAATTAAATTGCTCTTTCCAACTTTAGAGTGGACAAAGGGGTATTAAATATCTTGGAGTTACAGTTATGAAGAATAATAGTTTACTGTTTCATAATAACTATGAAACAGTCTAGAGGAAATTAAAAAATGAAAAATGAAAAAGTTTGGAAGGAAATTAAAAAGCACTAAGAAAAATGGAGAGAGTTAAATTTATCTCTTTTGGGGAAAATCATAGTAATAAAAGCAAACACTTTCCCAAGACTTTATTTTTTTTCCCCCCAAAGGATTCCCATCAGTACATTTGTTTGGCAGACAAGGAAACCCAGAATAAAACTTAAAACATTATATGATGCTAAGGAAGGGGGTGGCCTGCGAATGCCTAACTTGAAAGTGCATTATTACAGCTGTTGTTTTGTACAGTTGAAGGAAAGGCTATTGCTTAGACATGAGAGACTCTTGGAACTTGAAGGTCATGATTCAAGATTTGGGTGGCATCATTATTTTTGCTGCAGTAAACTTAAAGTGCATGCTGAATTTAAAACTCTCTGTATTAGAAAGGCTCTTCTACAAGTGTGATATAAATATAAGCTGAGACTTTGTCCTTAGATAAGATTAGCCACTTCACCACAGTAAGCCTTTTTCAGGAAAGAATGAGTTAAAAATAAGAGATGGTTGTTTTTTTTTTCTATTTAGAACAGGGTACTTGGGAGTTCAAATCAAGTAAGATGCTTCTTATGGAAGGCAAAGATCTTAAGGCAAAGATCTTAAGTTATATGTAACTTAAGAATACAGACATAGACATTGGAGAAAATGAGTTCTATTTACAGTTCTGTAAAGATGATGACCATGTAACCCAAAAAGTGTACTTTTTTTTTGTATTTTTTTGAAATTAGAGACAAAGAATGAACCTATTAAAGAGTATACGATAAGGTGGACCCAAAATTTGAGGCATAATGTTCAAATGGAGGTATAGGGAAAATGTGGTCTAATGATATAAAATTTATTTTGTGCAGTAATTTAAAAGAAAAGATGAATAAGATGATGTTTGGATGGTATCTAATCCCAAATAAGTTATAGAAAATGTCCAAAAATGTTTCAAATCAATGTTGGGAATATTAAGATAAGGAGGGCTCCTTTTTCCATATGTGGTAGACTTGTAAGAAAGCAAAAAGTATGGGTCTAAGATTTACATGTTAATTAAAAATATTTAAAATGTGAATTTTGTTAATGTCACCAGAAATGTTTTTGCTGGGTATTATGGATAAAGAATTGTACAGTAAATATGAACTGTTTCTTCACTATATGATAACAGGTACAAGAAGGTTGTTTGCTCAAACCAAGAAACAAAATGAAGCACTGACAACTGAAGAATGGACTGTTAAAGGCTGTTGAGTTAGCCCAGATAGCCAAACTAACATGGTTTTTTTTTATTATCTTTATTTTACTAAAAAAAAACAAAAAACAAATATATAAATAGAACATTCATTATGTCTTGTCGTTACATAAATTCCATCATCACAATAAATCTTACATACATTTAAAAAAAGAAAAATTACAAATATAAACGTAATCTAATTAAATCATTACACAATTTAATACTATCTTTTATTAATACTAACACTTACTTTATTTTTTATGCCTACTTACCCTCCTTCCCTTATTCCTCTACATCAGTGGTTCTCAACCTGCGGGTCCCCAGATGTTCGTGGACTTCAGCTCCCAGAAGCCCTGAGCATTGACCATAGTGGCTGGGGCTTCTGGGAACTGAAGTCCACGAACATCTGGGGACCCACAGGTTGAGAACCACTGCTCTACATACTTTGAGGATAGTTATACAATACTTGTCATTGGCCAACATTCACTACACTATTCATTGAATAATACCACTACCTTTCATGTAATTTCAAAGTTTATTTTCTAATTTCCACTTCTGAATCTCCAATTTTACAAGTTTCTTAATTATTCCTTCCCCATTGGGCTTCCCAAAGGGGTTTTACTAAATTCCATTCTTCGGTAATCAACACTATCGATCTATCATTTATTAATGATGTGAGTTCATCCAATTCCCATAAATCATACAATCTCCATAACCAATCCTCTACCGTAGGTATTTCCTTCGACTTCCATAATTTTGCAAAAACTAGTCTTGCGGCTGTTACCATATAAATCATCATTTTTCTCAGTGAGTTCTTTTTAAAGTATCTATCATCCAACATATTCAATAAATATATTTCTGGACTTCAAGGAAATTTAATTTGTAGTGCATTAACAATACATTCATGTATCTTTCTCCAAAATTCCTTAGCTTTATCACATAACCACCATAAATGATAAAACGTCCCTTTCTTTGAACATTTCCAACACGTATCTTTTATATTCTTACTTATTTTAGTAATTTGTACCAGTGTATAATACCAACGATAGAAGAGCTTATAATAATTTTCTTTTAAATTAATATTAATACAATATTTCTTCACATCCCTCCATGAATCTTCCCATTTCTGTAACGGGATCGAATGTTCCAGATTCTTTGCCCATCCTATCATATTCTCTTTAATTGTTTCATCTTCCCAATGCCAATTTAATAACAGTTTATATATTCTACCTAACAAATGGTTTAAACCCGGTTTTAACAATTTATCAAATTCCTTCTCCCTTGTTTCTATTCCCTGTGTCTTCTTATCCATTTTAAATCTTTCCTCTAGTTGCCTTTGCAGTAACCAATGAGAAATAATGCCCACCCGGGCCAATTCCTCTTTATTTTTCCAAATTACATTTTCTCCTTGTATTTTTAATAAGTCTCTGTAAATTATCCATTTATTTATTTTAAGGGATAAGCCAAGTGAAGACTTTTTGAAAGATTGGAAACTGTTTGTGGACTTTTTGAGAAATAAGAAATCTAACAATGCAATAATTTGTGGCCAGAATTTGATTCACCCTCAACCACTGAAACCCAGTGGATGACCTTGGGCACATCACACACTCTCAGCCCCAGAAAACCCCATGATAGGTTTTCCTTAGGATCACCAGAAGTTGGAGATGACTTGAAGGCACACACCACACACACACGCACACAGTTACTAGTAATTCTAGTAGGAATATTTAGAATAATTCTCTTTTAAGTGTTTTTTTAAATTTCATTACAGTTTGACTTGCGAAGTCATATCCCTTTTATGTTTTAATAAGATAGTGTCCAGTGTTCTAGTTAGTTAGTGGTAAGTGTATTAGTACAGTGTATTAGTATTGTGTTTTAGGCCATTTCCACACTACACTGTTATAGTGCTATTATTCCACTTTCAACATCCTGTGAAATGCTGGGGTTTGTAGTTTACTGAGGCCAAAGAGCTCTCTGGCTAAGAATTCTAAATGTCACTCCCTAAATTGCAAACCTCAGGATTCCATAGAATGTTGAAAGTGGAATAATAGCACTATAACAGTGTTACCCTGATTTCTGGGGTCCCATGAGGGACACCTCAATGTGCTCCAGTTACTGGGGAATGGGAATTAGCAAGAGCACAAGCTAAGCAATGCAAGAGGCAGGGCAACCCAACGAGATCTTGAACCCAATGTTTACGGGGTCAGGCCGAGTCAATAACCAAACAGAAGTAAATTAAAATTGTTTTTCTTTATTTTGAAATACAGTCAAAACATATGTATGCAAACATTCACACAGACCTAATGAAAGAAAGGCAGGAATTGGATAGAGGGTTTTTGAGAGGGATTTTTCAGGGGAAATACTACACCTGATCCTGAAGCCCGGTTTATCAGAAGAAAAGTCAGTTGGAGTGGAGATTCTCAGCACGTGGAGCTGAGGGGAAGGCTCAGCAAATGGAGCGGCAACAAGGCGGGATGGAAGTCAGAGCAATCCAAAGAGACGCTCAAAATCAGGGGGTCTTATAGGGGAAAATGTGCCTGTAGGCTAGTCCGTTCCCGGGGAAAACAATGGGTTTCGGGCTGGAGACAAAGCCTCTGAAAGGTCAGTACTTTGCATGATTGAGTTATGTCAGAGTTGTCAATAGAGTAGACAGTATGCAAATGCGGAGTGCTTGACAGTTGAGTATTCCGCTCGTCAAGCTGCCTGCTCGGGGCAGGGGATCTTTTGTAAACTGTGTGCATACATAATGTGATCTTAAAGAGTACGTGCCTGGAGGTCTCGTAAAGCTGCAGTCTGGCTATTACTGGCCTGCCTGGATCTATTTTGAATGGTTCAGCTATTTTTGGCCGTGCCTGTGTGTGTGCTTGTCCGGGGGCCTCTCAAGCATATGGAGAGGAATGGGTAGTGAAGGCCAAATTCTAGATATCAAATGATATCTAATATGCCACAAGATCGGACTAGAAACTATAATAACAACAGTGTAGTGCAGAAATGGCCAATGTCTTAATTTTTTTCTCTTCTCTCTCTCTCTCTCTCTTTTTCTTCATTTTTAAAAAATATTTATCTCTGTGATTGTGAATTAGAATGGTTGTTTTAAAATTAATTAATAAATAGTTATAAAAAAAAATAGGGATGGGATGAATCCAGAATTTTCCGAATCCAAATCTGGATCCGAATCCCTGGAAGGTTCCGGGAATCCACAAATCTCATGAATCTCAGATCTTTTGAATCCTCTTTTAAAAAAGGGTTTCAAAAGCAACTGTTTAAAATTTTTAAAACTTTTTAAAACTTTTTTTAAAAAAAATCTTAAAAAAACCCCTATTTTTGGGTTGGTGGATTTGAAAGATTCAGTTCGCCTATTTTTGCACGGAGAGTTGGTTTCTCAAATCTCAAATACTTGCTGAGGATTTGAGGATTCGGTTGGCCCATCCCTATAAAAAATCATCTCCATTTTGTAGGTAAAATTATATAGCTAAGGCACCGTCCACGAATAGTAATCGTAGGCTGCAATCTGCTTAAAGCCCAGTGTTGTCAGAAAGAAACCTAATAAATTAGGTACAAAAAATGCAATAAAATTAAAGTGCAATATACAATCAAATAAGAGAGCCAGTGTGGTGTAGTAGTCTGAACTACTACCTGGAAATGCACTGAGTGACCTTGGGTGTGTTATATACTCTCAGCCCCAGAAAATCCTGTGATAGGTTCACCTTAGGGTTGCCATAAATTGGAAACAATGTGAAGTCACACAAGAACAACAATACGACCAGAATAAAGTACTCTCAGCTGATAATAATTTCTTTTTTCTATCACTAAAGTGCTTTGTAGAATGTATGCTAAGGCAGAGCATCATATTAAGATACATAAGGTAGGCTTTAATTTTAACTCTCATAATCCCCATTAATGAATAACATGGGCCCTTTCCACAGCTTGCCATATCCTGGCAGTGTCCCATGGGCATCTCAGTAGAGCCTCTCCCCAGAGGGGACCATGACAGGAGTACTCCACTCTGCACCGGCTGCCTCTGTGAATGGAAGAAGTGCAATGGTACCGCCTCTTCCTTCTGCAGTGCAGCCAGGTACTGTCCTAGACTGCGCTGGGGCAGGAAGCACAGCCATTGTGCTTCCAGGACCTCCACGCAACAGGTAAGTGAGAGAGGGAGGCAGGAAGGCTACATGATCACCTCTGACCATTCCATTCATGCAAGAACCTGTGATGTTGCCAAAAAAAGTGTGGGGTCATGTATTATTGTGATATAACTGGATTGCATTCAACTGTTTCTGTGATCTTTTCCTACAGATGAACTTTTCCAGTTTCTGGAGTGATGCAGTTCATTATTGTTCCACACTTGAGGAAATCAAGCAAAATCACTCCCTTGTCATCCTGGAAGATAATCATCATAAAGTTTTGTGCAGAGCACTGGCTTTTGAATTTCTTTGGTCTAGGGGAGGTGGAATGCTGCCATTGCATGGATGGCTTCTTGGTTGCTTAGTCATACAGACATGCCCAAGTCTCACCACCACAGTAAAATATTCCCCATAAATGATATCCTTATAGGCTTCAAATGCTGCCAAGAATTCCAAACACACATGACTCTTCTTTTTCAGATTAGCTATTAATTGATGAGGAACCCACTTGATACAGATTTTCCTGTATTCAAAGATGTAGATAATTTGTTCAACAGCACTGTGACAACAGCCAACTTCCTCAACAATCTTTCAGTCACATACCAGTCTGTGTGAATCATGTTGTCCATCCTGTTTTGGTCTTCATTGGTGACTGCTGTCAATGTCATTCCATTATGTGGGTTGTCTTCAACACTGGTTTCACATTCTTTAAAATTTTACACCCATTTTCACACATTACACTCATCAATTGTCACCTCACCATACTCATTTCTGAGCCTTATGTGGTTGTCATCATCCTTTTTTGGTCAAGAACGCAGTGGCTTCTTTTTCTTTCTACTTCATGGTTATGCACGACCAAGAAATACAGCAATTATGTCAGTCATGCAAAAGGATTACTCTATCTGGTGGTATATTGGCATCACATTTGGACTACTAGTTTCATAAAAAATGGCACATTAGTATGACCATCATATCTTGTCACTTTTCACTGCATTTCCCAGCTTTGTATTCACTATTGCGTTTTTGTCATAACCTCATATCTGCTTCTCCTGGAACTACAGACTTTCAATAAATATTAAAGGTATTCAATTTCACTAACTTACATTCCTTCTGATTAAAAGCCTTATGAAGGATGCAGGAATATGTGGGTGGTAGTGGAGGGAAGCTTGCAATTATCTTGTAAACTAAATGTGGACTAAAATTGTGAAATATCCAAGTTTAAGTTTTGCTAAAGGAAATGTCTGAGAGAAAGTGAACATGTACACAATGACAAGGAGAACAGCAACACCGTTGGATATGTCATGACCAGACCAATTATACCAAGAATACACCTTTTAACTGAGTTACAGTTACAATAACAACAGTGAGGTCAACAACAACAGCAACACAGAAGCAGCAGGAGCAGAACAGAAAGTAAAATGCAAATGGTGGCTGAGAATGGAAAATACTGAAGACTTCTTTTTATGAGTATAAAAAGCTTCATTATATTGAGTCATATTATTGGTCTGTATACTTTGCATCTTTGCATTCATAGGAAGTGCCGTTTTGGATCAGATCAAAGGCCTATCTAGTTCTACATACAGTGGCCAACTGGTTGCCCATCGTAAACCTGCCAAACTACTCTTCCATGTCATATTCTGCAGCAGCTGGTATACAGTATGGAGGCATACCAGCTTTAGTACTGCAGATGGCCATTCAGACTCATAGCTGTTTTGACAGCCCTAATGTCCATGAATTTATCTAATCCTCCTTTAAAACCATCTAGTTTTGCAGTCATCACTATACATTTTAACTACACGCTCTGTGAAGAAATGCTTTATTATATTATTTATTCATTTATAGAATTTATATCCTGCCTTTCTCCCAAATAGGATCCAAGACAGCTTACAATAATTTAAAAAGTTACTGCTAAAACATTTAGTTTAAAAAAGTTGAGAAGAAATTAAATATTTCAATTATTAAAACATACTTAAAAACAGTTAAAACATATTTAAAACATTATTTTTAAAAAGATTTTAAAAATACAGATTAAAAAATTCAGCACGCTACTTTATCCACACTACGGATCCATAATTAAGATTCTTGATTCATAAGACTGCCAGTGGAAAGATGGAGGAGGTGTTACCACCGTGTACTGGCCTGGACCTTGGTGAACCAAAGATATTGTCGGCGACGGGGCGGGGCCGGGCAGGCTAGGGTGGTCTCAAGCCGGGGCTCACCCCAGGAGCTTCAGTCAGCAGTCCAACAATAAACAAAGGCAATCCTTACAGCAGGTAAACGGAGAAACAAAAGAGAGGGTTTCCTCACTTGGATAACGAACAGTCAGCTAGCTGGCAGGGCTTCTGGACAAGAGCACGGCAGGCACGGGTCACGGCACAGACGGACACCACGGGGATTCCCGACGGTTGTTGTCCCGTGCTGAACTTGGCTTCCTTCTGGCCTTAAGTAGGCCCCTGGACCGGCTCCGGCCAATCCAGGAGTTCTTGCACAGCTGAGAGCCCTCAGCCTGCCTCACAGCTGAGAGCGATCGGCCAGCTGAGAGCTCTCAGCCTGCAACTGACGCTCCAGCAGCCGGCAGGAGCGTCGGGCGGCCTCCTTGGTTTGCCGTCACTGTAGCAGCGTGGGGGAGAGGCCGATGGCCTCCTCAGGATCGGGACCCTGGGCGGGCGGTGCCTCAGGGTGGTGCCTGGGCCCCGCCCTTCCCAGGAGAACGCCCAAACGGCCTCCTCGGCGATGGCGGCCTCGTTACCGGCCACAGCGATACCCGGGTGGGCGTCCTCCACGGCGGGACACTCCGCAGCCTCTTCCTTGGCGGCAGGACCTTCGGTGGTGTCAGGGCGGCCGTCCTCCACGGCGGGAAGCTCCGCGGCCTCCTCCGTGGCAGCGGGGACCTCGTCAGCCTGGCGGCACACAGGACAAGAGCGCATGTACCGGTCCACATCGCTCCGCACCCGGGGCCACCAAAATTCCCGCAAGACCAAGTGTAGAGTCTTGAAGAGACCGAAGTGCCTGGCCGGACTCCCGTCATGGCAGAGACGGAGGACCTCCTGTCGGTAAGGCCCCGCTGGAACAAACAGCCTGCCTCGATGGTATAGCAGACCCTCCCATCGAGACCACAGGGACGCGGGATCCTGCGCCTACAGCCTCTCCTGGAACGGCTCCCCGGCCTGAGCTGTGCAGATGCTCTGAGACAAGGCTGTTACATCGACGGCAGCGGCGAAGTTTTCAGGGCGCAGGATGGTGGCCCGAGCCTCGGACTCCCCAGCTCTAGCGTATTCTGGTTTTCGCGATATGGCGTCCGTGCGCCGGTTGCGGGCCCGGGGGACATACTGCAGCCGGAAGTCAAAGCGGGAGAAGAATTGGGCCCAACGCATCTGCCACAGGGTCAACTTGCGGGCGGTCTGTAGATATTCCAGGTTACGGTGATCCATCCGTACCTGTACTGGATGCTGGGCCCCTTCCAGGAGGTGGCGCCAGGCCTCGAATGCCGTTTTAACGGCCAGGAGCTCCTTCTCCCAAATGGTGTAGTTTTGTTCGGGAGGAGTGAGTTGCCGGGAGTGGTATGCGCATGGCAGAAGTTGGCCCTCGGGGCTGGAGGGCTGGAGCAGGACCGCCCCAACTGCCACATCTGACGCGTCGGTCTCCAGCACGAACGGCCGCTTGGGGTCTGGGTGTTGCAGGATCGGCTCAGTCGTGAACTGGGTTTTTAGGCGCTCAAAGGCCTGCTGCGCCTCGGGGCCCCATCGGAACGATGCCTTGCCCTGGAGAACGCTGGTAATGGGCGCCGCCAAAGCCGCATACTCAGGAATGAACTTCCGATAGAAGTTCACGAACCCCAGGAAGCGCTGTACATCCTTGCGGTACCCCGGAGGCCACCACGTCACAATCGTTTCCACTTTGGCCGGATCCATTTCTATCCCCCTCTGCGTGACCCGGTAGCCCATGAAATCGACTTCTCATAGGTCGAAGGCGCATTTCTCAAGTTTGGCGTATAGATAATGTTCTCGCAGACGCTGCAGGACCGTGTGGACATGCACGTCGTGCACCTGTTGGTTCGGCGAGTAGATGAGGAAATCATCTAAGTAGATGATCACAAAGCGGTCGAGCAGGTCTCGGAACACGTCGTTTACGAAGTGCTGGAAGATGGCCGGGGCATTAAAAGACCAAACGGCATCAGGGGTTCCCGGGAATGCCCGTAGGGGCCCCGGGAACCCCGTTTTCCCAAATTTCGTCCCCAGCCCGGATGCACACCAGATTATAGGCCCCCCGGGAGATCCATTTTTGTAATACCTTCGCATGACGCAGGCGTTCCAGGAGTTCCGGGATCAATGGCAGGGGGTAACGATTCTGGATGGTGATCTGGTTGAGGGCGCGGCAATATTGCAAGGGGGAGTTCACCCGTTTTCTTACGCACGAATAACACAGGGGCCCCTGCCGGAGACGTGGGGGGGCGCACGAAACTGCGGCACAGGTTTTCCTCCGAAACCCCCTCGGGGGCAGCCAGCTCTGGTTCGGAGGGGGAATAAATCCATCCCGCGGGTATCTGGGCACCCGGGACCAAGTCTATGGAGCAGTCGTAGACCCGGTGTGGAGGCAGGCGGTCAACCTCTTTCGGGTCAAAGACATCTGCATAATCCCAATACTTGTGCGGCAACTCCACTGTGGAAACGGCTCCCGGGGACTCCAATGTGGCCATCAGCCACTCCGGCCAACAGTGTTCTTGGCAGAAGGGGACGCGAACAGCACCTCGCCCCGACCAGGAGATGTGTGGGTCATGGCGCGAGAGCCAGGACATTCCCAACACCACTGGGAAGTGGTGTACCGCAGACACCAGGAAGCGAATACGCTCGACATGTCCTTGGATTCCAACTCCCCCTTTGGCCCTGAGCGCAACAGCCATCCGTCTATAGTTTCCACCAGCCGAGCCTCGGGCAGCAGCTCCAGCGGGATGCGGAGGTCTCGGGAGAACTGGGTGTCGAGGAAATTATTGGATGCTCCGGAGTCTATCATTGCCCCCACCGGGGGGCCAGGGAAGTCCCGAAGGTCACCGTCGTGGCCACCAGCAGCGGGTCTCGCTTTGGTTTGGGCGGGCTTGGGCCCTCGGTCGCCAGGCCCCCCCAGGCCTCGCGGGCCCTTTTTCTAGACCGGGGGGGAGGCATTTCCCAGTTTCCCTGGGGGGCCGGGTTTTGGGGGACACACCCGGGCAAAAATGCCCTTCCAAGGCCACAGTATAAACATAATCCAGCGCGCCGTCGGTGCCCCCTTTTCCTCCAGGGTCAGCCGTGGTCGAGCCCCGCCCAACTGCATAGGCTCTCCCACGTCTGGCAGGCTGCTGGACGCGCTGACACTGGGTCGAGTAGGTGGCAGCTCTCAGGGCACAGCAGTCCTGGACCTTTCCCCAACCGCTGGTCGCGAGCCGGGAACTGCCACCTGACGGGCCTGTCTCCGCGTTTCCAGACACCCGTCGATTCGTAGGGCCTGTTGTATCAGCCGCACCAGGGTAGGGGGCGGAAAAACTGCGCGCCAGTTCATCCAGGATCTCTGCCGATAGTCCAGCCCAGAACTGATCTTGGAGAGCGGCATCGTTATAGGCCAGGTCTTAGGCCAACAAAGGGAAGGCAGTGGTGTATTACCGCACCCCCTCTTTCTTGCTGCAGCTGGCGCAACTGGCGGCTCGGGGGCTTTGGTCCGCACTGGGTCGCCCCAGACCTCCGGAAAGGGCCCGCAGAAAAGCCGCCATACTGTCCAGGACGCCGCTGTTCTGGCGCAGCAGGGGCATGGCCCACCTGGCAGGTGAACCACCAATAGGCTGATCGCAAGCCACCTGGACCCGCTCGTTCGGGAAGTCCTGGCCGCGTACCTGGATGTACAAACAGCAATTCCCCTATAAATGTCTCAGGTCCATGGGTCCCCCGAGAAGCGCTGCGGCACTGCGATCGGGATCTTGGCCGCGGGAGGCCGGGGCCGCTGCAGCTGCCCCACCTGGTACTCAGGACTGCAAGGCCTGGGTCAGTTGGTCCACCTGGGGTCGCAGGTTCTGGGGTTTTCCTGGCTTGACAGCACTTTGGGCCCGGCCCCGTTCTCCCCCCCCATCCCGCCCGGCTGGGACAGGGCAACAATCTGTCGGCGTCAGGGCGGGGCCGGGGGCTAGGGTGGTCTCGAGCCCGGGGGTCACCCCAGGAGCTTCAGCCAGCAGTCCAACAATAAACAAAGGCAATCCTTACAGCAGGTAAATGAAGAAACAAAAAAGAGGGTTTCCTCACCCGGAAAGCAATAGCTGGCTGGCAGGGCTTCTGGACAGGAGCACGGCAGGCATGGGTAAAGGGACGGACGGACATCACAGGGATTCCCAACGGTTGTTGGCCAGTGCTGGGAAATTGGCTTCCTTCTGACCTTAATTAGGCCCCGGACCGGCACCGGCCAATCCAGGAGTTCTTACAGCTGAGAGCCCTCAGCCTTTCCACAGCTGAGAGCGATCGGGCCCGGGTGAGAGCTCTCAGCCTGCAGCCGACGTTTCCCGGGGGGGCCCCGGGGGGAGCGTCGGGGGTTCCCTTTGGGTTTTCCGTCGCTGTAGCAGCATGGGGGGGGGCCGATGGCCTCCTCAGGATCGGGACCCTGGGCGGGCAGTGCCTCAGGGTGGTGCCTGGGCCCCGCCCTTCCTGGGAGAACGCCTAACGGCCTCCCCCCGGGGATGGCGGCCTCGTTACCGGCCACAGCGACGGCCCGGGGGGGCGTCCTCCGCGGTGGGATGCTCTGCGGCCTCTTCCTCGGTGGCGGGACCTTCGGCAGCGTCCGGGCGGCCGTCCTCCATTGGGGAAACTCCGCGGCTTCCTCCCCCCGGTGGCGGGAGGGCCCGTCGGGGTCCAGGCAGCCATTCCCAGTGCTGGAGGCCTCCGCCACAACTCACGAGGAGACCGGGGCGTCCTCCGCCTCGGGAGCCACTTCTGCGGCGGCCTCCGTGGCTCGGAGGGGCCGGCCGGGCCCCAGCCCCTACAGATATCATTTTGATATCACAATTGGCCCTGCTCTGCCACCCGCCAAGTGTTTGTGAGGCCACCGAACAAGCGCGAAGCTAGGCATGGCTACTATTTGTTGCTCCCACCAAAAAAGCCAGAAATAGCCAATTTTGCTTTTTGGGGGCCTCCCAAAACAAACACCCTCATTCGATAAACAAAGAGACCCTCTGCCCTGAGAGGGCACCCTGGCAAGTAGTTATTAAATGCTGAGCTAGCCGCATCTACATACCAGCCATACTATTGTCAATTCGGAACAATAATTTTAAATTTATGTAATTTCTGACCTTTTTGGGGGCATTGTCTCCAACCCAAAACTTATTGTTTTTGCCCAAACCAGCCTAGCCTACGGTCGTTCTTTCCCCATAAAAATCCCCCGCTCTGAGAGCTCTTTTGGGAAATCTTGCCGGATCGCTTGGACTCTGCCTTGCTGCCGCTCTGTTCAGCAGATTCCCCCCGGCCGCCACGCCGGGGTTCCTCTTCTACTATTGGCTTCCCCCGGACTGCAGGACAGGGGGCGTATCACCCATTCCCCTCGAAACTCTATTTTCCTTTTCTAGATAGGAGTGTGTTTGTGCTTTTCTTTAATAACTGTTTAATAAATCTTAATTGTTATTTGAACTATTTGCCTCCTCACTGACCTGATGCTGTAGACATAGGGTAAAAGATCCCCGCTAAGTTACCCTGCCTCTCATTAGCCAAGAGAGTGCTCCAGCTAATTTCCCCATCTTTGCTTGTTTTGGTTTGTTGTTTGGGAGCCCCTCCCGGGACCCCCAATTCTCAGGGTAACAGAGGGAGAAGGTAACCAGACCTCCAGTAAAAGGTAGTTCCACAGTCTGAGACCCTTTCCGCACGGGGGACGGGGAAACGGGGCGGCGCACGCAAGGGCGGAGCTTACCTGGAAGCGGGTTGCTCCATCCCCTTGGGGAGCGCATGTTCGCCGCTCCACACGCTGGAGAATTTCGGCGGCCTTCGGCGCGCCCAAAATGGCAGCCGGTAACTTCCAGCGGCGCTCCGCCAATCAGGGCAGCACGCCAGCTGGAAGCCCACCCCCGGGCAGCTCTGCAGGGACGTGCTGGCACGTCCCTGCAGTTTCAAACTGGGCGCTGCAACGGGTTAGCGCGTTCGCGTTTTTTAAAAACCACATGAAATGTGGTTTTTAAAAAACACGGCGCGCCACCCCTTGCAGCCACGCGAGGGCGGTTTGAGGTGTGGAACCTCCACTTTTCAAACTGCCCTAGCGCACCCCACGGTGTGGATGACCTCCGGGTGAGGTCGCCCTAAGACTTTTTTTTACCCTGTGTGGGAAGGGCCTGAGACTACTGTATAGATATGTCCAAAATCTCCCACCATTTAGCTTCAGTGTGTGATCATAGTTCTAGTATTATTAAACTATAGGGTATTACCTATTTTATGCATATTTTATATATTTTTATCATATTTCTTCTTAGTCACCTTTTTTCACAGCTGAGCAACCGAAAATGTCATAATATTTCCTTCTAGGAGTTGCTTCACTGTTCTGATTGCCCTTTTCCTTGACTTTTACCCACTTTTAGATGTGGTGATTTGAACTGTAGATATATGGACACACTTTGGATTCATATAAGGGTTCACTGACTGGTAGCAGCTTGCAAGGCCTGAGGCATGCATGCATCTTTCCCAACTGCCTGCTTGTGATCCATAATTGGAAGTGCCTTTGTTACCCTGAAAATTGGGAGTATCTCGAGGACACCCAAACAGGCTTCTAGCTAGGGGAATTAACAGAGAAAGTCAAGGCTTGCGAGAGGTCAGGGCAAGGGATCTTTAACCCTATGTCTATGGGGTCAGAACCACGCAAGAGTCAGAGAGATAATCTAAAGTAATTTTATTAAAACTAACAGAGAAGGTCACAACACACGTTAACCAATAATCCCACAATCACGCAAGGGCTACAGAAAGGAAGTTTGGAAATAAGAGGCAGTTGGGAGAGAGGGCATACGGGCCTTAGTCTAGGCTTCCTGGTGAGTAAGAAGATCAGCGGAGGCTTGGTGTAAAGCACCAAGGGGAGGCTGGATTCCACGGCTGGGAGGCTGGCCACAGCGCAGTTCAAGGAAGATCAGAGGTGCGAGTCGTGTTTAGCTCTCAGCAGCGTCTGAGAGGCTTGAGTGGGACACCTCGATAGCAGTGAAACGGGCCTTTGTCTGGTCTTGGAGGCGCTCCGAAGAGGCTCAAAAAGTGAGGATTTTTATAGCCATTTTCTGTCCTCAGGCCAGGTATCAGCTAGCAAAGTGGCGTTAATGGACAATGATTGCAGAATATAATGTTAGGCAAATATCACGACCCCTCCTCAGTATTGTTTTTCCTTGGAACGTCCAGGGGATTGATAGGTTTAAAATTCCAAATTGATAGGTGTTGTTTGGCAACGCACAGTTCATCAACGTAGCTTGAGGTGTGACAGTGTCCAGGAGTGAGTCTATTGTCTGCCTAGAGATATGTGACTCAGAACAATAGGTCAGTCTTTTAGCCTAAAGGACATTGTCTACGTTCCCATTCAGCAGAGGGAGAGGGTATAGCGTTAAGGATTACCCATTTGCCGCCAAGGCTGCTTTAACTGTGACTGACCTTTGCTAACCAATATCCAATATGGGGGAAGTCATGCCAATTCAGGGGCCCTCTCTTAGGGTTACTTTGGGGTGTAACACCTTGGATTGAATCTGGGACCTTATGCATGCAAAGTATGTGCTGAGTCATCAGAAAATACAGTGGCTCCTTTGCTGCAGCATAGTGCGTCAAAATGTGCCCTTGTTTGTACACACTGAATTATATCAAACATTAATAGCACCCAGAAAATATGTGAATTTCCTGTGTAAAATCCTTTGCAGTTTCCCTCCCCTCTTTGATCTGTTTGAGAATGAGGCTTTTATCCTGCAATAAACCTCCTTTATTCATGGAATTTTGCAGGGAGTCCAGATGTTTTCTTCTTCTGCTTGGAACTTTCCTATGTTTTCCTGCTGCTGCTGCTGCATGTGTGTGTATAGGTGCCTTTAAGTTACATGTAGACTTATGGCAACCTCATTAATTTCATGGGGTTTTCTTACCCACTGCTACCCCTGCTTTTTTTCTTTCTACAAAAATCCATTAAGAGGAAAAAGGTGGGAAAGCTGTGCAGTGTCTTTTGACTGTGATAGTGCTAGCAGTTCTCCATCTGGTAAAAACAATCTTATACAGTTAGCCTTCCACATTTGTGGGTTTGACTTTCACGGATTTGATTATTTGCAAATTTCTGCAACTCCTCTCCTCCCTACCTCAGGTTCTCCTTTTCTGGGGGACTCTCCCTCCTGGAGGCTCTAGTCAGGTTGCACATCCCTTTAAAAATCTGCCTCTGGTTCTTCTCCTTCACCAGCCACCGCCTGGCCAGCTAAGGATGGCTCACAGCCTAATTTCTCAGTACTACTTTCCTGATGCCTCCCAACACCCAAGAAAGGAGATGGGCAAGAGAGAGCAAGTATAAGGCCACCATGCTGTCCTAACCCCTTTCCCTCTCCTTTCCATGACCCACCCTGGGTGACCATTCTCCCCATCATGCCTCAGCCCTCTTTCTACAGACACACACATACTTTGATATTTGCAATTTATTTGATATAAATATTTGATATTTGCAATTTTTCCAAGAGTCCCACACCCCTAACCCTAACGAATGTGAAGGGACAATTGTATTGCTGCTTTGGAGCTAAAGTATGCGAAGTGAGCCTGAGCAACATGGATCGTTTCTGCACCACACTATTATAGTGTTATTATTCCGCTTTCAACATCCTATGGAATCCTGGGCTTTGCTGTTTAGGGAGGGGCCTTTAGAATTCTCAGCCAGAGAGCTCTTAAGCTTCAGTAAACTACAAACCCCAGCATTTCACAGGATGTTGAAACTGGAATAATAGCACTGTAACAATGTAGTGCGGAAATGGCCATGGACTTATGGAAGAAAATTTCACAAGTAAATGTTAAAGATAAATCATTCAGTGTTGGCGGTACTTTTTTAAAAAATCAGTTCTATCAAGGAAGTGCAGTAGTATGAACTGTAAAGAATTAGTGTCTTAGCATGTGACCCTCAGTAAATTTGGAAACCTGTGATTGATTGGTATCCATGACCAGAGAAGATTGCCCTTATGAACATCCTTAGGGAACTGTGTCTATCTATGTATCTATATCAAGCCACTTGGATCTCAGTAAGGGTCAAGTTAATTGTGACCTGAATAGTATGAAGGAAGTCGGTGTCTACAATTCTTAAAATATAAACAATGGGCGGGAGGGGCAGTAGCAGTGGGACCTCAGGGGGTGGAGAGGGATAGATTAAAAAAAATTTTGTGAAAATTGCCCCACCCCAGCAGCTATTTATTTTCCTCTTGTTGCTAATAGCAAATGGGAGGTTAATAAGAAACTTGCACAGGTCCTAAGATACCTAAAATCTGGTACCTATGGTTGTTTTATTTTTCTTTCAAAATAAACACAGCCAATGTATACATTTTTTGAAAAAAAAGTAAAAGTATAATGTGCAATTTAGCACCTATTTTTTCAGTGTATCAGAAAACAGTGAAATTATGAGAAGTTAGAATGGTAACAAGGAGAGGGAAAGATAAGAAATGCATGTAATAAAAGGGCAAATGCAGTTACATACAACTGCATGTTATTTTAGTTGTCACAGTTTATTTATTGACTAAGTCTAGCAAAATAATAAGATTTCCCATGGATGCAATCAATAAACCGTAATGAAGCCATGCATACCACTGTGAGAGAGGATACCAAACTGCAAGTCCTTTATGAGCAGAAATTTCATCTTTGGGGTGTAAGAAGTTGTGGGTCTTCTCCCCCTTTCTTTATCCTCCAGGATTTATGAACCTTTCCACCCTTCAGCAGTCTTTTAAGTTAAAGAATCCATTTAGGCCTTCATGGTGATAGAAGTAATTAAAAGTGTGATCAACTTCAGCCAGACAAATGTGCATGCAGATGTACACACACGCACACACACACATCCAAACAAAAAAGGTCAACTTCTTTAATAATGTCCCCTACTGGCAGATAGTTTTGCTAATCTAATACCTGTTAATTTTCTTTCTAATTAGGGCTACGACTCACCAGAGGCTGTTTTATACTTAATTTGTTGGGGTTTTATTATATGGCTCAACAGCCAGCCATTGTGTTCCTCATGTGATTGTGGCTAAGATCATTCAGGCATTACTGGCACACTGAAGCCCTTAGAGAGAACGTGCCACTACAATTTGTGAGTCACCCGTTCTTGCTCTGCCTCGGCCTTGTCATGTGTGTGCCTGTCAGGATTCATCTCCGTCTCCATTACCCCTGGGGCAAAAAGTCATATTTTGTTTCTGCTCACTTGTCTGATTTTTCGCAGATCTTATCCCCGTCTTCAGAACCGTAAGCAAGTGCCATCTTCTGAGAATTTAAGGTGGAAATGCAAAGTGCTGGGCTGGCCAAATTTACCTCAAAACATCTTTTTATCCATAGGAATTATTCTTGGTTTGATTGCTTGATGTTTTTGATTCAGAATATGCTGGTACCAAATTAAACATCCATTTTAAGCCAAATACATGCAGCTGTAGTGTTCAAAAATTTCTTCTTCTTCTTTTCTTCACTTTGGAGGTGTATAGAGGGAAATTTATATTTTTGGATTTGAGCTGTGTGGTAATTAATTAATTAATGGCATTTTTAAATCAAATATTTGATAATCAGACTACATATCAATTAAATTATTTTGCAATGTATACATCCTCACCATAATTTAAGATTTATAAAGTATAACTTATTCTGCAAGGGCTCAAGCCAGCAAATATTAAATAACAGAGCATGATTAGATTCCATTTCATTGCTCGCAAAGAGACCTCAGTCCCCTTAGCATATAGCTAAGGTGGTATCATACCCATTTCCTTATGGTATAAATCCCACAGTCTGTGAACGACACGTGCATAATGTAACTATACAGTTGATATTGCTTAGGTGAGGCTTGCCCACGTGATTACTTCCTTCCTTATTAACCTATTGCTTCATTCACACACAGCTTACTGCCACACAGGATCTGTGTAAAATCTGGGCTCCCATTGATGTTGTTCTCTGGACCATAGAACAGGTTGCAGATGGTATAAAAAAACCATTCATTTCTTTGAAACCTATGGCATTTGATGACAGCAATTGTTCTATTTATGTAATTTTACATTGTATATTGCCTTCCCACTTGTTCAGTGAGTACATGAAATGTGAGTGTCACATACAGAACAGCTGTCATTCACTTTATCTGAAAGACCTTTCTGACTGGCATGTTATCCGTCTCTTCTGCACCACCAGTCTATGGAATTGGACCTTTCTACCCACCAATGAAAACTTACTGTGCCTATCATAGTTCCTCTTTGTGTAGTTTATATCTGTGAAAGCTCTTGCTAAAATGAAAACAAGTTATTCTTAAAAGATGCTGCTATATTCTTTCCCCCTCCCTTCTCCCTTTTTATTCTGTAACAGGCTAATATGGCTAGTTATTTGAAAACTGTCCTAAAATATGAATCTTGAAAGTGTATTAGTCATAGGTTAATTTATTGGCTTCATGAAATATATGTAATGTTGAATTTTTATTACAGTGATGTAGTGTTTATGTGTATGTGGCTTCAAGTCACTTGTTGATTTATAGTAACTCCATGAATTTCATAGGGTTTTCTTAGGCAAGGAATTCTCAGAGATGCTTTTGCCAGTCTACAGATACAGTCTACAGATACAGTCTACAGCACCTGATATTTGTTGGCAGTCTCCCATCCAAATACTAACCAGGACTGACCCTGCTTAGCTTCTAAGATCAGAATGAATCTGATGCCTTTAGAGTATTTAGGCTTCATGATATAATACTCAGGCCCTTTCCGCACCTTACCTTCTTCCAGTGCTGGGGTGTGGGGATCACGCAAGCAGCCTCCAGCGAGAGGCTCTCACGTCTGGGGTCCTTTGGCTCTGCTCGAGCTGCCTGCTTGCATGAAAGCCCTGCCTCTTCCTTCTGCAGTGCAACCTGGGAGTTTCCCAGGCTGCGCTGGGGCAGGAAGTGTGACTGGCATGGCTCTGGAGGCTCCGCATGCCAGGTAAGTGTGCGCGGAGCCCAGGAGCAATGTGCAATCGCGCACCATTTTCGGCTTCTAGCCGAAAATGAAAAGGTGCACGATCAGTACCTGCTGGCCCCTGGAGCATTGCGCGATTGTGAGTGCATCGTGCAGATCGCTCCTCACAATCGCGCAATGCTCCAGGCCCTCTTTCGCGTGGAAAATGCCATGCGAAAAGGGCCTAAGTGACAAGAGGAATGGTTCAGATTTCTCCCAGGCTATTCTTAAAATGCAGTAGAGGTAGTGGGATAAAGGAAAAACTTTGTATTTTGTATGAGAGGTGAGTTGCATTTAATCCTCCTAAACATGAGCTAGAAATTCTAAGCAATTCTTTAGAAGTTGGGGTGATGGTGGATATTAGAGCTGGAAAATCACTAGTTAGCAAGTAATCTGTTTAAGGGAACTGAGGACATAATGATATTTCTTGGAAGTGGAATGCCTGAAGGAACCTTACAGAATTTTGTGATAATAAAGTAATTTCAAGTTATCTCAAGCATGATTGTGAGGAGAGTTTTTTGGTCTCATTTTAATTTAATTATATTTTACCTTTCTGTATATTTTATTAATAGCAGTTTTAATTGTATCTGTTTTACTGTTTATGAGCTGCTTTGAGTCCCAGGGCTCAGAAATAGGCAAGATACAAATAAAATAAAATACGTAAATTAAAATGTGCGCTACCCCAAAGTTCATCTCTATCCCCAGCCTATATTATTCTAGGCTGCAAAACTCTCTTGCCTTTTACTTTTTTTTCTCTTTTCTCTTTCAACTTGCTTTTCTCTCTTAAGCTATAGCAATCACTGGGCACAAGTGGTCTGGTAAACTTCTCAAGACTGGAAGCACAGACATAGGTTTGAACAAGATGCTTGCATACTTTATAATTGCTTCTTTCTATGTGAGGACCACAGAGGTTTTCTGAATTACAGCTTTACAGTGTTCACTATAGACCATATAGCTATAATGAGAACCATATTTAGGTGTTACTAACCACACTTGCCTAAACAGGAGACTGACTAACTCCACTCCACTCATTCTTTCCCTCAGGAACCAATAATGCACTTGAAGAGAAATTCTTTGCTTGGTGTCTTTCCATGTGAGCTAGGGCCTTGCTTACATGGAACACATGAATTGAGCCATAGAGTGTCAGGTAATTAATTCTATAGTCTCCCAAGTGCAAGGGGGAAAAATGGGAGGCACACGAGTGCCTTACTTAAACTTCCATTATACATCTAGTTTTAAATACTAATACCGGTGGCTCACTTGGTTAAAAGAAAAATTTGATGAAAGACAGAAAAAGAATGTAAAGAAAGAAACAAAACAAAAGATTTTTTTTTAATTGGGGAAAAAAAGTTTTTTGTGCAGCAGAGTTAATTTGTCAAAGGGTGCGTAGAAGGAAACACAGGAAGAATGAGCACTAGCTTCAACAAATCAAAGGAGATCAAAATGGCCCTTGTCCTCCACAAAATAAAAATAATAAGGGCATTGAAAATAGCACCTAAATGCATTACTAATTAGGAAAGTAGCAGATTTCAAAAATTCTTGCTAGTACAAATACTAGTAACATGCCCCTCTCCCCTGCAACATGGGAGGGGGAGTAGTGATTAACTGAGTGAATTACTTTTCCCAGTTATGTTCCAAGCTGTGATATTTATTTATTTACTTATATTTACTTCTCAAAATTATATCCCACTTTCTCCTAACAAATTGCACTTAAAGTGTTATTTGGTAAAAACAAATAAAAACAGATCCAATGAATCCATTGAAAACAAGTTAAACCACACTTAAAATGCATCAAGAAAAGGAAACACTACAGTCCAGCCAATCAGAGTATAGTTTTGATGCTAAAGATCTGCCAGGAAAAAAAGTGGAAAGTAGTCTTCCATGGCAAGGAAGTTCCACAGCTTATGGGTGCTTACAAAGAAGTGTGTCTTGAGGATGATGGGCTTTTTCTGAAAGATCTTATGCCCTAAAGGGCTCAGAAAGCTGGATACAATCTCTCAAATGCAGGCATAGCTCTGAAAAAAAAAGACCCTTTTTACAAAGGCTTTGCACACCCACCCAGTCTCATTTTCTCCTTGTCCTGGTCTGGCTGAAAGTTTTAGCTGATTCAACATTGGAAAGATGATGAAGGAGGCCTGGTGAAACACAGACATTTGTTGTTAGACTGCAACAGTGCACCTGCAGTAAACAATGCAATAAAGCTTGAGCTGGGGGGAAAGAAAGACTCTACTTTAGCCAAGCCTACTATAGACTTTGTAAAACAGGCAAGGTAAACAGCAGCTGCCTTCAGAATCCATACTGAGCACATGTATGTAGCAAAATACAGAGAAAAGAGGAGAGCAGATTAGCCTGTTTCACCAGCCGGCCACAGCATGTTAAAAAACATCACTATACCTCAAAATGGAAATAAGTCAGTGAAAGAAAAAGTCATCCCTGAATGCAATCTGGAAGAAGCCTCCAAATGGCCTCTAAAAGGTTCAACATGCTTTTGCTTTCTTATATAAGGTTTACTTCACCTGGCTGTTTCATTTTACATGTGCATATTGTTAGTTTTAAATAAAAAAGTTTCTTTAAATATGTTGCATTTCTTTTTTGCGGTGTAGGAATCTATCCCTATTCTCATATTCTTTCCATGTTATTTCTGTGTCTAGTATGAAACTAACAGAAAGAGGTATTGCCCAAGGAATATCTACTTCACTGTTACCCCAAAATGTGGATGTCTCAGGGGTCCACCCCCGATGTCAGTACCTCCACGTGACAAAGGGGAATTAATTAGCTGAAAATTAAGAGGCCAGAGGAAGGGGATAACAATGAGATCTTTCTGCTAGTGTTTGTGGGGTCTTGCAGGAAAGTAAACTAAAAATGTGTTTTGTTGAGGGGAATTCACTCACACAAGCACACAAGATACAAACAGTTACACATTCACATAAGAGCTAACTGAAGGATAAAGGGAGGAAAAAATATGGATAGAGAGGCTGAGGGTTTGGGGTTATAATTACCAATCCAGAAGAGTAGTGAAAAAGGAGCAATGTGGCTTAGACTTGTGTTTCTAACGGCAGTACACAGCCGGGAAGCAAACTGGCAGAGAGACATTCAGCAACTGGTGAACTGCAAAATTAGTTGTTCAGAACTGGGGATTTTTATGCTCTATTTCCCTTCCTGAAGAGGTGTAAGTTAATTGGTCTCTCAACCTAGTAGACAATGGGAGTTGCAACATAGACAACAGGGCCTGATGGTGCTAATGGTTTCAGTACTTAAGTGACAAAGAGATAATGACTGCCGTAATAACCCTGTACTTGAGGAAAGGTCAGGACAATGCAAGGAAAATGTCTAGGAATGAGGTAGCTGGGTTTACAATCAGTGTTTGATGAGAATGTTGGCTTGACCATTGTATTCCAATTGGAGAGATTCAGCTTTTGTCTAAGCCTATTATCTCTAGGGTTGCTTCCTAATCTGTCTGACAATGACTTCAGCTTCACCTGGAGGTGGGTGTGGGCTGACCTGCCTTGCAGTCTCAAGTTTGCAATCAGTAATTTTCCTCTGTCCAGTTTGACCTTCCAGTCATTTCAGGTTAATTAATTAATTAATCAATTAATGTAGCTTGCCATTTAAATAATGTTTGCTAATTAAACCACATCAGTATTGGGGTGTGTGTGCAGGACTGTAACATCACAAACTGAGATATATCTGTAGCCTGTCCCAAGTTGTACAGGATTTTATAAATTGCAACTAACACTTCAATTGTGCTTAAACAGACCCATAGCTAGTGAAGCTTTTTTAACAAGAAAAGCAATTGCTTCTTTTAATGGGTGCAGATAGTAGTCTAGCTATGGGACTTTGGTGCCTGAAGAGGTGGTGATTCATCTCCAGTTTCAGAAGGAACCTCAAAGGAATTGTCCAAGTTGCTGAACCAAACCTCCCAAATAGCCAAGGTGTCTTTAGTTTGTTTAACCTAGAACAGATTCATTGTGCCATTGACCCATCAGCTGCCACTGTCAGTTTCTGAACATTTTTCAAAGACCAGTCTAGGAGATAATACTATAGTCCAAATGGGAAGTAACAAAGAGTTGTTAGCATGGTCACATGTAACATCTCTGAAAATGGATACAGTTGGCACACTTGTCTCAAGACAATATATTCTCATTCTCTAACAAAATCTGAGCATCCAGCATCAACACTGAATCGAGGAGTCCTACTCAAACTGTGATTCTAGATCTTCAAGAAGAGCGTGACTCCCTCCAGCTCATGCTGAACTCTTATCCTGAAAAAAACACACAGGCTGAATATCTCTATCATTCACAACTGCTGAAGGCACAAGAAATCTGTGAGGAGAGAAAGTTGTAAGGAAATTTGTAATGGAATGCATAAAGGACCTTAGACTGCAAGGTTCTTTGTGCAGAGACTGCATTATATGCAGAGAATCCAAGAAAGCCCAACCTTATGTGCTTCTGATAGGAAATTAGAATGTGAGTATATGTGTTCTGGCCAACATACATGCACACATGTTAGTTTGCCACACTGAAGTGCTCCTTTCAAAGCTGCTTTATTGGTAGGAAACAGTAATGTTTCATCACAAGATTTGCATAATGAGAAAATTTGCATAATATGCAAATATGGCCTGCTGGATTTGGAGAACCAGAATATGACACTGTTTGAGAAAGATAAGTAGGGAGGGAAATACTTCTGGTGGCCAGTAAGGATGGAGAGGACATAGGTAGAGGAGAAGACTTACACCATTTTTGCATTCTGAAACTCTCCCGTGCCATTCTGTTGCAATCCCGGTTGCACTGTTGCTGGGAAGGGAGCTCGGTAGGAATGTTTCTCTGCACACCTGACAGGCTCCCTGCGGAAGGGAGTGAGAGCAACATGTGTCTGCCTTCTGCAGTGCAGCCAGGGTCTTTCCCTTGTTGTGCGGGGAAAGAAGCGCTGCCATCGCACTTCCTGCCCTTCAACATGGAACATAAGTACAGGAGTGTTGCACAATTATGGGCACTTAACAGATTTAATCTGTTAAGCAAATATCTTGCAATTGCAGCGCATGGGGATGGGATGACAGTGGGACCATGACAACGTCATGTGAAAGCATGACATGTGGACCGCTGCCATCCTGTCCTCATAGGGGGACTGTGATGCCATGTGGAAATAGCCTTAATGAGTGGAGAGATAGAAGAAAAAACCATGAGAAAGAAAAAGAGTTTGCAACTGGGGAGAAGTGAAAGAACAGGAAAAAAAGTGAAGAAGCATGGAGGAGGGAATGACTAACAGACTTGTACTTCATGCACACTAAATGACTGTTATGGTAGAGATAATGGAATAATGTGTTTTGAACCCAGGCAAAACTCAGTACTTTCACTATTGTATAAATAACCAGCTTCTGCCCACAGTTTGAAAATCTATTAGACACAATATACAAAAAGAAGAATTGAAACATGTAAATTCAGCTTCATAAAATGACATGAATGTTTAATGACCAGGTGGAATGGCCACAGAGGGAGACTGTGTCGGGAGAAGAGGAGCCAAAAGGGAGTTATTCCCAGGTAAGTAGCTGAAGGGGACCAAACAGTCTCACTTCTCTCTCAGCTTGGGCAAAAATACCAACCAAAGAAATAATAATAATAATAATAAAAAACCCTCTAAAATAATAATTGAAGTAAAATCACTTGAACTCTGAAGTCTTACAAGAACAAGAGAATGTCTTAACTGTTGTTTTTAAAGGCAATATTAAAGACATGCATAAAAAATGTAAAAATACAGGATTAAATATTTTATACCAATGACTACGAAATGTTTTTGCCTGTAAGCAATGGTCTAGAAGGAATTTTTGCAGAAAAACATAGTGTTTGAACTTCATAGTAAAACCTCATAGGACAATGACTATTTCTGAAGATACCATTGAACTTGATACTACATTCAAACTGAGAGGTAATTTGAGGAAAGGTGGCCTGGTGAAAGCTGGAAACACAGACATTGGTATATGAATGGGAGGGGATATACAAGATCCCCATCCATGTGTTCAGTAATCATCATTGGGTTAATATAGATGTGGTGAGCTCCATGAGTGATTGGGCCAAAGTCCCTCCTGATGAGAAGAAATGTTCTGTGTGTACAATTTTATGTGCTGAGAATTCTTATCAACCAACATCAAATGGACTTTTCTCAGGAGAGGGCGGTGGTGGGTGAGGCGAGGTGATGTGGCCTCCTCCGTGTGTTCATTTGATGTAAAGTGGGGTTATAAGCACATACCCAGCATTCCCTCATATTACTGTCTCAGATTAAAAATCTTACTTTCCTAGGACAGTAAACCCATGGATCAGAATTTCTGATTAACTAAGCTAGACACAGGCCCAGCCTTGTATTATGTGCCTTTTGTGTGATCTCTCTTTCCTTTGCCTTCGTTTCTTTCCTCCACCCTCATTCTATTATTTCTCACCAGTTTTTCCTCTGCCCCATTCAACTGTTTCCTTTACTCACTCTCTTCTTCCAACAGATATATCTGCCAACAGCAGGAATTCTCTTTCTCTTCTTTCCTTCTTTCTGCTCTGAACAGGGTAAAGAATTCTAGGGCCTATAGAAGGTACAACCTCAACTCAGTTTAAGAAAATATGAAACAGGAAGTCCAGAACTGGCTAAGATAATATTAATAATTATTACAGATAGCTGGTGTTTTCTGTTGTTATACTTCAGAGTGATGACTCTAAAAATAAGAGACAGATCCACATAGTGGGATCACGTCACTCATGAAGGAGAATAACTCATAAGGTTGCCAGTTAAGGGTCGTCCAAGGCCCAAAGGTTTCCAGGCCAAAACCTGAGTCCTAGTGATGTATTTAGTAATTATGCATTCAGTACTAACCACAGTGGTTCACAGCTCCAGGCTTGTCTATACGGTAGATTAGAATCACCTAGTGTCTAAAGTTGGTGGTAAAAGCTACAGAAGGCTTTTAATTAACTGAAATAAATTTTAAAAACAAAATTATCCCAGGTTGCACTCCTCCAAAGTCCCCCTTATTATCTATATAAATAGTCATGTCGCTAAGTTGAATGTCTTGGAGCTGTGCTGGAGACATACATGCCTGCACTTCCTTTTATTATCTCTAAAAACAAAGCAATTATCTTAACAATGGCCATTTCCGCATGGGGTAAGTAAAACGGTGCAGTGAGTCCTCCATGGAGGACGTCTGCACTTTGGAGCAGACTGAGTCCGGAACTTACCATAGATCCACACCTCAGTCCACTCCGGAACGACCCCAAGTGGTCCTCCAGTGTGTTTTGAAAGACCTGATTTTTCCAGTCTTTCAAAATGCCGGCCCGCACCATTGTGTGCCTGCTCTCCAGTGCAGATTCGCAGGCTCGCACCAATGCGAGCCTGCGATCTGCAGAGGGGAGGCTTTAGGCTGGCAAGCTTCAGCAGTTGGTCAAGACCCACGGCCAACCAGAAGCTGCCATTTTGGACGCCGGAGCAGTGTGGATCTACGACCACACACTGCTCTGTCTCACCCCGGACCGGACTGGACCACCAGAAGATCCGGTGAGTAGCAGCAGGGAACGATTCCCTCGCTGCGTGCAGAAATGGCCAATAAAAACTGTGGCAACAAAAGCACCTCTGATATATCTCGGTAATCTTTCAACCTCCAGATGCTTTGGACTGCAGCTCCAGTTGTCTCCAGCCTGCATGGTCTATTGAGAGGAATGATGGGAACAGCAGTCCAAAGTTCCTAAGTGTACCGGCAGGTGTATCCTTGCCTTACAACAATGTATTGAGTAGACTGGTATAACCTGAACAGTTCATTACTGATATGTGGGAGATGTGTGGGGCTAAAGCTAGGGAACAGGAGCATGCTTAAATCTTTGAATCTTAAGACAGTGGTTCTCAGTCTTAGATCTCTGCATATTTATATATTATAGTTCCCATCACTCAAACACCAGCCTTGATTATGGGGGTGATAGAAGTTGTAGTTCAATGACACCTAGGGACCCACTACTTGGAACTATCCCATTACCCCAATTACCCTTGCCTATCAGTTTGATATAGGTGCAAAGTGCCCTAGAATCATGAAGGAGAGACTGTGGACACTCAAAATATGGTGAAGGTCATAGCTACTGCATTACACTCTTCCTTGATTTTGTTCAGAACACCTCTTGGAAACAGGAAGATTGTTGTTGAGTAAATTTGCTTTAATAATCATTACGGACAACTGATAGGGTCTGGAGTTATGCTCCTTCTTTATGAGCTGATGTTTTGAGAAATTAAACATTAACTATGTGGATCTTTCTTCCTGTAACTGGTAAAAGATATTAGTTATAATTGGGGCCTTTTACCAACTATACTTTTGAATCTAATTTTGTAACCCAGCCACCCTCCAGGACTGGGATTTAACCACTATTATCCATGCTTCTATGATCTTGATAATTGTTCCAATGAGCTGTATGTTGGACTGCACTTGGAGACAACTTTGAAATGTCAGCTGGTTTGGAAATACATTGCCTCACCATGCTTACTAGAATCGGTCATATTATTTACATCTTGGCCTATCTATGCTGACTTACCTTTTGGGATCAAGTCAAGATGTTGCTTTGTATCTTGCTCACTTAGTATGTAAATCACAAGATGGATGAATCACTCAGTGACTGGGAAATGGAACTGTGCCACTGGTCCTGCTGCTGGGCCTGGCAATGCTACTTGCTCTTGGACATGCATGTGTTTGTGGGGACATCTTCAATGAAGAAACCCACATGTAAGCTGTTACTTGCACAAAGGCATCTATGCTATAAGACCCTGATGCTTCTGTAAGGCCTTTGAAAGCCTAGCACAGGAACTCCTCAAGAAGTTCTTCTCTATTTTTCTAATAGAAGGCTGATAGGTCCAATTTACATATGCTGCAGCATGAAATGGAAATTAGATGTAGATCTTTGGTGTCAATATATTTCAGTGATTCCCTGAAAGCAGACAAAGTCCTGAATTCAGGAAGTAAAATGCACATCTGTAGTAGGCTCTGCACATACAGATCAAAGAACTCAGAGTTACACAATGGACAAATTCAGCAGATAGTGGTAGAAGTGAAGAACTGCAGACCATGATATTGCACAATGGGCACATTCAAGAAACAATGGTGGAAGCATCATTTTGCAACCTGCAATAGTGTGCAAAGGGCAGGTTTAACAGGAAACTGAAGAAATACTCTTGCACAACCTGAGATGTTGCACAACAACCATAGCCAGCCAAAAATGCCATGAACATGCAGGTGCACATAGTCCAAACATTCTGCATGATGCACATTGCACAATACATGTTTGCATGCATTCCACGCATAGCAGGCACATCCGCAAGTACAGTGGACGGAAGAACAATATGGTGAACCCAACAGATATGGCAACAAACCCCATGTCACACCAGGGGAGCAAAAATACAAGGCAAAGCCAGTAGGTGCACCAAGGAGCAGCCAGAACAAGGAATACATGGGAGAGACACAGATGGTACATGTACAATAAAGGAGGTGGTGGCAGTGTTACTGCAAAACGTGTCAGGGTGCCTAGGTACTGGTGCAAGAGCATGTGCAGAATGCAAAAGCAAAAAACAATGCTGGATCATTGCTAGTTGCCCCAGATTGAAACAAGCCACGCAAAATGTGTCTAGGCTAAGTTGAAGTTTATTGAAGCATCACAGGATAGATGCTGCTTCAGACAACTTTTGCCATGAAGCATAAAAAAGTCCAGTAACAAGCAAAAAACAACAAAGCAAAGAGAAGAACTTTTCAGTACATGATGTAAGTCTTTTACCCTGAGTTAGCCACTCCCAAACCTACACCATGTGATTTATTACACATACACAGTTCCCATGTTTTGAGTTTTCCCATGAGACTGAAAAAATACAGTAGATAGATAGACATAACAATGTTGCAGCTGGTGCAATCAAGGGCAAAGCAAGGGCAACATGACCTCTTCTTCCCGTCCACAAGAAAAACACCTCTAGACATACTACACTAACATTCAGAATACCTGAGAAAACGTGGGTGACTCAGGGGACCAATCATGGGGAATTATTAGCTCAAATTAGAAGGTCTGCGATGGAGGTGAGTAACCTATGAGATCTTTTGCACTGATGTTTACCAGTACATCTGCAGGGAAGAAACAGCCAGAGATCTAAATGTAAGCTTAATTGTGTTTTATTAGGGGAATTAATCACGCACATGAGATCCAAACAGTCATGCAATCACACAAGGCTGACTGAAAGAAAACGAAGGAAAGTTTTAGATAGTGTGATTTCAGGACCTAGTGAGTTATATTTATTGTTCTACCAGAGCTTGCATCTAAGGACAGTACACAATCGGAAATCAGAGTAGCAGAGTGGCAACCGGCAATCGGCGTACTGAAAGTTGACTGGCCAAAACTAGGGGCTAATATACCCAATTTCTGCCTGGAGGGAAAGAGTGTGAATGGCTTTCCAGCTGAGTAAACAATGGAGTTTGCAGAGTGGACAATGAGGTCCAGAACAGGCTAATGGTTTTAGCATTAGGTGGAAAAGGACTAATGGTTGTCCTGATAGCTTGGTGCTTCTCAGACAGGTTTTAGGACAAAGGAGAGATTTGCATGGTCAGAGAAAGAGGAGTTAAGACAATCAGCAGTCTTGTGGGAATCTCCCAGTTGCTATTGTCTAAAAGGCAGAGTTGTTAAGGCTAACTGCAAGCCTAATATCTCTATAGTTTCTGGTGATTTCCTGACTATGACCTGGCTATACCTAGAGGTGTTTTCTGACCTAACTCACAACGCACAAGTTCAGCCAGTCCTTTGGTCTTCTCCAGCTCAGTCATACAGCCATAGCAGGGCACATTTTATATCAAAGCCAATTAATATATCTTGCTAGTTAAATCATATTTCACCAATTAAACCATATCAAGGTGTGGGGGTGTATGGCCTGGTAACAGCAGATACACGAGAGAAGGGCAGGTGGACCACAGAGACAAAGTTTGTGGTGAGGAAATGTTCACACATCAAAGTACACCTGCATGGTGCCATCCTGAAGCACCATGGACACATTCACTGCCACGTCAGGAGACAGATCAACTGGCCATTTTAGATCAGGAAGAGCATCAAATGCCACCAGTGCAATGATCGTCCAGGCAGCCATCCAAGATGCCACATCTGGCCTGCCATCCATGCAGTGAAAGACCTGGAACTGGAGCTTCATCTGCCCAAACATGCACACGATCAGCACGCGGGTAGCCCTATGTACCATGTTGCAAACGATCTCTGCTGTCATCTGTGTCTCCCTGTATAGAGTGAGCATATAGGGCAGCAGCGGATAGTTCATATCCCCTGCAGCAAGAAGGTGGAAGCAGTGACATGAGGAGCCCACTACAGCAGAAAGGACACCTAGCACATCCACAGACAGAAAAAAACCACACACATCCA
This sequence comes from Iguana delicatissima, assembly GCA_948472985.1. Taxonomy (NCBI): domain Eukaryota; kingdom Metazoa; phylum Chordata; class Lepidosauria; order Squamata; family Iguanidae; genus Iguana; species Iguana delicatissima. Next base: position 902,755 of record CAOKZL010001062.1, read on the forward strand.
CTTAGCAGCAAGTCCAGCAACCCATGACAGCCAAAAGATCTGAACATCATAGATGCTGCTAGCATAGAGTGCACAGGCACTGGTGAATAGACTATGGGCATCCCTGGTGAACTGCATGTCCAGACTGTGAAAGCCCTTCCAAGTCCAGTACATGGTCTTTATGCCAGAGGATGTAGTAATGGGGATGTGGCAGCAGTCAATGATCTCAACATTATACAGAATTCCAGCAATTTATTTGTAGAACTCACTCTTAGGCCCTTTCCACACGGGGGTAATAAAACGTTTTAGCGCAGTGTAGCGCGATATCTGACGGAGGTCTTCCATACCTTAAAGTGCGCTGAGTCGTCTTTAATTTCCAAGTTCCACACGTCAGTCCGTTCAGAAACGTCTCCAACTGTGCTTGCACGTGCTTTTTAAAAACCGGAAAAAAGTGTTTCTTTTCCCCCTGATCCGCGCAATCACGTTCTTGCTCACTTGTGTGGAGGCGCAGATACGCGCTGATTCGCCCCTGAGATGAACGGGGGGCGGGCCGTGGGCGTGGACAGCTTCGGCGGTTGGCCCGCCCCACAAAGAACCGAACGGCGCCATTTTTTAATCCTCGCTAGCGAGAGCCCACAGCAGAAAAGAAAAAAGCATTGCAGGTACGCTAAATTGGAATTATTTATTTACAGTCCATCTTAAAATCGCCTTTTGATGTTTCCGTGGGGATATTGGAGCTTCAGGGGGACTGTGGATTTATTGCCTTCATCTGGAGTGGCCTATCCGGGGTGGGGGTGGGGGTGGGGGGGGATTTCTTGGGAAGTCGCCTCTAGTGACACCGCCATTTCGCAACCCACCACAAACCGCTGCATGTGTGAGCCGGGGGGCAAGAGGGGCCGCGGCGGCGGCGGATGGGGACCCTTCGGTGCCCTGCCAAGAGGGCGCTGAACGGACAGGGCAGCATGGTGGCCGCCAAGGGGTCCCGCGGGAAGCCTCGGAGTAATGGCGCCTTCACTTTGAAGAAGCGCTGCGGGGATATCAATTGCAGGTTTGGCAAATTGGGATTATTTCTTTGAAACCCCCCCCCATTGCTACCGCGGATGAAAGCGAAAGATCCACAGCCACCTGGAGTTTCAGTGGGGGCCTGGAGCTTCAGGGGGCTGTGGATTCTTCCCCGGCGGCATATTGGGGGGGTTATTTTTAGAAAGTCTCCCCTAATACCGTCATTTCGCAACCCGCCACAAAGCGCTGAATGTGTGAGCCGGGGGCAAGGGGGGCCACGGAAAGCCTCGCCTTCACGTTGAAAAAGCGTCGTGGGGCTACCCTGACTGTCCCCCGGAAATGCTGCCCAGAACATGAGGGAAAATGGGGCAGGGGGCCATGTCCTGCATTGGGCAGAATGGACCGAAATGAGTGTGGAGGGGTGGCTAGCTGGGGGGCCTGCAAACCCCATGCATTCAGCCCGACCAGTTATCTCCCTGAACGGCGTGATTTGCAGTTGGTGTCACTTGAGGCTGAGAGAGTGTGACCCGACTGACATCCCTTGCTCCAACGGAACTAGAGCCTGATTGGTGGGCGGTTGGTGGGGGCCACGACAGGGACGCGGTCTGGCAGGAGGGGGAGGAGGGGGCTAAGTGGGGTGCTCCGGACAGAAAAGATGACCATCTGCTTTGTGTACACAAGCCTCCCCAAAACCCACTATTTCCTCGCAGGTGGATCCCCGGTGGCCCGTCCTTCGAGGCTGAGAGAGGGATCAGACAAGGAACACTCCGTGGCGAAAAACCTCCATCCAGTTCTCCAAAATGGATTTCAGTGGTGGTCTCCCATCCAGGTTTAAATCCTAACGCACCCTGCTTAGCATTCCAGGTTAGCATGGGATTTGGGACCTGTTCACATGATCTTCAAGTGCTTTCCACACCTGCCTTGCTATGGCGGGTGGATGCAGGTCAAACTGTAGACTGCTTCCAAGGGTGAACTGGTTATATGCAACCATTGAAAACAAGTCACAGGAAAGCTAGAGAAATATATTTTATTAAATAACTAGATAAAATTATCACCCAACATAACAGCAAAACAGAAAACAAAGGTCAAAAAACATTATAGGAGGTTGCACCTCCTCATCTGTCTCTTGAGGTCCCGCAGCTCCCTCCTTATCTCTGCATACGAATTATCGAGGGCAGCTGACACCTCTGAAAGGCTTCTCTGTGCAGACTCATCTGTGGGTGGCTGAGAGAGTGTGACCCGACTGACATCCCTTGCTCCAACGGAACTAGAGCCTGATTGGTGGGCGGTTGGTGGGGGCCACAACAGGGACGCGGTCTGTCTGGATGGGGAGGAGGGTGCTCCGGACAGAAAGATGACCAGCCTCCCCAAAACCAACTATTTCCTTGCAGGGGGATCCCCGGTGGCCTGTCCTTCGAGGCGGACAGAGGGATCAGACAAGGAACAGTCCGTGGCGAGAAACCTCCATCCAGTTCTCCAAAATACCTGCAGCTCGAACTGGTCACCTGGCTTCTCTGTCAAAAGATGCAGTTGCTTCAAGTACTAGCAGGTATAGGCCATAAGCTGTATGCGCAGTCCTTCAAACCATGGATTTCAAGTGGTGGACTCCCATCCGGGTCTAAATCCCAATGCACCCTGCTTAGCATCCAGGTTTGGCATGGGATTTGCACACCTGCCTTGCTATGGCAGGTGGATCCAGGTTGAACTGACTGCTTCCAAGGGTGAACTAGTTACATGCAACCATTGAAAACAAGTCACAGGATAGTTTAGAAAAATATGTTTTATTAAATTATTAGATATTATAACTAACCCAACATAACATAAGAAAAAAAGAAAACAAAACATCATAGGAGGTTGCCCCTCCTCAGCTGTCTCTTTATCTCCCTCAGTTCCCTCCTTATGTCCGCATACGTATTTTCTAGGGCGGCTGACACCTCCGTAAGGCTTCTCTGTGCGGACTCGTCTGTTGGAGGGAGAGTAGATATTAGGACGCCGTGCTGACACGCTTGGTGAAAGCACCATAGCCAACCTTCCATCATGGCCACCCGTGTTGCTAACTTACACATCTCAGCCGTTTTCTTTTCCAGCGTGGTCATCCCCGCCATTATGGAGTCCGCGATGGACCTCAGGTCCTGGGGGATGGACCTGGAAAGAAAAGGTGACATTGGCGGCCAGGCACTCCTTGGAGTGGGCCTCCATGTGTGCCACCTTCCGCGGAGTAATTTTTTTATACTTGCCAGCTGTGTGTGAGGATGCGACAGGAAAGTGTCCCTCTTGCTCCTCTGCTGTGGACAGTGTGCCAGCTGCGAAAGGAAGGAAACTGTTCAACATCCCTGTCAGCAATTGTGCATCTAATCTCCACATTTTCTCCCACATAGGTGGTTACTGTACCGTCAGCTGCTCGCTCCTCTTCCCCTGGCACATCAATTACCAGGTCACCGTGACCGGGGGAGGAACCAGCGGGGCTCTCTGCTTGTGCGCCTGTGGCTGAAATAGAAACAAGCGGGAAACAGATGTTGCCCCGGAAACAGATCAACTTCCTAGCTGTGAATAAAGTTTTCACGCCAAAGCTGTTGCACATGTTTTACCTATATCTTCCCCTGCACCTCCAACGTCACTTTCCTCCCCAGGGCCCGAGGTGTCCCCCAGCACGATTGTTTCAGGCTCTGGAGAACAGGAAAAAGCAAAGCTCTCAACCTTTGCAAAACAGCAGGCAGACCTCCCGTAAAACACACCAGTTCCTCACGTGTTTGCATACGCAGGGACAGGGCTGGGAATCTCATAGAAGTGGAGGTGTTGCACTTGCCTTCCCTCTCTGGGGTCCCGGCGACATCAACATTTTGCCTGGTGGCACGGCGTCTGGCACCTGGGAAGGGAAGTGGCACATGCTGCTGTCAGTGTGTGCTCACATAATGGGGGGAACCAGGAACCCCCACCGTTTGATTGACCATCACTTGTTCGTTGGGAGGGGGATGGTTGTCAAGGGTACTCACGTCCTCTTCTGCGGCCACGCCAGGAGGGGCGCCCGGCAGACTTCCACAGCCGCAGCATGGTGCGGAAGTAGGGAGGCTTGGCTGCATGGGGTGGGTGGCCATTGAAGCGTTCCATGCATTCGTAGAACGCCGCCTTGATGGCCTTGAATTTGGAGTTGACCTGCGCGGCCGTCCGGTCGAACCCCTGCCGTGACAACCCCCTGGCTATGGTCTCGTAGTACTCCCTGTTTGGGGCATTTGTACTACGGAGGAGTAATTACCCCTCCGCACCACTCGACCATAGCCAGCATCTCCCTGGTTTCGAAATCTTCCCAGAGGGTACCCTCACGCTCCATCTCTCTCTCTCTCTCTCCCCTCTCTCTAACACTCCTATCTATCTCTCTATCTAGCTATGTATCTATCTCTCTATCTATCTCTCTATCTATCTTTCTATCTATCTCTCTCTCTCTCTGTCTCTCTCTCTCTCTCTCTTCTTTCTATCTATCTATCTCTCTGTCTATCTCTCTATCTATCTTTCTATCTCTCTATCTCTCTATCTATCTCTCTATCTATCTTTCTATCTATCTGTCTCTCTCTCTCTCTCTACCTATCTATCTATCTATCTATCTATCTATCTATCTATCTAATAAAAGTATCTTAAAAACCAAAATCCACAACTCTCACGCTCCTCCACTCTCCTAATCTCTCCTACCTCGCCCCGACACGCCCACAGGAAGGCTGCAGTTCCACCGCCTTCCTGTGGGGTCCGCGCGCCAAGTCCTGGTGGCCGCTGCGCATGTGCGAAGTGTCGCCGGGAGAAACTGCACTGGGGCGACAAGGAGGAAGCCATTACTCGGAACTAGCAACCTCGTGGTCAGCCAAACTTTGCGGAAGAGTTTTGTTGAAGGTGGCTATGGCGACCCAAGATGCAAGCCAGGGAAATGTGTCCAGCCCTGGAGAGGGAGAGGTCAACCCGAGGAGAAGCAGGGCAAAAGGCAGGGGGGTCGCGTGGCGCCACTCCGAGGTAAAGGATCTCCTTGAAGTGTGGGGCGAACAGAAGTACCAGGCGGATCTTCAGGAAAGCTACCGCAATATCAAAATATTTGAAGAAATAGCCAGGGAAATGGAAAGAAGAGGGCACAAAAGGACAGCGGAAGAATGCCGCACAAAAACCAAGCGGATGCGGCTGGACTACCGCCATGCGGTCGCTGCAAATAAAAGGACAGGCTCGTCCCGGGTTACCTGTCCTTACTTCGAGGAGCTGTCGCGAATTTTGGGTGGTGACGCGGGTGCACACCCACCAAGGGTCATCGCGAGCCTACAGATTGCAGAGGACGGGGATCACGGAGTGGAGGGGGCTGCAGCATCAGAAGGTATGAATGTTAAGAGGGGTACCCTCATCTTGGTTTTGTATCACTAACTCATCTATGCATGGAAATTCCACCCATTCCTTTCCCTTTTTGTGCTCCAGAGCGTGCCCATAGCCAGGAGCTTTTTGGGGATTCCCCGGATACCTCTGATGTGGAGACATCAGGTAAGGCAGGTTGTTAGTGTGGCAACAAACGTATAAGCTTTGCTTTATCTCCCTGGGTCGCAATAGCCCTTGGGCATGGCTGCTATGAAGCGGAAAGAATGCTTTTGCAATGTGCATGCTACCTACCTTTCAATTCCTGCATCACTACTTACTCAGTAACTCAATAGCAAGCCCTTTTGCTCCCCAAAACGGCCAAGTTGTCTGAACTCTTGGATTCCTGTGGGTCTCTGGGTATGCTAACAGTGTGGGAGCATGCAAACGGCGCGCAGTATGTGCCTGGTCCCTTCCAGCTGGATATCAATGTGCATAGGTCAATGGGGAGGGGAGGCCGGAAGGGGGGCCGCGGGGAGCCATGCAGAATGCATTCTCAGCAGACTTGTTCTTTCACACCTCGCAACCTATCCCCCGATGCAGGCATGGACGACACCAGCAACACGCCAGTTCATCCCGGGACATCTAGAGCGGAAAATGACAGCTGTCACAGGTTGAGAAGCATGATGGGACCTGTTGTTACTCCTGGCTTCATATTTTCCCACCACTAGAGGGTGAGAACGCAAAGCTGTTTGTAGTTGTTTAGTCTAGCTTTCTGTGAACGCTTCCCATGTGAAACCTAAACGTATTCAAGGCTTCTCCTGCCTGTAGCCGCAACGTTGTTATGGTTAAGGGAACGCCTTGTTATTGAATATGTATACTTAAAAACACGGCTTTTGAACAGGCTGTGCCTTTTTCTTGTTTCCTGTTCCTTTCTGCTCTGGGCGAGGAGATGGCTCGCTGCGCTGTAACTTAATAGTCTGCTACTTGATCTATTGCCCGCAATAAAGACTGTTAGCCTGCTGCCTCGTGTTGGCTGTGATGTTTTTCCTATTGATGGTAATGCCTCTGGCGGGTTTTTCAACATGGTAGCAGAGGATGGTTTTGAGAGGTGTTTTTTGAGGTGTTTTTACGATGGCTCATGTGGTGCCTGGGGGCCTGCCTCTCGTTAAGCTAAATGCAACTAATTACTTGGCATGGTCAGCTCGCATGGAAAAGTATTTGCAAGCTGAGGGGCTGTGGGGTGCTTTCACAGCTCCCCCGACTCTGCAGGGGACTGCTGCGGAGATAGCAGCAGCAACGAGGCGTGCCATGTCTGTCCTCTTTCTGGCTGTGGAGGATGACCAGCTCACGCATATTAGGGATCTTGCCACCCCTCGAGAAGCCTGGGCGAGGCTGCGGGAGTTGTTTTTTAGTCAATCAGCAGCCGCCAAGTACGCCCTGTGCACCCGTTTATATGGGATGAAACTGGCCCCCGGTGTCCCGGTGAGGCAGCATTTGGCTGAGATGTTGGAGCTGTTTTCGTCACTTCGGGAGAGAGGCAAAGTGTTGCCTGAAAGTGACAAGGTATTTTGCATCTTGAATTCTCTTGATAGTTCCTGGAATCTGGTGGTGTCCTCTCTTCAATCCATGCCAGAGAGGGAGTTAACCGTTCCTTTGGTTTCTGCCCGTCTGCTGGAAGAAGAGGAAAAGCGCGCAAGGAATGCAGAGACTCCCACACAGCCGGCTCCAGCTGCAGAGGCCTGTGCTGGGAGAAAAAGTTCTCCGGCTGCTGAGGCGAGGCAGGAGGGGCTGGTGAGAGCCCACGCTGTGCGAAGGTGCTTTCGCTGTGGGTCTGCTTCTCATCTGAAGCGTGATTGCCCGCTCCTGAAGCAAGGGGAGCAAAGCTTCACAGGCGCCGGTGCCGGGGCCGTGGCAGAGGAGGCAGAGGAGGTCGGGCCAGAGGACGGCTGAGAGTTGCTGTTGCCGTGGGAGACGCTATTTCAGACTCCGAGGAGGCAGGTGATTCCGTTTGGCTTCTAGACAGCGGCTGTTCCCAGCACCTGGTCAATTCTGAAGATTTATTTGACTGTTTGGATTCTGCCAGTGTTTCCTCTGTGACATTAGCTGATGGGACAAAGGCTAAAGTTTGTGGCGAAGGTGTAGCTTTTGTCCCTGCCCTTGACATGGGTTTGAAAAATGTTTTGTTTGTTCCCTCTCTTGATTTCTGTTTGCTTTCTGTGGGGCAACTAACAGAGTCAGGGTTCAAGGTTGAGTTCTATGGGAAGCAAGGTAAAATCCTCAAAGATGGGGTGGTATGTGCTGTGGCTACACGAGAAGGGAGGCTGTTCTTTCTTGAGCCACGACACACTGTGTGTAATGTGTATGGCAATGTCCCACAACATGATGAGTGCCTTCATCTCCTCCACCGGCGCGCAGCGCATGCAAGCTTTCCTGTGTTAAAGAGGCTTGCTGGTTGTTGTAAAGGGTGTACTTTGAAGCCTTGTAATGTCTTTCTTGACTGTGCTATTTGCAAGCAAGCTAAATCTAAACAACTCCCAGCACCGAGAGTTAGTTTTCGTGTACCAACCGCCCCATTTCAGTTGGTACACTGTGATATTGTGGGTCCTATGAGTAAACCTTCCCTAGGGGAGCTAGATATTTCGTCATTCTCGTAGACGATTTTAGCAGGTTCATTTTCTGCTATTTGTTGAAACAAAAGTCTGATGTGTGTCAAGTTCTCAAGAACTGGTGTTCCTTGGTTGAAAGGCAATTTGGTTATTCCCTGCAAAAGCTTCAAACCGACAGAGGAATGGAATTCCTGTCGGAGAACTTGCATCAATGGATCAAAAAACAGGGTATAGTGCACAGGGCGACTGCCGGCTATTCTCCTCATCAGAATGGAGTGGCTGAGTGGAATGCAGGAGTTCTGCAGACTCGAATGCATAGTTTGCTGCTTGATGCAGATCTGCCTCTGAGTTTTTGGGGTGAGGCAATTCTGACTGCCTGTTACATACACAACAGGCTGTGGAGTTCTGTGGTTAATACTACTCCCTATGAGTGTTTGTTTGGTAAACAACCTTCCATTGCACATCTGAGAGTCTTTGGGAGTTTTGCTTGGGTGCACATCCCCAAGGGGCAAAGAAGGAAGGGGGAGCCCAAGGCCCAGCGTATGCGTTTTGTTGGCTATGAGCCCAACTGCAAGGGGTATCGTTTTTACGCTGGTGGCAATTCCTGTGTGGTGTCTAGGAATGCCTCTTTTGAGGAACACGCTAATTGGTCGCGTGTCCAGGCAGCATCTGAAGTTGTTCTCCCTGTGGCTGGTCTGCCAGCTTCTCAGCCACTGCAGCCTTCAGTCTCTGCTCCACTCCCTGCCTCCGCTCCCAGTTCCTCAAGGGTTGAAACAGAGGAGGAGAGAGGCGCGTGGAGGAGAAGAGCTGTAAGTGATGTGCGAAGGTCTTGCACAGGGGAGAGAGAACGCGAGGGCTCAGTGAAAAGGTCTCGCAGTGCTGAGGACAGGGACGAACCTTTGCAGGATCGTCCCATCCCCAGACGGTCTCAAAGAAAAACGAAAGGCATTCCACCTAAACGTTTTTCCCTGAGTCTCTCGCAGTTCGTGTGTGCGCTGTAAACTGTGAGCCTCAGTGCTTTACTGATGTTGTGAAAATGCCTGAGCAACAGGCAGAACCCTGGTGGGATGCAATGCAGAGTGAAATGGATTCCATTATTCAGCATGATGTGTATTCTCTTTGTAATTTGCCCAAGGGTGTGAAGCCAATTGACAGCAAATGGGTCTACAAGTTGAAACCCACTGCTGATGGGCATGTGAAATATAAAGCGCGCCTAGTGGCACGCGGGTTCTTGCAAGATACCAGTGATCTGGATCAGATTTACTCCCCCACTGTGAAAGCCCAGTCCATCAGATTGGTGTTTGCCATAGCAGCTCAGAGAAAAGCTGTTATTACTCACTTCGACATCTCTACTGCTTATCTTAATGCTGATTTAGAGGAAAAAATGTACATGCTTCAGCCTGATGGGTTTGTAGTAGAGGGGAGAGAAAACCAAGTTTGGTTTTTGAGGAAAGCGCTTTACGGATTACGGCAATCTGCCAAGTGTTGGAATGTTTGTTTACACAATGCCCTGCAAGGGTGTGGGTTCATACAAAGCCTTGCTGATCCCTGTGTATATGTTCGAGGGAAAGGGGAGAGTTTGGAAATTCTCCTTGCATATGTGGATGATCTATGCTTGGTCAGTGCTACACAAAAACAAGTGCAAGTGTTTGAGAAAGAGCTGGGGAAAAGGTTTCAGGTGAAAAACCTAGGCCCAGTACAGAGCTTTCTTGGAATTGAAGTACAGAGAACTGAAAAAGGTATTCTGCTGTGTCAGAAACAAAAGATTGCAAAATTGTTAGAATTGTGTCAAATGTCTGACTGCAAACCGGTACAAACTCCAATGGTGCCAGGTTTTTTGAAAAATACCTGTGAGGAATTATTTCCTGATATACACCTATATCAGTCTGTCATTGGGAGCCTTTTGTACTTAGCTGGTACTAGCCGGCCTGATATTGCTTTAAGTGTCAACATTCTGGGCAGAGCATGTGCTAAGCCAACCCAGTATCATTGGCAGGGTGTGAAAAGGGTACTCAGGTACCTAAAGGGTTCCCTTGATTATTGCCTAAGCATTTGTCCTGATCAGATGCCAAACCTTGTCTGTTCATCAGACAGTGATTTCGCTGAGGATACTGTGGACCGCAAAAGCACAACTGGTTTTCTTGTCAAATACAGTGATGTAGCAATCGACTGGAAGGCTAAAAAACAGTCTTGTCTTGCTTTATCAACTGCAGAGGCAGAGTTTGTGAGCCTATCTGCGCTCTGTACTGAGTTGGTTTGGTTCTTGCAGTTGCTACAAGACCTGCATGTGTCTGTGCCATTACCAATACAAATATGTTGTGATTCACAAGCCTGCATTCAAATGGCAGTGTCTGACCGGGTGTCTTCACGATCAAAACACATTGACATCAAATTTCACAATGTGAAACAATATGTACAAGAAGGAAAAGTGTCCCTTACCTATGTGTCTTCAGAAGAAAACGTGGCTGATGTGTTTACCAAGCCACTTCCTGCTAATGCATTTGGTCAGCACGTTAGCAAACTGGGGTTGATGGAGTCTCCAAAGCAAGGTAGCTGAAAATATTTCGCAAGGAGTAGGGGAGTGTCACAGGTTGAGAAGCATGATGGGACCTGTTGTTACTCCTGGCTTCATATTTTCCCACCACTAGAGGGTGAGAACGCAAAGCTGCTTGTAGTTGTTTAGTCTAGCTTTCTGTGAACGCTTCCCATGTGAAACCTAAACGTATTCAAGGTCTTCTCCTGCCTGTAGCCGCAACGTTGTTATGGTTAAGGGAATGCCTTGTTATTGAATATGTATACTTAAAAACACGGCTTTTGAACAGGCTGTGCCTTTTTCTTGTTTCCTGTTCCTTTCTGCTCTGGGTGAGGAGATGGCTCGCTGCGCTGTAACTTAATAGTCTGCTACTTGATCTATTGCCCGCAATAAAGACTGTTAGCCTGCTGCCTCGTGTTGGCTGTGATGTTTTTCCTATTGATGGTAATGCCTCTGGCGGGTTTTTCAACAACAGCACCACTGGTACAGGTGAGTTTTTAACCACCACCCTTACTCCACACCTTGTCACCATAGCACTAGAGGTGTTGGCCGGAAGGTACAGGAACCTTCCTGCTGGACCTTTTGCACAACTGTCAAGCCTGGTGTCTCACGAGTGAGCAGGATCCATGAAACTAGACATATAATTGTTTGCATGCACGGTTCCTGGGATGATGAGAGATGTGATTGGCTTTGCCGCTGCCCGGCATGCAGTTTTGTGCGGCCCTCACAGGAATGTTGTGTTACGTTTCAAAAATCACATCCCATTAACCAGTACAATGCTACTTCCGTTTTGCTTTCACTCTCCCTAGATGAGGCAAGCAACGGTACAGCAGAGGTGACACGCAGCACTACCGCCGCGGGCTTGTCTCCCCGGTCCAGACTACGCATGTCGCGCCATAGGACCACTGCAGCAGGGCGTAGTGAGAACCTTCCCGCTGCTACCATAGCTATCATGGATCTCATACGGGAGCAGCAGGAGCTCAACAGGGACATGCGTGCCAGGGAGTACCAGCATGAGAGTACCACAGCGACAGAAGAACGCAGGGAGCTGCTCTTCCTGCTTAGGGAATGTATCAGGGTTATGTCCGCAATCGCGGATGCAGTGAATGCAAGAAATGCTGCAATCCTCCCCAGGAATGATGGCAGTGTGGTTTCCGAACAAACTGAGCCCGAACCAGGCCAGAGCCTTGCAATGGGGGGAAGCCCATCGACCTCCTCCCAGCAGCAGGTGGCAAGACGACATTTCCCAAGGGTCAAGAGACCCTGCCACAGGTACAGCCCTTGAGAAATGCATCTCCCCACCTACCTGCCCATTTGGATAGGTACAAATATGGCCCCGTTAACTTGTTAGCAATATCCATGATCTAACTGTTTAAAGTTATATGTTTCCTATTTCTCCTATGAAAGGGGAGTTGCCATATGTCTTGTTTTCCTTTGAAGTCAGTACTATTGTTTGCCATTCATGTTGTTTTTGTGTTTTTGAAATAATAAAAGCAATCCCTGTTATTTTTGCAACAAAACCAGTGTAAAGTTTATTTGTAAAGGGGAAAGTATTTACAACGGGGAGGGGCAAAACACCTTCTAATTGCAATTACAAACAAGGGAGAAAACTACAAATCTAGGACTGAACATTGTCCTCGGCAATAAGGCTTGCAATGGCATTCCTAACTGTTTCCCCTTCACGGAGCCTCCTGGTGGAGGAGTGGGATCGGAAGTCATCCCGTGTTTGTGGGAGGTGCAGAGGTGGGGGGAGCAAGATCGGGGTGCAGGATGTGGCCCTTTGACTCGCAGATGTTGTGGAGGACCACGCAGGCGGATATAACGGGAAGGTAGTTCTTCTCGGACACGGTTAGGGGAGCTGAGAGGCAGCCCCACCGTGCCTTGAGCCTTCCAAAGGCCCGCTCCACCACATTCCGACAGCGGTTGAAAACCCTGTTGTAAGCCAACTTCCTTGGGTCCATGGCCCCTCCGTATGGCTTCATCAACCACCTTGACAGGGGGTACGCCGCATCTCCGAGGATGACTGGACCAATGGAAACGCCATTTATGGTGATGGTAGGGTTCCCAGGAACATACCGTCCAGCCTCCATGGCGTGCCACAAGGAGGAGTGACGGAAAACAAACGCGTCATGCGTTCTGCCCGTAAAGCCAAGGACAATATCCAAAAAGCGTCCTTCATGGTCCACCATCCCCTGCAGGAGAATGGAGAAGGAGCTCTTGCGGTTTACGAACTCTTCCCCTCTTCCTTTTGGTGGCCGCAAAGGAATGTGTGTACCATCAACCGCGCCGATGCATTGGGGAAATCCCATGCGATGGAATCCATCCATGACCTGCAATGGGTGGCAACACAAAAAACAAACATTACTCTTTTCATGTCCAGTGCAGGGATAGCGGCGGGACCGGTCTGGGCTGAGATAGCGTCACCGGGAGACGTCGGGGCGCGGGGAAAGGACGGAAGGGGAGAGAGGGCGGGAGGGGGAAGGGTGGATGGAGGTGGGGAGGGGGGACGGAGGGCCGCGGAGGGTCGCGCGCATGGCGTGGCCAGTGCAGGGATGGTGGCCGGAACGGTCTGGGCTGAGATAGCGTCACCGGGAGCCGTCGGGGCGCGGGGGAAGGACGGAAGGGGAGAGAGGGCGGGAGGGGGAAGGGTGGATGGAGGTGGGGAGGGGGGACGGAGGGCCACGGAGGGCCGCGCGCGTGGCGTGGCGTGGCCAGTGCAGGGATGGTGGCCGGAACGGTCTGGGCTGAGATAGTGTCACCGGGAGACGTCGGGGTGCCGGGGAAGGACGGAAGGGAGAGAGGGCGGATGGATGTCGAGTACTCACTCTGCGATAGTCTCCAAGGGAAACGGTGGACGACAGGAGGACCTGCTCTATCGCCAGACACACCTCAATGACAATCACAGCGACTGTGGAGATCCCCAAGCCGAAGGTGTTCGCCGTTTTGCGATATATAAGCGCCGTTGACAACCACCACACGGTAATCGCCACTCTCTCCTCCACAGATATGGGTTGACGCATTTCTGTGGCTTTCCTCTCAAGTGTGGGACGCAGACGGTCGGCGATCTCGAAGAGGGTGGCTTTCGTCATGCGAAAGTGGTAGAGCCACTGGTCATCGTCCCACTTAGCAAGCACCTCCTCAGCCCACCATGTCCTCCGCATCCTCTCCCTGACCCACCACCTTCTGGGGCGTGGGAGACGCCGCGAGTGTCCTCTCAGAAGGGGCGCATAGAAAACCTCCTCCTCCTCATGGTCGCGATGGAACCTGGACCTCCTCGCTCGATCTCTGGCCCATTGTTCTTGCATGGTGGCCACCACTACACCCAGGACCACAACAAAGGGCCCCAGGAACCTGACCAGGTCATCGAGAACCTCGCCCTCCATCGCAAAGCCACAAACAAGCCAGAAAATCGGAGAAGCAGGAAGCACAACGACCGGCACCAACCGACGCACTAGCCAGAGGTGGGGGGTGGCGGCGAAAGGCGGGAGGCGTTGGGGGAGGACCTTGCATACGTACGTGCGCGCATGCGCGGGTACGTACCGACACAACGCGCCATTTCTTCAAATCGAAATCAGCCTATCACAGCCATAGTGGGCGAGGTTATGTTAATAGCGGGGGTGGTCAGGACGGCAACGTGTGGATCTCTGAAACCGCGCTAAGCCAGATCAAACATAAGACGTATGAATAGAGAGCGCGCATTAGCGCGGATACAAAAAACCCCGGTAAAAACCGGCCGGAACCCTCACTACGCGAATTCCTCTTCTCGTGTGGAAAGGGCCTTACACTTCACAAAGTCTGCCACATCTAACAATAATTTTATGAACCTACCAAAATTACCACATCTGGAGATGGGGATAAGCTTGGTCAAGGGTCAAGTCCATAGGTGTGAACTCCAAGCCCTGTGGGTGTGGCCTACATCATCTGGACCTGGCCATAGTCAGGGCTAATGTGTATTGGGCCTTTGCAGTGGCATTGTGGTTGTGCTCCATGTGCTAAGTATGCAGGGTCCACAACAACGGTGGGTGGATAGTTGCCTGCTCTGCCACAAGAAACCTGCAAGTGGCTGTGCACAGCAACCAGGTATATACCCTTCCCACCAGTTTACCAAGAGCCATGGCCTCCAGGTGAAAGGTCTGGATGAGGGAAGAGGCAGTGCCCCCCCCGTAATTAATTAAATGGAGCAGGGGCCTTCAGTTGTTGATCAGTAGTGCTTCCATGTCCTCTGCTGTGTAGTGGAAGGGCGTATGGAAGAAACTGCAGAATGTTGGCTTTGATTGTGAGGTCTCCCAGATACACAGCAAATGGAAGTCCCACTGCTTGTACCTGTGCTTGTACTGGGCATAGTGAGGCCCAATGTGGAATGCACATCAGCCATGCCCCTCGTGTAATGTTCTGCATATCAGTCACAGTGCATGCCCCTCATTCTGGCTGCACAGCAGGGACTATTCTGTAATGGTATTGATGTCCAGGTGGCCATGACATGGAGCCCAATACATAACCTGGCTGTGTACTGTTATTGAACCCTGGTCTGGACTGGTCAGGGTGCTGGGCTGTGGTGGGCCAGCTGCAGTCTGGGGAGGTAAACATGCAGGTGGAGAAGGGTGGTACATCACCCCCTGTGCTGCTGATGCTGCAGTGGCTGAGACTTCTCCCAGCCCAGCTGGGTCCAGCAGCTTGCTCAAACAGCAGCAGCAGAACCTTTGCAGGTAGCAAGAGCAGTGCGGCCTCCATCCTTGCCACAGGCTATAGGGCCCTTGGGATGGGTAAAAGATTAGGAATGGGGATAGTGGTGGGGCCTCTGTTGGGCCAGGTCTTCAAGTGGTCTACTGTAACAATCCTGGTGGATGGCAGGAGTCTGTGCAGCAAATTGGTGCCTCTGGTGGGTGTGTTGGTCAGCTCCTCATTGTGTGTGATATGCTGGGCCCTTTTTGCATGACATTTGCCATGCGAAAGGGCCCCTCAAGCATCGCACGAATGTGAGGAGCAGTCCACAAGATGCACTCATAATCACGTGATGCTCCAGGGTCTGGCAGGTGATGCTTGTGCACTTTTTCATTTTCGGCTGAAAATTTTCAGCTGAGTTGGGTGTCTGTGGTACTTGCCCTAAAGCAGGCTGCCCATCTGCAGGCACCACCTCCCATGAGCAGCTGGTTTTCTGCCCAAGTGTCTCTCCACCAATGAGTCGGCATGATCAGTTAAGTGTGGGAGGAGGATCTATTTTTTCAGTGGCATACCTGGGCTCTAGGGTTTGTCCTATTGGGCTGTGGGGGATGGTGATATTGAGAGAAGGGCTTTGGGGATGGGTGTTTGGAGTTAGTGGTACCCAGGAGGACATTGAAGAGTGGGTCTTGGTGTCCCGTATGGAGGTGAACTTTGAGTTTTTCTCTTGGTTCTGCATTCCTCCTTTTGCTTGTGCCCTAATAAATCTTCCTCTTTGTTCACCTGGTGGTGTGTCTCTTGCAATTTGTTCTCTTGTCAGACTCAAGAGGTTTGCTAGCTGTCAAGTCAGAATTTAGGCAGTAGTTATTGCAGCATGTTTTGAATACTATCATTTAATTTTCTTTTAGCAGATATTACTGCTAACTTCATTACTGTAATATTTAGATTGTGATGGCTGAATATGGTTTTTTTTACATCATTGAAAAGGTTTAATGGGTTGGGTGAGTTTTTCCAGAAAGACAACTATTTAACAAGAAATAAATTAAAAGAAAAAAAATTCCTGTCCTCATTCTGGAAGATTGGAAGAGTTGTAATTTTTTTAAAAAAAATAATTTTGTGCCTAGATGTTTGGTATCTGAGCTGCATTTCACATACTGTTTGTCATTTCACACCACTTAGGACAAATCCCAATTGGCAAGAATCCTAGACCTGCAGACTGTGAGTCACAGATATTAAATGACCATCATGTGAGCTATTGCTGCTTGCTGCTGAAGAGGGAGAGGCTGAAGGAAGGTATGACACTGTAATGTTGTACAGTATCTTATCACAGAACAGCTTAAAGGGAAGAGATAATTAACGTAAAGGCATTAGTTAGATTTATTTTGGGCACAGTCAGGGACAAAGAACAGCTGAACTGAGGCAACCATCATCATCAGCCTTTATTATGATGTACAAATCATCAGGCAATGAAAAACATTAAACATATAGAATACTGTACCTACAATGTTATACATACAGTATTACACATACATAATAGCATGGAGTTGTATATGTATAGCTTGTATTAAATTTTTTCTAAAGGATAACAAAATATAATAAAACATAATTAATCCAGTATCTACTCTACCCAACAATATGTCCCTTCCGTAAAACACTCACCATACTACGGCTCTCAGGCTACTAAATTTTACAGATTCTAGACAACTACAACTTTCTGGATTAATTTTCTAACCATCTTAGCCTATGTGGCCTATATGTTACAAATTTTGTAAAATACCTTTACAGGTATTTATCACAGAGGTGAGGTATTTAACTACAACCTCAGTAACCTTTTATCTTTATCATAGAGGAGAAATTTTAGCCATGAGCCCCAAGATCCTCCAGGCAAATTCCTTAACAAGGGGCATATAAATCTCTTCTCTCTGATCTTTATAAAAAGGACATTCAAAGAAAGCAAAGTTTCCACCCTTCCCTCTCCACAGGGGTACACCTGCTTGTTATGTGCCTGTCTTTTATATTGCCCCTCTAGGACTGCTGATGGGAGGACACTGAATCTTGCTCTACTAAAAGCTTGTCAATATTTGGGAATATTTCAATTTTTAAGATATTTAGTCTCTTTTATATTAAACCCCAAGTCTAACTGGATAGGGGAACAAGTGGATCATGTTGCTGCTATCGTATGTTGGTAATCTATATCTTTCATACGTTGTTTCAAAATCACATTTGCTCTTGTCATACCCTCTGATCATAAAATATTTTCTGAAAGGCCCAATTTAAGCATTTTATCAAGGATCATTTTATTTAAATGCAACGTATAAGTATCTTTTTGTATTAAATACATATATCCTTACTCTTTCTCAAGGAAAGCAATGTCCCATTGCCCATTTCCAGACCATATCTGAGGTAACCAAGGATATTAGTGGGCTTCCTGATCATCTTTGTGCCTTTATTCCCTTGCATGCCCAAAACACACATCTGTAAAAGTGGGCATTTTCATGACAGTAAGATAGACAATTCTGCTCAGTTTAGAAAGTCTGTGCATGTTACTTTTTCTTTCATTGACTCATAATAACTCTAAGGGAACCTTTTGCTACATTTGGAGTATTTAATGCAAATCTACATTTATTAACACTGAGTATTAGGACAAATCTTGTGGAAAAGAGTTGCAGAATACATTATAGTGGTGAACAGAACACTATAAATTTTAGGAAACATCTCTATGACACAATGTGGATTGTGTTAGCTGGGTACAGATTCATTCAACATTCTAGCTGAGACATTCATTCCAAAAGAAGCTTTCGTACTCTTCTAGTTAAAGTTCTTTATTATACTTTCATCAATACCACAACGAAATCTATAAGAATAAATTCAAGGATAGGAAAACAGAGTGATGTCCCAGGAGGCTCACCTTGTCCAAAAGGAGGCACTTAATATTTGGGAGAGAACAGGCTAATTCAGGACTCTGTCAAACTGAGACTTGGCCTTATTTTTCTCCTCTTTTTTGGTGATCCTGTCTTGCACCCTCTTCTGTGTTCAACAAAATTCTACTGGCATCTTGCTGCTGCCACCCTGTGAACATGCCCCTAACTGCCTCTTTGGAATAATTTGGGCAATTCCTATTATTTTCTAGCTTTCCATTCTACATTATTTCATTCAATGAGTCCTGTTTCAAATGTAATTTACACTCTTCCAGATTAACCTCTGAACTACATTGTTGTTCACTGCACAAAAATATTGACTATAATTCAGCATATGTTTACCTATTGCCAAGTATAGTTTTTATTTAAAAGAGTGTTACCAAAAAAGGTGGGTGACTCAGAGGTCCACCAACTGTGCCAGTGCCTCCATGGCACAGTGGGGAATTATAGCTCAAAAAGGGAGGTCTGCGAGAGGGGGGTAAAATTGCAGGATCTTTCCACCTGGGACACCAGATGGAGATTCAAAGAATGTTTTATTGGGAAAAATCACAAACACATACAAGATTCAGGCAGCCTCACAACCGTACAAGCCTAAGCAAAAGTAAGGAAAGAAACATTGGATAACAAGAAGTTAGGATGAAACAGACAATATTTACCTATCCTGAAGAGAAGAAAAGAAGCCATGTGACTCAGACTAGGGGTCTGAGGGTAGCATGAGAACAGGAATTCAAACAACAGAGTGATGGCTTGTATCCAGTGTACTACAAGTTGTCTGGCTCAGAGCCAGGGCTGAAATACCCTTTTTGTGCTCTGAAGGGGAAGGTGTTAATGCCTCTTTGGTGGAGCAAACAATGGGGTCTGGAATGGGCTAATGGTCTTAGCATTAGCTGACACAACATTAATGGGAATCGTGATAGCTTCTTAATGTCTGGGCAGGTAAGGATACAAAGGAGAATTCTAGTGGGAAGAGGGGAGAATTGATTTTTTTTCCTGCTGTTTATACCCTAGTTTTGAATGTATGTGTAACTTGTAATGTCTTCTTTAAAAAATGACCCCACTGATGATAGTTCACTGGGAGTACTGTATTTTAGTATCCAACTCTACAAAGAGCAATCCAAGACATATATGTGTGTGTGTGTGTGTGTGTGTATGAGAGAGAGAGACAGACAGAGAGACAGAGATAGAGAAACATTTGTGGAACGAACCTACAAGAAATACATTTCAATTTTAGTTATATGATCAGATTTTTGAATAAACATCTGGAAGATTAAAGTGAATGGTTCAATAGAGGGTGTCTCAAGGTCAATGAAACTTTATACCCAAAGTTAGTTTCTGTTTACTCTTGAATTAATTAGGAAGAGTATGCCAGAGAACCCTGGGCTCACTTTGTTAGGTTTTTTTTTTAATTTATTTGCATACAAAGGGGACCCCAATACATACAGTAATGTTCCAATACAACAAAAGCAGGAAAATAAAAATGCAAAAGGAGGAAAAATAACCACATTAGTTGTAGATTTATATAAAAACTGACCAAATGTCCTTATACAAGTCCATTTGTAAAAGTTGTCTATACCTCATTCTTTCAAATATTGCAAGCATTGTTAGATCTTCTGTCCACTGGATCACAGAAGGATAAAAATTATCTTTCCAGTAAGGAAATATCAATCTTTTAGTAGTCAAAAGGACATGAAATATTCACTTCAGTTGTCCATTTAACAGGTAACTAGTTGAAAAGAACATGCACATCCCTGAATATCAAGGAACTCTGCAAAATCAAATTTACTCATGTGATTACTTCTTCCCAAAATGTATCTACTATGGGACAACTCAAAAACATATGTGTTAAGGAAGCATTATCAGTACTACATCTCCAAAAATCTGCTGATTTAGAAAGGCCTTTCTTGAGTAGATGGGGTGACCAATATACCCAAACACAAATTTCTGCTGCATAAGGCACAGACAGAGATCTATAACCGTACTATAGATGGCAAGGGGGGGGGGGAGATAAGGTGGACAATGCTGCAAGATTTAAAGGGGGGGAAAAGCAAAATAGTTTAGGATTGCTGGACTTTATTTTGCCACGGTTTTGTTACATACCAGTCTAGTTCTCAAGGAGAGTACAGGAGCAACTCCAGAAATTTCTGTTGGATTCATGCCCCTGAAGAAGGCCAAAAATATATAAACAGGCCAAAACATGTTTGGCTTTTTTAAAGAATAAAATTTATTCCATCTACAAGCGCATGGAGCCTAGTCTCCTTCTCCTTTGCTGATATGCACTTTCCAATATTTTTTCCTGTTTCCACACAAGAAGCCTTCTACAGAACATATAAGAGAAGAGACACAAGGATGACCTACAGAGACATATTGTTAATAGAAGATCAACACACAGCATTAAAGCACAAGAAGAATTTAAAAAATAAGGATGGGAGATTCAATGGTACAGATATAGACAACTGCAAGAGAAATTCTTGATTGATAAGAAAAATAATGGATTTGAAAAAGACAAAACAATTTGAAATAAAACTCTGCATGGATGAAGATCTCCTAATTGCAAAAATGTACAAAATGTTGCTAAGTCTAAAAACGGAATCTGATTGCATGATAAGATGAGCACAAGATATTGGACATAACACAGAACTGGACAAATGGGAAAAGCTACAGACAAGAGGGTTAAAACATGCACTGTGTTATGATCTTAAAGAAAATGTCTATAAAATTATATTTAGATGATATTTAACATCATCTAAAATGTCTAAAATTTATAAACGTTCAAACAAAATCTGTTGGAAATGTAAAGAACAAGAAGATACACTAATTCACATGTGGTAGAGATGTACTAAAGCAAAATCCTTTTGGAAAGAATTCCAGTTATGGCTGCAAGAAATTTAAAAAAATAAGATTTGATAAATTTCTGGAATTAATGCTGTTAGGAATGCTCAATGAAGATACCAAAACTTTTCATTACAAAATGTTACATTATATGATTATTGCTGCAAGGGCAATCTATGCCAAAAAGTGGAAAAGTGCTGAGATATCCACTTAAGAAAATTATATTTTGAAAATACTAGATATTGCAGAAATGGACAGTCTTTCTGTGGTCATGAAAGGAAAAATGGTAGAACAATTTCAAAAAGACTGGGAGCATTTTTGAATTTTTTAAAGGAAAAAGAAGGAATTAGGGATTTGGGAGGTCTTTTTGTCCTAAAGATAATTAGAGTAGAAATTAGTTAAGATATTATAGGAACTGTTATTCTTTTATAATAGAGATAATTCAAGGAAAGAGAATAAATTCTACATAGTATATTATTTCATTTAAGAGATGAAGAAGTTAACTGAATAAGTTACAAGTAACTCAGGATACAGTTGAGTGTAGAAGATTATAGAAGAATCAAAGAACACTATGTTAGGTGATGACAGAAGATACAGTTTATACATGTTCAAAGAATGTGACTTTTCTTTTTTTTCTCTATCTTGAATTGCATATTTGGAGTTGATTATATGAAAGTTTAATAAAATTGTGTTTTTTAAATAAGAGATCTATAACCGTACTAGTTACAGATGTTAAAATTGATGGCCATTGATTAGTTAGAACTGAGCATTCCAATTCTCTATTCCATTCTTACTCTAAAACTTACATGTCATTTTTATTTATAGATAACAAAAATGTGGGGGGTGGGGTGGGGGGGTGAGTGGTTTGGATACTTGGTTGGCCTCAATTAATATCTCTAATATTAAGCAAACCTCAGAGGCACTTAAAGCTGCAGGGTCAAATCTGGATGGTAATGGATGTTTCTATTGTAAATATTCCCATTTACTTAGAGGTAGTTTAAACTGCTCCTGCAAAGTTGAAAAAGGCAAAAAACCATCAGTCAAATATCTGATTTAAGTTAACTGTCCCATTATTGGCCCATATCTTCCATAAAAATGGTTCCTTACCAATTTTCAAATAGGTATTCCCACATAAAGGCAATTTGGCATGAGGCTATGGGTCAAATTGAAATTGACAAAACAATATTTGCCACACAGTTCTAACTGCTGAAATTGCTGGCAAAATACCTTTTCCTTTTTATATATATAAAATG
This sequence comes from Iguana delicatissima, assembly GCA_948472985.1. Classification (NCBI taxonomy): domain Eukaryota; kingdom Metazoa; phylum Chordata; class Lepidosauria; order Squamata; family Iguanidae; genus Iguana; species Iguana delicatissima. Next base: position 924,854 of record CAOKZL010001062.1, read on the forward strand.
AGAACCAAGTACTGTCCATCTGAATAGAGGTGCCAGAAATGAAGCTTCCAGTGTTGACCATGGTAGATTATTTACTTAAAGTGGACATGCCCAAAAATTAATAAAACAGACATACCCAATGGTATGTAAAATTTTAGGAGAAGGTGAGCCTTCCCCCTCAAAAAAAAAAGTCTCCTGAACAATGCATTTTGGTTTTTGAAAATGGTATAACATTCATTGTACACATATTTACCTTACCCTAAAGACTCATCTTTACGTCTTCCCATCTCTCTAAACCTTGTGCAATATCTTTTATCATCTTACTTATATTAGGATTAATCATATGAAATAAGTTCCTAGGGATAATTATACCCAAATAAGTAATAGAAATTGGCTAATACTGAAACTGTCGTGCTTTAAACACATTAGACTCTGCCTTTTCTTCCACTGGCAGTATTTCTGACTTGGACCAGTTAGCCCTGAGTATGTCTGGGTATTCAGTTAACAGTTAACCTCAGTGCTTGAGTCTGGAGCTAGTCTAATGAATTACCATGGCTTCTCCTCAGGCTGCAGAGCCTTCAGGGGGTTTGAGTGGTGACCTTGGAAAGTCAGGCTCTCCTTGCTTCAGAGGAAGGCTATGGCAAACCTGAATAAATCTTATCAGAGGTCACCATAATTTAGAGTCAACCTGAAGGCACTCAACAACACATAATATCAGTTCTTGCAATAGCTAAATAGCTGGAAGCCTCAGCATTGGCCAGAACAGAGTTGGTATAAGCATCTGGATTTTTTTCCCCACCCCCACCCTGCCTTTGCTTAGTGAACAGACATTGCCTTTTGCTTTCTGCACTTCAGGTTTCACTTTTGGGACACCTGCGGGAAACCTGGGCTTAAAAACTTATCCTCCAGGTGGGAAACTGGGTTCAGCCTCCTGTGCTCCTGCCTGGCTCTGCTGTTGTCCAGCAAATCCAGAGCCAAATTTATTCAGGTTTTCACACATTCATTCAGACAACTAGTAACTGCAGAGTCCCCCTAGAATAAATAAGGTCAAACTCAGACATCTTACATCTGCAAGGGAAAATAAATGTCAGACAAATAGCAAATTAGTTTCATTAGTCAGCAGGAAGAGATTAAAAAGCAGTTAACTTTTGAACTGAGGTGAAAAGTGTAACTTTAAAAAATGAGAGAAATGTGTATAATTTCATGAGGAGGGAGTGATATCATGAGCAGTCAAAGAAGGTTATAGAATTACCTTCACTAGTTTACCTTCTGAAGAAAATTTGACTTATTAAAATTATTAAAATTGTCTGGAGTTTTTTTTAAAAAAAATCAACTGGAGATTGCTAGACACAAAACAACAATAGCCAGTTTTTAGTTAAAAACAGCTAGCATAGATTGAAAGAAAGAGTAGCTAAACTTTCCATCAAATACTAGTAATAGCAATAGCATGTGTATTTCTATACTGCTTATCAGCTAAGTGCTCTCTAAGCAGTTTACAATGTGTTAACTAATTGCCCCCAACAAGCCGGGTACTCATTTTACTGACCTGCGGAAGAATGAAAAGCTGAGTCAACCTGGAGCCCGGCAGGATCAAACTCACAACCTTGTGGCTGCAGTACTTGCATTTAACCACTGCACCACCAGGGCTCCCTACTAAGTTTTTACAAATATACCATATTCATCAAGAGAAAGAAAATTATACTTCTGTATGGATCCATTTGCTCATGCAATCTTAGCAGCCCAATATATTCATATAAAAACCTATTGTTGACATCCTGTCACTGTCTGACATACCTCCCCATTTTAGTGACTAGATTCTAATCCTGTGTTTCCCAAATTCTGGTTTCCCTGGTGTTTTGGACTTGAGCTCCCAGAATCACTGATCATTGGCCAAGGCACATGGGACATCTGGGAGATGAAGCCCAAAACTCCTGGAGGACTAGAGTTCGAGAATCACTGGTCAAATCCAAACAAAGAGTAGAACCCAAGGGGAGGGGCTATACAAATAGAGAGGAGAACTTCCTTCTCCATGGCTGAAATCACAGGGTTGTGGAACAAATTTACCTTCATCTTACTTGTGTCCCCCTTGGCACCTACTCATATGGTGAACCTTGGCAATTTCTCCATTATACATGGATAGTTATCCTTCACTCCTATGAGAAAAAGAAGAAGACTTTCAGACTGATACCCTTTCCACACGGGCATACTGCCCGTGCGAGGGTGACCTCCCCAAGAGGTCTTCTACACCACGAGGTGCGCGAGGGCGGTTCGTAAATGGGAGGTTCTAAACCTCAAATCGCCCTCGCGCAGCCGCGGGGGTGGTGCTGCGAGTCTTATAAAAACCACTTCTCAAGTGGTTTTTATGTGACTTGCGCGTGCTACCCCGTTGCCGTGCCCCGTTTAGAACTGCAAGGATGTGTTAGTGCATCTCTGCAGAGCTGCCCGGGGGGGGGGGCTTCCGGCTGGCGCGCTGCCCTGATTGGCGGAGCGCTGCTGGAAGCCGGTGGCCACCATTTTGGGCACCACCGAACGCCGCCGAAATTCGCCGCCGTTTAGAGCGGCGAACGCGCGCTCCCCGCGGGGCCGGAGCAACCCGTTTTGAGGTAAGATCCGTCCCTGCGTGCGCCCCCCGTTTACCTGCCCCACGTGTGGAAAGGGCCTTAGTTGTGGTGAGGGGAAAAATAAATCCAAACTGTTCTCTACCTTACTGACATTACTACCCTGCAAGAGTAAGCTATTTATTTCTTTAATTTATATTCTGCCTTTCTCTGCACAGGACCCAGTAAGGTGGGATATCAACTAAATAAATAAATAGCCTATTCTGGCAAGGTGGGGTGCAACGGTATAATGCAATTCTCTATACCCTTAAGAGGGCCAAACAGTACATCACACACACACACACACACACACACACACACACACACACACACCATCATACTGACAGGGATTTATCTGGTTTCTAATTTTAAAAAAGCTTGGCACAAAAGCCAGGTCATTAATCTAATCTCTCCCCTCCCTTCCTATTAAAGGTACAATGAGTGGGAAATGTAGCTAAACAGGAGCTTCTATATTTTGTGTGATTTCTGGCATGAGATTCCAAACACTTTGTGCTAAATCTTGCTTACCGTAATTGCATGAATGGCTGCATTGAACTTAATCTGGGTAGTTATACTGTGGTTTCATGTGGGTCAGACCCCGTTGAGAATAGCATTACTTGCTCTTTTTTAACACTTCCTAGGCAACAGTGTGATGGTTGAAGAGGTATGAGATGGTCACAGTGGATAAGAAAAACATACTTGCCTTCTATAATATTAGTGAGGCAAAGAAATATAGATTGAAGAAAACAGGATGGCTTATTGTTTTCATTATCTTTGAACATATTCGTCCATATCTAGAAGTTTGGGGGTTTTATCAAAACAAAACAAAAATACTTTCCCTACAACACTGTACAATGCTAGTCTGAGAATGATTCCCCAAACAAATTTTTCACTTCTTTGGCTCCTAATATTGCTGAAACCCACCATGAATGTGTGTATGATTAAATGGATACAGAGATGGACAATGAAAAAAAAGAACTCACATTGAATGTAAGACAGCGTAGCATGTGTCTGTACATTAATAGGATCCTAGTTGTTCAGAAGTGAATGATGCTTATTTTTGTCTCCACTTCCCCCCCTCCTCCCCCTCCTCTTTTTTGGAGTAGTGTTTTCCCAACAAGGGCTGTCCCCTCCATACCACTGAGTGGGCTAGGATTAGGAAATCTGTGAGGTACTCCTACCCTTTTCCCCGGGTCCTTAGAATAATAATGTTTGGGACAAAGGAAGGATTTTGCTTCTCTAAAGATCACAGCCCCTTTTGCCTGCTCTGTACATGTCCATCACCTCTTTTGCTGTATCCATATATGTAGCACTTCAGTCAGGAGAATCGGGGGGAGGACCTAGCTATCCCAACTGCAGTGGTAACTGATGGTTCCGGTTAGTGGAATGGTAGATCTGCTCCCAGCTGCAGCTGGAATTTTAAAAGCACTATCCAAGGTGCTGAACCTATTTTGAGGATAGAGTTTGGTACCCCAGAGAGCTTCTTTAGTGTTCGGATGAAAATACAGAATGGATTTGCTGCCCTATGATATTGCAGTCATCAGCTGCCATTGCCTATCTCTTGGATCCTGTGGTAAGGATCTCAGGCGCTGAGAGCAAAATTATGTTCCCTTGTCAGGGCTTCCCTATTAGCTGGAGTCCCTTACATTTGTTACCCAAAGCTGTGCTGCCTGCAAAGGTAGCCATGTAGTTGTTCTAACAATCTGTAAATTGTTCTGACTCTGGTGAGTAATCCATGTATTGTAGTGCAAGAAGGCCTCACCTCTTCCTCTCATCCCCTTGAACTGTTTCCATGGAATGCTCTCCATATTCAGAAAATTTTATAGGTTGCCAAACTGTCAGCTAATGCTGTAATGAATGGTTCTAATTACATTCAAGTAGCAGAGAGCATTGCCATTTTAATCAAATCTGATCCTTGCCAGCTATTTGGCAGGAGCACAAGAAAGAGACAGAGGAAAGTACTGCCAAATCATGAGTAACCTTTTTAGTCTAAATTCTGCCTGTCGACAGAGTGAATACTCAGCTGCTTAGAGAAGGCCTTATTTTGTTTTTAAAGTAGCTTCTGTGGCTTCAACATAAATCATTGTACACTGTTCAAACAATTATAAGCATTAAAGGTTAACTAGCTACCACATTGCATCACAGTACTAGTCAGCCCGTACTCCATTGTGTATATATAATCCTTCTCATTCATATCAATTTTTCCAAACTAATCTCAGATTACCTATACCAGTATAGGCCTGTAACATGTATTCTACCATGCTAAACGTAGCCAAAGATCAATTTACACCAGCCCGCTAAGGGATGGTTAATTGACCAATTTTTGTAGTTTGTTGTTGTTGTTATTTAAAGATAACATAACCAGCCTTTCTAGTGCACTATGTCTGTAGGCTGAAGACAGATCTATCTATCTGAATATTTCTAAACCATTAGCCCTGTTCAGCATGAAACAACATACGCAAACAAGTTATTTCCCTCTTCCAGTTCTCTTCCTTTTATACTGAGTTATATTATTATACCTGGCTTAATAGTTCCCCCACCCACAAATAAGTACAATCAGGAAGCTTTATAAAAGAAAGTCAATTTAACCAAGTGAAGTTTGGAATTAGGAGGCAGGACTAAGGGTGCATGTTTCTGTTGCCCTTACACACATCTATATACGTTGTCACTAATGGTTCATTAGGTCTGTTTTTTGTTTTGTTTTATTTTGTTTTGTTTTGCACGTGGATAGCTGACTAATTCTGAAAGCTCACAAGAGAAGGACAATGCCAATGGCTATTTTTGTTTTTTGTTCCTACTATATGAGGTATTCTGATACATGTGCAGTACCGGGACATTTTGACCTACACAGCAAATGTGGGAGCTTGAGGATTCAGGATTTCAGACTGGGAAAAGAGTGCAGGAGGAAAATGGTTAACCCCCTACGACGAAAATGGTTCCAGTCTCAGTTGTTGAACTACCTGTAGTTTTATTCCCTGCCACCAGCTCCGCAGCTCACAACTGAATTATCTTGTCAGTTTTGTCTCTAAGACATATACTAAACTATTCTGCATCACCTTGTCTTGTACATAGTGGATTGTTAAATTAAGAATGAATACATAGATTGACTGCCACATGAATCACCTGAGCACACCAACTCTTGGCTTCTAGTGAATTGTGTTATCTTGATCAAAAAGAATATACCAAAACATCTGAAAATATGTATGGTGCCATCACTATAAATAGAATAAGGCACTCTCCTTCCTGATGAACACTACATTCAGAGATGGCCAAGGATTCGGGATTTCAGACTGGGGAAAAAGTGCAAGAGGAAAACAGTTAACTCTCTATGATAAAAACGGTCCCACTCTCAAGCCATTTCCACACTACACTGTTACAGTGCTATTATTCCGCTTTCAACATCCTATGGAATCCTGGAGTTTGCAGTTTAGGGAGGGCCATTTAGAATTCTCAGCCAGAGAGCTCTTTGGCCTCAGTAAACTACAAACCCCAGAATTCCACAGGGGGTTGAAAGTGGAATAGTACTATAACACTGTCACAGGTCCAACTTAATAAGGTGCCCTGACACTAACACTTAGCCTTAATTCTACTCTTTAAACACAACCTTTGTGTAAAAGGGCTAGGGTCTTAAGGGTCTTAAGTGTTCCCTCAGAACCAATTAGTCTAATTAAAATAGTATGTGTGTTTTTTTACCAGTGACTTTAAATAATGTAGACCAACTCAGTACTCAGCTGCAACCTTTATTGTAGTAACATTAGAAATAAAGTACCTTGTCAAAGTTCATGTAAAATGCAGTGTTGTTACATTAATCAGCTCAAACTTCTGAAAGTCTATGCCAGTAACTCCCAGCCTTAGACACCAGTTCTCTGTGTCTTTTTTTAGCTGCTTAAACACAACTCAGCCACCCTCTCTGGCCAAGATCTCACTGAAGGCTCTCTTTACAAATGGATTCTCTGCCTTACATATAATTCCTATCATCCTTAAGTCCCCCCCCCCGCCCCCGCAGCACACCACTTTTTCATTCTTATGGTACCTACTCCTATACCATCAAGTTGCATTTACATTCCAAATAGCTAACTGACCCCTCCCCAAAGCAACTTCATTACAGAGAGGATCTGAATCTGTTCTGTAAGGTCTACTCCTGACAGCGATTGACCTTCAGGGTGTTTCCTCACTGTTTCAGGCCTCTTCATTTTTCTTGGCAGTTTCACCCTGTTAGTTCTGTAGGACCAATTCTCTGATGCACTAAAGGACTTAACATGTAGCACTGACCTTCTCTTCCAAGACAGCTACCAATTTGCATTTGCAACAGGTGTACAAGTACAGCTAGTGAGGCTTTCTGGCAAGAAGACAAACATTGCACATAAACTGCACCAGACATGTATGGATCGTTTTGCCTCCATCTCTGCAATTATTTCTTTCCTCTTGGTCTCTGTGATATCTATATGGGATATAACAGTGTGCACCACAAAGTGCATGACACCGGCTCAAGTGCTTGCTGCCTTTCCTCCACCTGGCTGCTTTTTGCACATAGTGACTTCAAAGGCTGGTAAGGAAAAAGGATGCAGATAAGCTGCTACTCTCCCATAGCTTCACCTCACTGTCTGCTGGCTCAGAAACTTTCTGCCTCTCCCCACCCTTGCTGCTTTTGCGCTCACAGTGAATTCACCAAGGAGTGATGGGGAAAAATATGCAGATGAACTGCACTGTTCCAGAGCTTCACCTCCACATGCTGTTGTTTTCTTTTTTATATATTTCAACTGCAGCTTCCAAGTCATCTTCAAGAGCAGTCCCATGTAGAGTGCACTGCAGTACTCTAATCAGGAAGCTACCAGTGCATGAACTCCCATGGTTGTTCCTGTCCAGGAACGAAAGCTGCCCAGGCACCCCAAACCATGGAATCTACCTGGGCCTTCAATGACCAAGATGGACTGTATCTCATGGGAGATGTAATCCTATCCAGGGCACCCCACTTACCTTATACTTGGACTCAGCAACCATTCCACAAAATCTCCAGGTTATTGAAATTCACCTTCATTTTGTTGGCTTTCATCCAGCTTATTAAAGCATCCAGCCACTGGCCCAGACTTCCACAGCCCCAGCCAATTCTAACAATAAGGAAGAGAGCAGAATGTTGACTCAGAAAATCAATTTCTTTCCCTTTAAAGCCATAACAATCATGTCATATAGAGAAAAAAGCACCTTGATTAGGTTGGGGGATATGGCCACAACACGATTTATTACATTTGTGGGGTGTGTTTTTTGATGATGCCCTCTCAGTTGTTGCTATTCTGTATTTCTATTTCTGGCTACAACCATATGGCAGATTTTCAGCAGTCAGTGGTACCTTCCACCACTTCCAATCCCCCCACCCAAAGCTGACCCACCAATTAGATAGAGTGAGATGGTTGCCTCACATGGTAAACCATCAAACTGTACCACTTTCTTCACCTGGAAGGCCTCTGCTGCTGCTACTTTAAGTCCATCCTTCTTTTCCCTCATCACATTCCCACTTCTTTGCCTCTTCCTTGAAAAATGTTAGGAGAGAGACCTTACTTTTGTCTAGTGAGGTATCTTTAAAGAAAAAGAGAGAGAGAGAGAGAGAGAGAGATTGAGATAAAACACTCAGCTGTTCATATAACTGTTCATGAAAGTAATGGAGAGAACAAATTTGACGGACTGGCCAGGCACCTTTCATACCAAAGAGGTGGTGGTATAGCCCCCTAAAACAGTATAAACCAATCTGGCAACTTAAGAACCTCTGATAAGGACAACTCCTGCTTCTGCTGGGACCCCCCAGTAGTGTTCATTCTTCTCTGCTGAAATGAGAATTTTCTATGTTAGTGTCACTGGTATTGTATTTCCTATCTAGCATTTTGCATTGGTTTTGGTTTTGTTGAGTTCTACAAATTTGTTTTATGTTTATCGTCTCATCATCACCACAACCTTTACCACTTACTAAGAAATAAGAGCTGAAAAGCATTTGAATTCAAAAATGGCTGAAATAGACATTTGTTCATTTCTATTTTCAGAGCAAAACAAAATGCATTTAAAGACATTTCACCCTGTTGGAGTATCCTGCAGGTTTGTACACTCAAGATACACTTCCAGAAAGCTGTCAGAAACTGAAAGTTTCAGTAGAGTCCCAGGCCTTCCGTCCTTCCAAATTGGCTCTTCTCTTTCAGAGAAAATATTTTCGTATTTACATCTATTGTGCTATTTGTATTTTCTAGTTTTAAAAAAATAAGTTGGAACAATGGTGGAATATATCATGAATCTGATATGCACACATCATTTCCATACTATTACTTAGAAATAGATATTCAAATAGTTTTGAAAGAACATAGCCATGCTAAAAAAACTGTTCAGCTTCGGCATGCCTCTTTGACTGCATGAGAGTATTAGGTATCATCACAAAAGTACTTTAGAAAATGAGTTACCACTGTTGGTGTGTTAAAAGCAGATAACAATTCTTATTAGTTTTTATTGAGTGAAATAGGAGACAGTTGGTGCCAAATTTTCTAGTTACCTTGGACATGATTTTGATTTCTTTTAGACTGAGAAGGTATAGTGTTTATTTCAACTTCAAACAGATATGCCTCCCCTGTCATTCATCTAGAAATTTTTATTATTTATGAAGGAGCTGTAATTTAAATGGGATACTACAGTGATGGAGAGCCAGCACGGTGTAGTGGTTTGAGCATTGGATTATGACCCTAGAGGCCAGGGTTCAATTCCCTGCTTGGCCATAGAAACCCACTGGGTGACCTTGGGCACGTCATACACTCTTAGTCCCAGAAAACTCCATGATTGGTTTGCCTTAGGGTCGCAATAAGTCAGAAACAACTTGAAGGAATACAGCAACAACTACTTTGATATTTGGGGTTTTTTTAAAAAAAACCTGAGTTGTGTTATCAGACATTTTAAATTTTCCTACTCCCTTCATGAGAATGAAAATATCAGCCAAAATTTCTGTATGATGACCACCAATTATCAGCCTGTCCCTGCCAAATACCTATAATTCACAGCTTTCTTTACATGTAAAGAATGTCTCTAAGACTCCCAGCCTACTTGCATTGATTAATCTTATACCTACAGGACATACATTATTTAGCAGAATATATTTTGCTCAGTGTTTTTTTAATGAATGAAACTGCACTTTCTTTCTCCAAGGTTCTGCAATACCTCATAATTTCATAAACTATTCCTTATCTCTTGCAATAATTCCTCAAAATTATCTACATTTTTATTCACTTCTAATTGCAGATCTCTTGTAGCTTTTACTACTTTTAACATCATTTTTTAGTTCTGATAGGATGATTTGAAGCTCTGCATGAGGTTCTTCCATAGCTATCACTGAATCAGGATATTAAATAAATAAATACATCTAAATCTAATATTTTCGCTCTTTCTGAAATTCAAACTTCCATTTATTTTCTATCTCTTCCCTGCTTTGTTTGAATATTTCTTTCTTCAAACTCTTTTAATTCTCAGGGGAGAAAATCTTCCTAAACCATTTCTCTTGGTACAAACTTGTTTGTACCATAATCATCTTTCTTTATCCTCTAAGAGACCTTCGAGGTCTGCCCTCCCTACTATACCTGCTCCTGAGAAAAAAAAAATCCCAAATCCCTCCACCAATGCCATCTTGGGGACATTGGAGGCATTGTCACCATTCTTGGTTTTGTTTGTTGTTTGTTTTTTCCTGGGCCATTTTCTGCTTTTAAAAAAACCTCTCTTAAGCATAAGTTGGCCCAGCTTCCCCTCTTCCCCAGTTTCCATGTAGCGGAAATGCTCCCCACAACCCTAGAGGAAGTTTTAGAACAAAAGATATTTTGAAAAATTTTACAAGTTTTTAAGCCTCTGGGGAGGGGCCGGGGTCCTCAAAACATGGTGGATATTCCCTCCACATCCCCAGAAGTCATTTTGGAACTTTTTTTTAATACCCCTGAGGGTTCTGGAGGGCACAGAAATGGTCTGGGAGACCACATACAGCCTACAGGCTGCACCTTGCCTACCCCTGCTGTAATAATGGGCTCTCCCATTATCTGAACAACATAGTTGAGGAGTATAGTCTCTCCTCCAGGTAGACATAGGGTAATTATGTGTTGTGTTTAAGTTACATTTATTGGGCTCTGCCTCATGAAGGAGCAACATAGATCACAAGGGACAATTGCCCAATGAGGAAGACCAGTTTAGAGAAAAGTATGAAAGCTTTGATATGCTTCTAAGTGAGAGGTTATAAATTCTCACGGCGCCATGAGGCACAGAGGAAGACAAAAAGAGAAGAGACTGAGATTTGGGACTGAGGCTGCCTGCCTCACCTGGGGGAGCTTGGTGGCAGACTGGACAAAAGTGTTGTTACCACCCCTCACATACCCCATCCTGTGGGATAGCAAAAATGGCAAGAAATATCATTTTCATATAAAACTGGATACTTATGACTGTAAAAGTATGTGAAAGCAGGACACTGCTTGTAAGCATGGGCTAGGTCAAGATGGCCTCAGCATGGCCAGGTCATAAGTTCAGGAAGATTAGTAGAGAAATCCTGGTGTTAATGGGCTTCCAACAACTTTTCAATAGTACAAACAACCAAGACAATAGTAAACAAAACTGCCCACGTGAGGCAGGCAGGCACCCCTGCTGTGCGCATTTCTTACAGAGACCTTCCCCATTCACCTTCCTCAACCAAGGACATTAAGATATTGTCCAGACTCCCAGAAATGTTTTGACACCCAAAGTAAGATAGCCTGTTCCAGACCCTCTTTGTTTACTTAGCCAGAGAGTCATTAACACTCACCCCTTCAGAGTAGGAAAAACAGTATTTAAACCCCAGCTCCAACCCTGGCAATTTGTAGCACTTTGGGCACAGTACATGGGGTGTTACTCTGCACGCTGGCCCCCAGATTCCCATATTCTATGCTATCCTTAGACTGCAGTCTGAGGCACTCTTTTTCAACCTTCTTCTGGACTGGTAAATTTCACCCTCTGTATCTGAAATCTCCCTCTCTCCCACCTTTTTCACTTCTTTCTTCACTAGCCTTCTATCATTTGTGAGACTGCTTGATTTCTTGTGTGTGTGCGTCTGTTAATCTAATATATAAAAGTCAAAGTTTGTGAGTTTGTCTGTGTTGGGCAGGCAAAGGCCTCATATGATTGGCTGTGTCAGGAGAGAAGACCTCATATGATTGGCTGCCTGTGAAGATTCTATGGAATCCTGGGGTTTGAGAGGTTGAAACAAGATGGCGATGTGTGTGGTCGCTCTGTAATTAGATCTTACGGAGCGATAGCTTAGCGGAGCAAGAGGAGGCAATTAAGAACTCTGCCCGAGTTCACCAAATAGAGGTGAATGAGAGGGTCACGGTGATTAGGTGTTTCGAAGCCGGTGTGAACTGAAGAAGTTCATCTAGCCCGGAGAAGGGCGAGTGACGAGGGGAGAGGAGAAGAGAAGATCGGCTGCTGGTGTTAAGGAAGAGGAGGAGGTGAACCGGCGTGTCTTGCCCGGCTCCGGGGAAGAACTGACATTGCGGGAAACCCCAGCTCCATTTAAGAAGCCAAGATCGGCGAATACGTCGCAGATCGGGTGTAGAATTTTATTCAGTTGCATTTGGAGTTTCAATCTATGTAAAGTATAATAATATAAACTGGTTGGACTTTAAAACCAAATTGTGAGTGAAGCGGAGAGGAGGTGAGGCGGAGAAGCGGTGAAGTGGGGAAGCTGACAATTGGGGAAATGGCTGGATTAGCGAGGTCTGGAGTTGTGGAGTAGCGGAGACAACCTGTTAAAAGTTTGTCTAAGAAAGTTTGCTTTTTCACCAAGACTGATACTGAAATACTAAACGGATCTTTAAACTTTAAAGAAAGTGATTCTTTGTATTTTTTGCAAAAGACACAAGCCTTTGTGGAACAGGCCTTGAAACAAACAAGTCAGTGTTTAACTTCAAACAATTTCAACGTTGAAGTACTACAAAGATTGGAGTGATTTGAGTGATTTAAGTATTTAAGCGACTTTGGCAAGCTGGTGTTTACTTGAAAATCTTAATTTCAATATTGATCAGCAAGGAATACAAGGTGTGGATCAGTGGGGTAGTTCAATAAAACGACATTGAACCCTGAATGCCTGGATCTTTGGATCTTTGGGGGCTAAACGTTTTATAACAGTTTTGGGGCTAAACAATGTATAAAATAGAGGGGGGGAAATAAAATACTGGGCTAATAATTGTGGGGAAAGTTATATTGGGGGGTATTTGTAATAGATTAAGGTAATAGATTGCAATAGATAGATTAAGTATTGGGTGCCATAAACTAGGTATAAGGTATAAACCTGGCATAAGTAAGTAAAGGGAAGAAAACTAGAGGAAATATCTAGTCGACTGCTAGAGGGTCATATATTTTATGGTGTATTACATGCTAATTGAATAGTATCAGTGTGTTATTTGGTATTTGGAATTGCAAGCTAGTTGTAGTTATAACTATAAATAGCTATAAATAAAGTTAGAGTTACAAATAGTCAGAATTAATTGATAAATATAAGTTGCCATTCATTAAGAGTAGGACTTGGCATTTATTACATACAGCTGGGTTCCTGGGTTTCCAAGGGAGTGAAATCCTTTTCAAGGTTAGTGTTAATGTAAACAAGAGCAGGTACACCTAAATAAGTTAATTGAGAGTCTGGGCTGACTTAGAGACTTGCTGTTAGCTTCATAGTGAATTTATATATCTATATATATATATATACACACACACACACACATACACACACACACACTTTTTTTTTTTGGAGAAATTTTTGAAGGAATTTTTTGGCAATATCTGGTTAAAATTCACTAAGTGGATTAGAATGGATCGTTGAACTTGAGGTGTGAAATGGCTACAAGAGCAAAAAGGCAGCCCAACAAAGGAGTAGTTCATTGGAAGATGTACAAGAAATTCCCTTTACCAATAGAGATGTTTTAGAAGAAATTAAAAGATTTGGGAATGAATTAAGAGCAGAAATGAAGGAATTTATGAGAGAATTAAAAGAAGAATTAAACCATGATATACGAAGAGAGTTTGGGGAATTGAAACAAAAAGTTTCTGAGGAATTGAAGGAAGTGAAGGACAAGATTACGGATATAACTAAGGAAATAGTTGAAATAGGAGGGAGTACGAAATTACTGCAGACAAAAGTTAATAAGGTGGAGCAACAACTAGAGGTAACAGAAGAAAAGCTGGATAAAGAGATATGTAAGCTGAAGTTGGATATTGATGTCCGCGCTCGCACTAAGTGCGTGAAGTTACGGGGATTGAAGGAAAGATCTCGCGAAAATTTACCTGAAATAGTTGTTCCGATCCTTGCTGAACTTATTGGATGGGAAATGGCGCAATTGGATTTGGAAATCGATAAATTATATCGTGTTAATTCAGCAGTTGCCACGAAACAACATCTGCCAGAGATGTCGCCGCACACTTTATTAGAGAGAGGGTTCAGGACTTGATGATTCAGCAGAGCTTTACTAATCAAATTACAGTGGAAGGATCGGAAATAAAAATATTAAACGACTTTCCATATGAAGTTTTGGCAAAGAGGAAACAATATAAAGATTTGACACAAGCTCTGCGTGAAAGACAAATTGATATAAATGGGCAGAGAGGAAGGAATAATATTCTCCTATAAGTTTAAAAGATATGTGATTGATACAACGGATAAGGCAGAAGATTTCTTGAGGAAAATACAACAAGATGAGGAACAAGATACATCTTCTGAAGTAAAATACTCTGGAGAAAAGCGGAAGATTCAAGAAAAGACCAGAAGCCAACTACAATTAAGTTTTCAAAAGAAGATGAGGAAATTGATTTGACTGATATATCAGAGGAACAAAGAAACTAATCATCGAAGGAAATAGTGCATTTACGCGGGGAGGCGGAACGAGGACTTAGAGCACTGCAACAGATAGTCACCACACTGAAATAATTTTTTTATCTATTTTATATCCTGTTTTATTGTATTTGTTGTTTATTGTTTTTTTCTCTTCTTTTTCGATTTTTTCCCTTTTTTCCTTTTCTTCTCTTTTTCGATTGGATTAATTGATTATAACAAGATAACGTAATAGTGTAACACTATGGATTTATCAATTTGTTCTTGGAATGTTAATGGAATGAACGGTCCAATTAAGAGAAAAAGATTCTTTAATTTTCTAGAGAAGCAGAAATCTGAGGTAGTACGTATACAGGAAACTCATATATTAGAGAGGAACATAAAGTATTTACAGAACAGCAAATTAGGATTATGTTATGCAGCTTGTAACCAAAATCAAAAGAAAAAAGGGGTGGCATTATATATAAATAACAGATTCCAATCTAAACTAGTTTATAAAGATACCAAGGGACAATTTTTAGCTGTTGAGATTAATTGGAATATGGAAAAAATATTACTAATCGGTTTGTATGCTCCCTTAGAGAATAAGCAATGCTTCTATGAGATGGTTTTAGAATTCATTGTACAAACTGATTATCAAAAAATAATCTGTATGGGGGACTGGAATGGGGTGATTGAGGAAAAATTGGATAGAAAGCAAAAATCATTAAAAAAATTAGTGGAAAACATGGAAAATTACCCAATATTGTTAAAGAAGGGCTTCAAACATTGAATTTAGTTGATGTTTGGAGACTGAATATGGTGATCAACAAGATTATACATACTATTCAGCACCTCACCAGAGTTGGTCCCGAATTGATATGATTTGGGCATCTAAAAGCTTGGTTAATTTAGTACATAGTATTCAGATATGCCCCAGACTAATCTCAGATCATTCACCGCTATTGCTGAGATTTAACCAGAAGAAGAGAAGTTACAATTGGAGACTTAATGAATTTTTATTAAGAGATGGTAAAGTTATACAAGATATTAAGGAGGATATTAAAAGTTTTTTTCAAAATAATTTGTATAAAGGAACTAAAATAGGTATGGTCTTGGATGCTATGAAAACATATATTAGAGGGATTTTGATGAAAAAAGAGTATATACATAAAAAGTAAAAAAGGATTAAAGAAGATAAATTACAGAGGCTTCTTAAAGAGAAAGAGGATGAGTTGAAGATGGATCTGTTGAATAAAAAAATTCAAAACGAAATTCAGGTAATTTGTATTCAGATAACTTCGTTACATTTAGAAGAGATTGAACATAAATCTAAATATGTTAAGCAAAAAGAATTTGAATTTGGAAATAAAACTTCTAAATGGTTAGCATATAAATTACGTAAGAAAAAAGAAAAAAGATATATAACACAGATTAGGGTTGAGGATCGAATAATATTGGATCAGGATGGAATTATTTCTAAGAAGAACAAAAGCAGTATGGAAGAATTCTTTTGTATATGGTGACGGCCGCGAGAATTATCTACGCTTTTAATTGGAAAAGTCATGCGATACCTTCTCAAGATCAATGGATATTGAAACTATATGAGATGTTTCAAATGGATTTGTTGACTGCACTAATGGATGAAAAGACTGATAAGGACAAAGTCGAAAAAGAATGGTCATTAGTGGCCAAAATTTGGAAAAGGGATTGGAAAGAGGCTTATATAGGATAAGAAGTTCATATTAATATTAATGTTTGTTACCGTTGTATGTGTAATTTGTCTACTGTATGGTTGTTGTTGTTGTTTTGTATTTTTCTTGTTTAATAAAGTGATTATTTCTTCCAGAAAAAAAAAGGAATCCTGGGGTTTGCAGTTCAGGGAGGGGCCTTTAGAACTCTCAGCCAGAGAGCTCTTGGATCTCAGGTCAGTTGCTATGGAGACAAGGCCTAGCAGCAAGGAGAAGGCCAGTATATTCCACAGGAAAGCAACCTCTGTATGTTAACGACTCTGAATACAGATTGGATTGGGGAATATGGGCAAAAGTTACAGGTACTGGACAACACAGTTTGGGGAATTACAAACGCATGATCTCAAATCTGTGTATTTCAACTGCATCTAATTTCTAAGGTAAGATAAGGTAAGGTAATTCCTAAGTTATTTCTAACAAGTATTACGTATGAGAAATAAAATCCTGGACAACGCCAGGTAAATATGCTAGTTCCTAATAAAAACACCCAGTTTAACTGAAGTCCTATAGTTAGTATTGATATACACAGGTGAAAAGATCTTGCCATTACCTCACTCTCATAGGTGTCCTTTGTGCTATAATTCTCCCATTGGCACTACTGGTAGACTTCAAGATCCACCACATTTTGGGGTAACAGTGTCCAGACTTCCAGATTCCCATGACTATCCAAAACCCAGAACTCCACCTGTATCATGAATAGAATAGGAATGTTTAGCTAGATGCATTAGGGTTTATGTTCTTATAACCTTGGCAGAATATGACTTAGGCTGTGTTCGTAGCTTTGTAACTACTCTGAAGGAATGCCTGAAGTAAGGTGCTTTCTTTTTTTTTACTTTTTTTTTATTATTAAAATAAATTTATTTTATATGACAGACCAACAAATCTAAACATTTAACTAAATACATATATATACACAAATACACATATAAACAGACAATTACTATTCCTACTCTACTTTCATCTAAACATATATCCTACCTAAAACAAAAACAAAAACAAAAACACTCTACAGCTTAAATTACCTAACTTGACTTCTTTTCATAAATCATTGGGTGCTACTAATGCAATCTCTTCTTTTTCTTATCCTGCTGTCTATTTTCAGCTTCTTTAAACTTCTTACTGCAATTACCTTACTCAGCTTTGTTTCCTTATTCTCTAACTAAACGTATATCTTTTAACATATTTCCTTTCTCTCTTCTGCTTCCTTATCTTTTAGCTATTTCCTTATGTAACTAGTTTATATTTACATGTAACAGAATATTGTTATATCTTTTAAACCTATATCCCTTCTTTCTCTCTCTCTAATTTCTCCTCTCCCCTCATCCATTTAATCATATAATCCCATCAAGGCATATTCTCCCCATTTCTCTATCCACATAGCATCCAATATTTCCCATTCTTGATTAAATGTAACATTAGTTTTACTTTTTTAATTTTAAAGTTAACTTATCCATTATTGCTAATTCATATAACTTATCTATCCAATCCTCTAATATTGGGATTTGAGCATTTTTCCAATATTTTGCATAGACCATTCTTGCTGCATAAATCATATAATATAATATTCTTGAATATTTATTCCTTCTCTTCAAATCTATCCCATCCACTATATTTAATAAATATATCTCTGGCTTCATTATAAATTTAACCTTTAAATATTCTTCTATATGCTGATGTACCTGAATCCAATATTCCTTAGCTTTCTTACATCTCCACCACATATGAAAATAATTACCTATCTCTTGACATTTCCAACACTTATTAGTTTTACCCTTATGCATTTTCGAAATTTGCAATGGTGTGAGATATCATCTATAATATTGCTTAAAAAATTTTTCCTTCAAATTATAACATTTTGTAAATTCTTCATTTTTTTTCCATACATTTTCCTATTCTTGTAATCCTATTGGACGACCAATATCTTGTGCCCATTTTATCATATTAATTTTAATTACATCTTTCTCTAATTCTAAATTCAAAAGCAATTTATAAACTTGACTGAGGGGTCTTTTTACTCCTGCTTTCATTATTACATCTAATTCATTATCCTCCAATGAGATTCCTTTCTCTTTTATATCTATCTTAAATTTTTCTCTGAATTGTACATGAAGTAACCAATGTGTCTCAAAACATTCTCGAATTAATTCTTCCTTACTCTTCAACACAATATCCGTCCCTACTTTCTTAAGTATGTCTTTATAAGTTATCCAATTTTTAGTTTTAATTTTTTCCAAACGGTAGAAAGCCTCATGTGGAGAAACCCAATATGGTAATTTTATATATAATTTATTTCTTACTTTTATCCATATCCTCAGTATTGATTTCCTAATCAAATGATCCATGAATATCTTATTATTTTTCTGCTTTTCATACCAAAGATATGCATGCCAACCGAAATAAAGGTTAAAACCTTCTAAATTCAACAATTTCGAATTACTTAATGTTACCCATTCTTTTAACCAAATTAATACAGATGCTTCGTAATATAGCTTTAAATCAGGCATATTTAATCCCCCTTTCTCCCTCACTTCCTTTAAATATTTCATTTTAATTCTTGGCTTCCTACCGTTCTAAATAAATTTACTTAAATCTCTTTCCCTGCCCCTAAACGGTTTTTCATTCATAATAATAGGTATATTCTGAAACAGAAACATCATTTTTGGTAAAATATTCATTTTAATCACTGAAATTCTCCCTAACAATGATAAATTTAATTTTTTCCATTTCTCTAAATCACTTCTAATTTCATTCCATACTTTTTTATAATTATTATCAAATAAATCCGAATTATTTTTTGTTAATAGTACACCTAAATATCTAAATTTTTTTGATATTTTAAACTCCGATTTTTCTATTAATTCTTCTTCTTGCAAATGCGTCATATTCTTGGTAATTATCAATGATTTTTCTTTATTTATTTTAAATCCTGCTACCTCCCCAAATTGTTCTAAAATTCCCATCAATTTTATAATACTTGTAAGCGGATCTTCTGAAATTATCACTATATCATCCGCATAGGCCTGAATCTTAAACTCATATTCCCTTATTTTTATTCCCCTAATTTCCTTATTATTCCTTATTCTATTAATCAGAATTTCCAAATACATTATAAAAAGTAATGGAGAAAGGGGACATACCTGTCTTGTACCCTTCCTTATCCTAAATTGTTTTGATCTTTCCCCATTTACTATTAAACATGCTTTTTGTTCTGTATAAATTGCTTTAATCCAATCTTTAAATCTTTCACCCATACCAATCATACTTACCAATTCTAACATAAATTCCCAATTTACGTTATCAAACGCTTTTTCCGCGTCCAAAAAAATTAAAGCTACTTCTTTTTGATTAAATTTTTGATAATATTCAATACTATCCAATACTACCCTAATATTATTTCTTAAATACCTTCCAGGCAAAAAACCATTTTGTTCATCTTGAATCCAATTAGTCAGTATTTTCTTCAATCTACCTGCTAAAATCAAAGCAAAAATTTTATAATCAATATTCAAAAGGGAGATCGGCCTATAATTTCTCTTATCTTCTTTATCTTTCCTCTCCTTTGGAATTAATGCAATATTCGATTCTTTCCATGAATTTGGGAAATCTCGTTGTTTAATAGAATTTAAAACCTGAACTAGTAGAGGTATCAACAAATCTTGAAATATCTTATAATATAATACTGAAAATCCATCTGGCCCGGGAGCTTTCCCTATCTTTACACTTTTAATTGCCTCTCTTATTTCCTGACTCGTGATTGGTTTATCTAATTCATTTCTTTGACTTTCTGTTATTTTATTAATTTCACTTTGTTGTAGATAATTAACAATTTTCTTTCCTTGTTCTGATGTACCCACTCCATTTCTATACAATTCCTCAAAGTAATCTACAAAAACTTTTTTTATTTTCGTTTGTTGACAATATATATTCTGTCCTTCTCTAATTCTACTAATATTACGTTTTTCCCTCTCTTTTCTCACTTTATATGCTAACCACCTTCCTGGTTTGTTAGCTTATTCAAAATTTCTTTATTTTACAAATTTCAACTTTTTATCAATTTCTTCTACCGCCAATGCCGCTAATTGATTTTGTAGTACTTTTATTTCCTTCTGAATCTTCTTATCCTGAGGTTTCTTTTTTAATTCTCCTTCTTTTTCTTGAAGTCTTTCTTGTATTTGTTTTTCTTTCTGTTTTTTACATTTACTGATCCAAGCTTGCTGACTTATGAAAAACCCTCTCATTACTGCTTTACTTGTTTCCCAAACTGTCTGCACTGATTGTCCTTTATCCACATTATTCTCTATGAAAAATTTTATTTTCTCTTTTGCTTTTCCAATTATTACCTCATTAAGTAATAAACTATCATTTAACCTCCAATAAAACTTATTTTCTCCATATTGGACTGACATTAATGTGGGGCAATGATCAGATATAGTTCTGGGGAGTATTTCTATTTTTGTAATATTTTTTATCATTTCTGCTGATACAAAAAACATACCAATTCTGGACCAGGTCTTATGACGTTCTGAATAATACGTATAATCCTTTTCTTCCCCTTTTATTTTCCTCCAAACTTCTACTAAGGATAAATATTCCAACAAATCAAAGAAACTATTCAGTAATTTTCCCTGATTAACTTTACCCATTTTACCTCCTTTACCTGATCTATCTATTACTGGGTTTATGACCCCATTCCAGTCCCCCATCAAAATAAAATTCTGATTTTTTAATTCTAATAATTTTTCTAACAAATGTTGATAAAATTTGGATTTATTTTCATATTGTTTTGCTAATGTAGATAGTTTGCTCAGAATAAAAGCTTTCATTTTAAAGACCTCCTCTTTTCTTTGCTGTCTTCATGTACTTTTGCTCAGTGTGTGCATATGCACACATACAAGATTCCCATCTCCCACAGGGAAGGGGAAGGGAAAGCTTTTGCAGTTAGAAGTGAAGAAAGTGCAAATTAAGTTCTCTGGTAACTTCCCACTGAGTTACTCAGTTACAGGGGTTAAATCAGTGAGTAGTGGTAGCTAGATGATCTTCAGGGGTACCCCCTCCCACTTGAGAACCAGCATCCAATCTACCACTTTGGGGAAAGGTACTGAGGTATGTTGTGGTCTCCCGGCTCCATGGATTTCTGGATGAAATGGAGTACCTAGATCCAATCTGGTTTCAGGTGTATGACCTACGCATGGAATTGGACAGGGTGGTGTGTGTCCCTGCTGGTTCTTCTGGACCTCTCAGTGGCTTTTGAAACTATTGACATGGTATCCTTCTGGGCTACCTTGCTGGTCCCTCTTGCTGTTGGTCTATGGTGGACCCCCCCCCCCGCAGAGCACGGTTCTGTTTTGTTCTCTATGCTATTTAACATATACATGAAACTCCTGGGAGGGGTCATCCTCTGAGTTTTGGAGTGCAGTGCCATCAATATACAGATGACACCCAACTCTACTACTACTTTCCACCCCAGTCCATGGAGACTGTTCTGGTCCTAAACCAGTGTCGGTCATCATAATGGACTGGATGAGGGCAAACAGATCAAAACTTAGTCCAGACAAGACAGAGGTACTTCTGGTCAGTTGAAAGCCAGATCGGGGAATAGGGATTCAGCCTGTGCTAGATGGGGGTACACTCCCTCTGAAGACACAGGTTTTCACTTTGATCGTACTCCCGGACTCAGCTTTGAATCTGGGGCCTCAGGTTGCTGTGGTGGGCAGGAGTGCTTTTACACATTTAAAGCTTGTGCGCTAGTTGTGCCCATTCCTTAAGACACCACTTCAGGGCACACTTAGTTGCATCTGATTTGGACTACTGGAACATGTTCTACTTGAAGAGGGTTCAGGAAATTCAACTGGTTCAAAAGCTGCATCCAGACTGTGAACTGGGGCAGGTTATAGAGACCAAACTACATCCCTGTTGAAACAGCTCCACTGATTGCCAATTTGATTCTGGGCACAATTCAAGTGCTGATTATGACCTATAAACTATGGTGGTAAGGACTGCTACCTTCTTTCTCCTTGTCTCCTTTCATTTTGATTTCATACCCAAGATCACTTTCAGTTGCTCTTAGAGAACTATGTTCAATGAAAGGAGTGGTCATGAATCAGGAAAATCCTCACATTTTAATGTATGCAAGGCAACAACATGTCTAGAGCCTGAAAAGATTATACCCTTGATAATTTATGTGATAGAAAAGACTATGGCTGCTTTGAGCTATAAAGATAACTTGATTAAGCATTTGTGGATTGGGTTTAATATGACAACCGATGGAAATATCATATGGTATATTCTACACTCAAACCATTTAGAAATTAAATATATAGGTACAATGGCTGACAAAAGACGTAGATCTGGTAAAGGAACTGTTACCACAGAATGGAGGCTACTGAGCAGTGGTCTGTGGATGGAAAGGATGTTGCGATTAAAATGAATGTGCTTTCAAGGATTCTACGTGTACTCATTAATATCCCCTCAAAAATTAAAGAATTAAGAACGGCAGATTTATTAAACCATTTTATATGCTAGAAAAAATCCCCCCCCCACTCACAACTTTGAGGAGCACTTAGTGAAAAAAGAGGGAGAACCATAACTCTATGTCTAATAACACTATGATGCTTGCCAACTGATGAATGTACAAAATGAGATTGAAAGGAAAAGAACATGATGGACTACATTCATTCCTGAATAATGCTTTCTGGCACTTAAGAAAGAAGGATAATTTATTGGGAAATCTATGGGTTAAAGCAATTTATAAATTATGGTTTAAAAATAAGAACTCCAGGATTATCATCACTTGCATTGAATGTATTATGTATAATGAACAAATTAAAAAAAGAGAATTGCAAGCTAATATCATTAACTGGAAAGATAAAAAAGTGTTCTTTGCCCCCCCTAAAAAAGATGCAACCAAACATGCCACACACACAAAAAAAATCCATGTTGAGTCAGCTTGTTCCAGTATTTTCAAGAGACACTATATAAATATTTGTAAGGAAATATGGCTCAAGTAGAAACAAATAGCCACAGCGATTAGGGGATTGATAACTTCCTGATTAGGCTACTGTGGTCCACTCTTTGGGGGGCTGTTGCTGAAAATGACATGCAGGAGCAAAATGCAGCAGTAAGATTACTCCCCAGAACTTTTTATAGAAACTACATGGATTGCACAGTCTGTCAACACACTTACCATCCAAATTCCAGACACTGATGACAACACGTAGAGCCCTAAACAGCCTGAGATTTCTCTATCTGAAGGGGCTTCATATTAGTGCTCTTCTCTGTCCCATCAGGTAAGGGAACAGGAACAAAATATTACACATTAATAAAATGTAAGAAAATAACATTATACAAAAAAAAATGGATAAAAGATTTTGGTATATCATTACCACCAAAGGCAAACAAATGGATAGGACACAGTACAGGAAGAAATCTACTATCACTGAATTTGAAACAAAACATGACCTTTTCTGCACAGCATTACTGAAACACATTAGCTATGGATTGTATTTGCTTCAGGGGCTGTGATTCTGCACAACCTTGTCGCCATCCAGTAGTTATCCTGTAGCTGTCCCATCCACAAGCGTAGCTAAAAGGTAATGTAATATAACATTTTAGGTACGCTTGTGGACCGGACAGCTATGGGATGGTTACTGGATGGCTATGACATCATGCGGAATCATGGCCCCAAACCAAATATAACCTGTAGCTAATGCATTTCAGCAATGCCATGTGGAAAGGGCTTATGTTTAAGACGTGGCACCAATGTGCAGCTCTTAAGATTTAAAGGGTTTATTGATCAGAACATTGTAAATACTGGATCTGGGAATAACAAGGAATAAATTATGCATGTATATGCCGTATTTGCTGACATATAAGACACATTTTTAATTGAAAAATGCCTTCTGAAAATGTGGTGCGTCTTATACACCGGTAAATACGGCACTTAAAAACTATTGCAAACAATTGACTTAGAGCGGGGCTTGTACTTTGTACAGTCTTACCTGCTGTGTTTAATCCTTCTGCAGACTATTGATTTGTGGGGAATAAAGTTCTCTGGATTTAAGAAAAAAAAGTGGTAAAACATCGGCAGACCCTTTAAGAAAGGAAGAGTCCACTTTGCTGCAGACCCTCCCTCCTTCTTCCCCTCCTGGAGCCAACCACCTGTGGGACGGGGGGAGGAGCAAGGAATTGCCTAGGTTGTGGCACAGGGCATTCTCCCAGGTTTCCCCCTTCTACAGTTGGTTGGCTCCTGCTCAGCACAGCCTGCAAAACCCTGTTGGTTTATGTTCCTGGGGTGGAGGGAAAGGAGGGGAGGGAGGTGCACTTTTTCCCCTCCCAGCTTGAAGGGGGGCGTTGGTTTCTTCTGGAGGAGCTGCTTGTTTCCGTTTTCTACCCCAGCCTCCACCATCTTGCTAGGGAATGGAGGAAGAAAATGATTCAAGAAGAGGGAGGCTTAGCAAGAAGAGGAGCAGCCTCCAGATGCTTGGAGCCCCCTCTTTTGTTGCCTCCCTACCTCTTTTCTGCACAGGGCTCAGCAGCTCCTGTCTTCACTCTCAGTTGCTTTTCTTAAATGCCTGCAACTCAGCTCCAGTTTATGGAGGAGTTTTCCCTGCAAGATTTGTTGGTGTGTGCGTGTGTGTCATGGCTTGCCTCTGAGGCTGAGAGCATGGGATTTGCCCAAAGGGAATTCTCAAAAGGAAAATAGGGAAAGGGGGAATCCTTGTGCACATCTCCTTTTACCCCCCCCCCCGTCCTATGTATTTTGCCTCAACCAGGTACTAAAATTTTTATTCCTAAAAAATGAGGTCTCAAAATGGTGTGCATGTTATACACCAGTGCGTCTAATACACCAGCAAATATGGTACATATATTTTGATGTTCTGACGTTTTGAAAAAATCAAGACATATTGGCTTTATTTTATATACAGAAGATTACTGGTTGTAGACTGTCAGCTGAGTCACTGAAAGTATTGTTCAATCATCTTAAAAACTGTGTAGTACAGGCACAGGCAACTGTGGAGGCATAGGGATGATTCCTTCATGGCAGCTCCTAGCCTACGGGCCATGCCATTGCTCTCAGCAGGACCAGAAGTCGTGTATACCACTTCTGATTTTGGGAATCAGCAAAATACTGTTGACTTTGTCAGTTTTGGATAGGATTGTGAGGATATGGGGTAGGGAAGGGGATCTGAACTATAATATTTTTGTAGCAGTTTGGGTGATGTTTTGTATATTTGGGGTTAATCATTTTTTTTAAAAAAAAATGGGCATCTGTGAGTGTCAGAAGTCATTTTGGGAAATATCCCATGAGCCACTTGCAGTCCCTGGCACAAAACAACAGCCTTTTACCCACCACTAGTGTAGGGGATTGTGAAACTGAAATATTATTTATTTACTAATGCAATTAGAGAACAAGAGAGAGAGAGAGAGACAGACAGAGACAGAAAACTTGTTCATTGGAGAGGTGCAATTGCACCTCCTCTGGTGTGTGTATGTGTGTGTGTGTGTTTTTAAGAAATTGGGAAATTGCTATTGTGATTGAATTTGCAATATATTTGTGCCAAGGAAATTCAACAATTTGGGAATACATTTGGTGCAAGACGGTCAGTATCTGTTAGTTTCTGGAAAGATAATTTTCAAGATAATGTTCATCCTCGTTCTGTTTACTCGTTCATCCAAAGGTGGTATTTTTACTTTTCTATTATTTTATCCCTTCATTTATGAATTTGTTACCTTTTTGTTGTAGAAAACTTACAATAGCCACTGTTTGCCAGTAAAAACAAATAAAAAGCAAGCAGCTATATCAGACCCATTGTACACTGGGCGAAAAGAGAAATGTGAGTACCACTGTCTGAATTGGTCTGAACATGCTATACACAAAAAGAAGGTATATGCCAAAACACAGCACAGCAGAGGAAGTCTGTGTTTAATGGGTGATATGCTGTATGGAGATGAACAACAAAAACATACAAAATATGAAATTTGCCCCCCCCAAAAAAACTTTGTCCTATTATAGTAAGCCCTAGCATGTTATCTGCTTCCTGGTAGATTGTTTCTCAGTGATTAGTAGGTACAATTTTGAGTTCAAAAGCATATTTTATTGGCAGGAGCATACGCTGATCCCCCTTGCCCTTGGTAGAAACCTGGCATGACCAATGGTTTTGGCATCAGAGGTACCACAAATATGGCAGAAAAATCTGCTTGCATTTGACAAATCTGATCCTGTCAAATTCTGCTGAATTCCACCAATATGGTGGGGCTTCAATCATCATCATCATCATCATCATCATCATCATCATCATCTTCCAGCATGACTTCTTTCAACAATCTCTAAGGGACTATCCTGGGTATTGAAATAATCTCTAGAACATTAAATGAATTCAGTTTGGAAACAGCTGGGCAACCAATATAAGGGTTGCATATTCGCCCCTCCCCATTGGGGAAAAATCATAAGCAGAGAGCACCACTATCAGAGCACCAGAAGGACTCAGTAGCATAGGGTGTTGATGGACTGAGTGAGGAAAAACATGAAAACCAGATGCAGGAGAATGAATTTGAGGAGCTGGGAGAAGAGATGTGGAGACACATAGATATCATGAATCATCATGTTGATGGGTATTTCCTGGGTCTCACTATATAGAATGTTTGCAGGCATAGAAGTAAGAGTACCATATTAAGCTAAATCCAACATTTGTCCTACCTAGAATGGAATCTTTAAAATCAATGGCATTTAGATTAGTTGAGACTAACAATTCCCCTTAATTCCAGTAGATCAAACAATGGATTTAACCCACTGACACAAATGGAGACATTTAATACTTTAAAGCAGCTGGAATTATGTACAAATATATCCACCACACATACTCTTAAAAAAAAAACTGGAGTATGCCTACATGACACAAAGCAATTTAATGCCACTTTAACTGTCATGGCTTCATCTTTTGGAATCCTGGTATTTGTGGTTTGGTGACATATTTAGCACCCTCTTTTAGAAAGCTCTAGTCCACTTCCTGAACTATTCCCAAGACACCCCAAGGAATGTTATTGAGGATTAAATAAATTTAACTCTGTAGTGTAGACAGGCACCAAAATGAGCTGTGTGGCCCAAATAAGATAATGAAGACTGAAAGTGCTCATTACACATATAATGCTAACTATTGGTGTGGGGATGAAAACTGGGACTGGGGAGGGAGAATGGCAACTGAACACAACATCTCCAAACTGCAACATTTTGTTTACAGAGTCTTGCTTGGATTAGTTGAATTAGTTGGATTAGACTGGCAACATTCCATGAAAAAGTCAGTCTCTAATCAGAGCTGTTGCAAAAAAACAAATTAATGGCAAAGAAAGAAAGAAAGAAAGAAAGAAAGAAAGAAAGAAAGAAAGGAAGGAAGGAAGGAAGGAAGGAAGGAAGGAAGGAAGGAAGGAAGGAAGGAAGGAAGGAAAAAGAAAAAAAAGCCATCTTTTTTTCTGTACACCTCATACCGCTGTTAATCACATAATTCATCATAGCAAAATTCCCTAGGGCATTAATTGCCTCAAATGTGTGGCAGCCATGCTGCTGGGCATTCTGACACCAGACTATATCTGTTACAGAAATAATTAAATAAAGGAAAATATCTGGCCTCAAATCATTGGAAGGAATACAGTCTCCCCACTGGTCATTTGGATGTTGTCCTTGCAGTCCTCAAGAGACAATCTGTCTCTATGCAGACCATGCAGATACATACAGAAGTGGCCGCATTTGAACCTTTTGTGGAGCCCTACTCTCACTGCATACTTTGTGAATCAAACACTCTGTGCTAACTCTAGTAATGTTCAAAAACTTTGCTATATCCCAAAAATATGTGTGGGTTAAGTGTAATGGGACTTTCTCTTTTACATACCAGCTCCTGAGTGATGCAGGATTACTATAGAGTATTGTATCTACAGCAGCAAAATCTGTATATGTTGATGGTGACGATGATGCTGATCCCACCTTTCTCCTGTAACTGGGAGTCAAGGCTGTTTCCAATTTAAAAAGAACAATACCACTAACAATATACAAAAAGTGAACATTCAAAATGGGATGGAACTATTCACAATATTAAAACAATTTAAAACTACACTTAGATAAAATACCATTAAATGATAACAAGTTATTAAAACAGCTCAGTCTAAAACAATACAGTATCCTCAGCTCATTTCTTAAAAACTTTCTATTTGACAGGCTTGCTGGAATAGAAAGAACTCTGCCTGCCAAAAGAAGGACAGCAGGGAGGGGGCCATTCTAGCCTCTTTAGAAAGGGAGTTCCAAAGTCGAGGGGTAACTACTAAGACGACCCTATCTCATATTCCAAACAATCATGCCTGCGATGGCGTTGGGGTAGAGAGAAGGACCTCTTCCTGAAGTTCTAAGGGCCTAGGTAGACTCATACAGGGTTTCTTTTTCTTCAACCAATATTAAAATGAAATGTTAATTTTTATTCGAGGGTGCTTCTAAAAGTTGAGAAAGTTTGACCAGAAATTTATGTGAAGACAACAGCACAACTCACAAATGCACAGTTGTGCTTACAAAAATAAATCTGCACATACTTATTTATTCAGTAAGGGTGGGGGGAGGACAAACTTTTGACAGCACGCCAGCATCCATCTGTGAAAATCTTTCTAAAAATGCAGGTTACCATACATAAACATATACAACTATTTTGAAAAATATTTAATTCTATGGATTATTTATATATAAATAACATATTAAACTTATGATATATTAACTGCACTGAACTTTATTAGGAAGCAACTCCATAGCTGACAAGCATCGAATTTAAAACCATCCATGTAATACAAGCTGGAGGAATATGTGTCCCATGTACATTCATCAAACTGGCTTATGTAATTGCCAAACACTTACGGTGAGGTGGGCAACTATGGAAAACTGGAGGGCTGCATTGACCCTCCTGGAGACCTTGGAGGGCCTCACTCCCACAGCTGCTCTGGGGGAAAATCCAATTTTTCATCCCCAAATGCCTCCAGATGCCCTCTAGGGAACCTGGAGCATTTGGGGGGGCCTTCCTGGGTGTCTAGAAGGCATTTTGAAGGGGAAAAAAATGACTCCTGGAGGGCCCATGGGGCTCCAAATGTGTTGGAAACACCCTTTCCTACTTCTCAGAAATTGGAAAAAATTGCATGGGGGGCCTATGGGCAAAAAAAATGGCCCTGGGGCTACCTGCTGCCTGCAGGCCACACTTTGCCCACTTTGGGGAATGAACTGTTTACTACAGATTGTATTATCTGCATGCTGCTAACTTACCTTTGGCAGCTTTTGACCAGAGCTTGAAAGTAACGTATTGAAAAAAAAAAATGATCTACCCTATTTTGCCTACAGATAAATATTTTCAAACAATAGGTAATAAAATTGGTCAGCATTTCAACTCTGCCTGGTGGCTAAGAGAATTACAGCATGAATGGTAACCTATTTGTACAACTGTCTCAGCAAATGGTTTCTAAAAGACACTCCCATCTTTTAATGGAACCTGTCAGACAACATAGCATTATCCCTGTGATAAGCTTGATCTGATTCAAAGTAAATACTCCAGCACCTCTACTGTGTTTATTCTTCATCAGCTGTAACTCTCTGTATGCAATACAAGGCAACCAAATAGAAAGAGAATGGCATATTTTGAATCCATAAAATTCAGCCAGCCACCTCAGGAAAGCATCCAGCTTAATCTTGAAGCATTTTATCTTCATCTTTACTATGAGAAATTTCAGGTAGCAAAGTCTATTTGCTACCTATTACAATTTATAAAATATTATTTCATTTATTCTAACTGTAGTGTCTGGGGAACCACAGTTCAGGAAGGATATTGACAAGCTTGAATGTGTCCAGAGGAAGGTGATCAAGGTAGTTAAAGCTCTGGAAACCAAGCTCTATGAGGAATGGCTTAAGGACTGGAGTACATTTGGTGAAGATAGACAGGTGATATGACAGCCATATTTAAATAACTGAAGTCTTGCAGAAGATGAAGCAAGGTTTGTTTGTTTTTTTCCTGCTGCTCCAGAGACTAGAACATGTATCAGTGGATGCAAATTACAGAAAAAGAGGTTCTGCCTAAACATTAGAAAGAACTTGGCTGGTCAATACTGGAACAGACTGCCTGAGGGTACAGTGGAGTCTCCTTCTTTGCAGGTTTTTAAATGTGTATTCATTGTTGGAAGCTGCTTTGGGTTTCAATTCTGGGAGAAAAGTGGCCTATAAATATAATAAACAAACAGAGATTGGATTGGCATCTTTCAGGAGTGATTTAGCTGTGGATTCCTGCATGATAGGGGGTAAGACCGGATGGCTCTTGTGGTCTGTTCCACCTGTACGATGCCATAACTCCATGTACAGCAGTGAGCAAAAGAAGAGTCCGGGTTCTATTTTTCTGCCCCTAGGATCTACTGGGGACTGTAAAGTCTGCATAAGAAGAACAAAAAATTAAAACAATACTCTACTTTTGGTTTTGAAAAGAACATATTTATAAGATTTTAAATTGTAGCGGGGGAGAGCTGCAGCATGTTTGAAAGGTGAAATAATAGTTTACCTAGATATTTCAAGATATGGCAATACATCTTTGAGGTGGCTAGAAAATGAATGATCTTAGGAATCTGGAGGAGTCAAAGGAAATGGACTGCTTAAGATACATAAAATACTTTTTCCCTTTGATATGCTCTATTGTCATCATTAGAGCTCTGGTTTGTGATCTGAAATCATCTGTGAAGATAAGTTGGATTGTTCTCTTGATTCTAACCCTGTTTCAATTGGTTATAACACCAAGGCTGGCATCTTATTCAGCAGTTATGATGTAACTGACTTATAACATCACAATTCACTTTTATGGTTGTTGCACCACTACAGTGACCAAACATTCCCCCAAAATACCTACCTTTTTAATTCACTTCCCACAACATGGTGATTTTCCAGCTGCCAGAGAGTGGATGGGGTCCCCACAGCTGCCTGTTGCAGCCTACTCAGGTATAGGAAGAGGCTGGTCACACTATCATTCAAAGCCTCGCTCTCTACCAACTTGGAACTTGTCACTGTGGAAGGGGAGATGCACAGCTTAAAAGGAAGTTTTATTTTGGGTAATATAGGGAATGGAGCTATGAGATGTAGCTCTTTATCTACACCTCTCAATGCCAGATCATGGCTCAAGTCTTTCATGCCCATCACATAGGGAGGAAGTCCCATTTACGTTACTGAGGGTCTTCTCTGTCGTTTTCTCTCTCTCTCTTGATACCTGAATGGGGGCCTTGATTTTTAATAATATCTATATCCCATTTAATTTTACATTTGCAGTCTGTAGTTGTCCGCATGCTTGGAATGAAAGAGAGCCCAATGAAAATTTAAACCTATAAGGCGTAGTTTTATTTTACCTGGTGTACCAAAGCTTGTGACTCTTTTAGAATTTATAAACACACCATGCCAGATGTTCAAATGTACTAGGGTTTTGGTTGGGTTTTTTTTGTTTTTTTTGAAGTGTTCCTTTTCCTGTAAGTAATCTAAAAACTTAAAATGAGTATGGTTATATTTAGCATTGTTGGGATGTTGTTGCCATGTTGGTCACAGAGAGGAGACAAACAACATCTGTTGCTGAGCTTCTATGAGGTCTTCTTTGATGAAATGTTATTACTTTGTTCCCAGTGAATGAAAGGACTTGCTGCAACTCCCACCCTGCACCCCATGTTTATTTACTTGGCTTCTGAAAGGATCTGGGCTGAAAACTAGATTCCTGGGTTGTTATAGACTGTAATTTTACATTGTCTGGATCCAGTCCTTCATATTTATAAAATATTTTTTTTAATTCCACACATTTAAAAAATAATGGTTGAAATCCTACATGTGAGGCATAACTATGATGACGTAGCTTCAGTCCATCTCCCAATCCAAACCTCTGAAACCTACCTTAAAATAAGCAGCCACACCAACTGAAAGAGTTCTATGGCATAGCTAAGCAGGACATCAAAGGATGAAGCATTTGACCCCCTCCTGACAGCACTGGTTCATTGGATTTATGCAAAGTGATAACCAGTGGACTATGTTTAATAAAAGACTGCTGTAAGTAATGGTAGAACCCCCGATTCAGCATCTTTTTAAGATCCAGCAGACAGTATAAAAGTACATATCTGTTGTCAAAAGCAGTATTTCCATAACCTCTCCCTGACAATCTAGAAGGCTAATGATATGATGTTCTTGCTGTATGTTTTCCCATGCTTCCAAGCAGTGGACACATGAAAATAGGACAGGAAAGCTATGAGACAGTCATGTTACACAGCTTCTTCTACTGGGTGTTACATTCACAACAAAGTGGGCCAGGAGAAGCAGTCACATGTCTATCATAATGTCTCATTTGGCCTTTAGTTCTGCCCTCAGTGAAGTGTGGATAGATTTCTCCTTAAGTCTGTCAGCAGTTAACAATCTCTGGTATTTTTTTCAGCAGCCACATTCATTGAGTCACTTGGTAAATAGCTTCACAGTTGTTTCTCCTCTTGATTATCTTACCACCTCTGTTGGTGAGAGAACTGCTATTGTTTTTCCCCTCAAATGAATGGGTGATTTGTATATATATTTATATACACACATATATACATAAATAGAATAGGCAAGAATCTCAAATTGTGCTTAAAAGATATAGCTTTATTGGTTGGAGAATATATGCATAAGATTGTTCATATACACATTAAAACACATGCAGTAATAAAATTATGGAATAAAGTCCTCAGAAGATTATAGTACATTAAGAAAAAAGAGAAGACAATAAACTGGTTAAAATGTAACTAATTAAGAAGGTAATTGTTATATAGGGAATCACTCAGGCCATTTCTGCACTAGATGGTTATAGTGCTATTATTCCAGTTTCAACATCCTATGGAACCCTGGGGTTTGCAGTTTAAGGAGGAGCCTCAAAGGCCCCTCCCTAAACTGCAAACCCCAGGATTCCATAGGATGTTGAAACTGGAATAATAGCACTATAGTGCAGAAATCGCCTCATTCTCAGAGGTTGGGAAGTCAGGGGACGGGTGAGTCTGAGGAGAAGGATGGAAGTGACAATGGAAGAAGTACATATCCTTTGTTGATATTCAATAATTTATAAGGAAATACTTTATATAAGTGATGATCTCTTGTGTCATCTATTGGTGTACTTTTATGTACTGTTTCTTTACTTCTTGTTTAGTATGTTTCTTTTGGTACTACTATTGGTATTACTTATTTTGCATTATTTTTTTATTTTCTATATTATTGTTTTTGTTTTTAAATAATAAAAGTTAATTTAAAAAAAATAGATGATTCCTTGAAAACCTCGGCTATTCACATTGTAGCTTGTTGGAAAACATGATTGCATAATCTATCAGGTTACTCACTTTATTGGGAGACACTGGTTAGCCAGCACAGCCATTACAGAGGGCAACTCACATCTGGCTATGACTTCAACTTACACCTGCTAAGACATGAAGCTTAAGCCAAGCTGGATTCCTTCCTGACCAAAATTTTTAATAACCAGTTGCAACCACAGGTGGCTGAGGAAAGCTTTTCAGTAACATGGTGGAAAATAAAAGAAGTGATGGGTTCTTGCTTCTGTTAATTCTACTGAAAAGCTTTTTAAAAACCTAAAAAAGAAACTGAAGTCAGATGGCTCCCAGGAATGTTCCCTCAGCCAGTAACTGCTAGGAGTGGAGTTATTGTCAGGAATTTCCAATTACCGTAGGAAAGGAGAGGAAGACATCACTTCCCCAAACCACTAGTGTAGCTGTGCTAGCAGAGAGGTATGCTCTGAACTGGATTGTTGTTATTTTAGCACCATCAGCGTACATGCCACTGTACAAAAATAAAACAATAAAACAAGCATCCCTGCCAAAGATGCACAATCTAATACTCATAATGCATACATATTAGATTTTAGCCCATTATGGTGTAATAACGATAATAGATTAAAAACAATAACTTGCATTTATTTATTACCAACGTGTCCCATCATTTCACCATGAAGCTCAGAGTGATACAAATAGCAGTTAGCCTATTTTGTCCTCATAATAATCACTAAGACACAGTGACAATTCTGAAGCAATCAAATCTCCAGTGGCAATCTTAAGCTGTAGGCACTATCCCATACTGACCATTGGGGCTCCATTATAGGGAATCAGGGAATCTAACAGGCAACATTTGACTGGCCTCACACATACAAACACAAAGTGGTAATTGGTCACTGATGGTGGGACATCTGGCAACAGATCCAGAACTATGTATGTATACATGTTTTAAAAATGCTAAGCTTAAACTGGGTCACCAATTAGAATAGCAAAATGCAGACTGGAATTCTTCCACAACTCACCTTCTGCAAAAGTCCTCTTCATCATTGTCCTCAACAGAACCTATATCTAAATATTTCCTACATCCGTTTTCCATTGGAACATAGTATTTCAAGGGGAATACCTTCAAGGGAAGATGGAGGAAAGAGTGCTTAACCGGTTCCCTTCCTGCTACTTTCCATAACACAGTTTCCTTTACTTTACAGCTGCTTTGCCTCCAGCACAGATTACAGACTCAAGTCAGCAACAGGAAAATGCCATTGATCTCTGTGCATCTTCCATAATTATGCAGCAAAATTTGATGCATTGGGTTGATGCATATCAAGAAATCCTGAAATGTTGAGTTATTGACATGGCAATGCATAGCATGAAAAGAGACCAAAATTCTTAAAATGTAGAATCATAAGATATCTTCAAACAGTATTAGATGACTGCAGTAGGACAAGATCATAACAAAACTTGTAGGAGATTATTTTTCTCACCTTAAAATATAGTCAGTATATTGTAGAGATTTATTACTTTATTACACTGTCTTTCAGATTGTGAATGTTTTAGTCCATGCAAAGAGCAGATAAGGCAGTAAACTTGTAACTGATCCATATGGCTTCAGACTGTAGGGGGAGGAAATCATATGACTAAATGCTTCTTCACATGGCAAGATTTGCAGACCCAAATCTAGACATCAAACAGAGAGACATAGCTTTGCCTTCTTGCTATGCAGGGACTTCCCCCAGAAAAGCATTCAAGCATGTCACAATGAACCCATCCACCTCACATTTTGAAGCAGTACAGTCCAAGAACTGTGTTGCCAATTAATATGCTGCCCATGTTTATGAACTAGATTTAATCTGCATTCTCCCCATCCCTACCCACTCCCATCCCTGGTGTAAATAAAACATAAGCTCTGTCTAAAACTGCAGTCAGCATAATAGGGTGTTTCAATATTGGTGATTTTACTGGTTGCTACCATAGATACAGTTGCCCCAGCAGTCCTAAAACCATGGTGAACCTTCCTGCATTAGTTGCCCTTGCTTCATGAAATGGCTTGGATGTTTCAGCCACTGAGCTTAGCAAAATGAAAATCTCATTGGGTTATCTAAGATAATTGGCACATTTTCATGTGCCATTGCTGTCACAAGTACAAAGAGATTGAATTTATGAGTTCAGAAAACACTATTGAAAGGTTTGCGAAGCTGAAGTGACTAATTAGCTGGCCTTCCTTTTAATTTAGCTAAGTTTATTTTAATAAACGTTATTTCCTATTGTAACCTTTGCTCACAGAAACTTCCATTAAACCAAGCTTTGGAGGACATTTATAGAAGTGATGTCGTCTTTGTATTATGTTCAGGAGAGTTTATCAGCATTACCTTTGGACTATGGCTCAGTGTGGTTGGCAACACTCTACATGATGTTTTCAACTATAGATTGTTTCATTCCTAAAGCTATTCATTCTTAACACATTTTGATGCAGACTGAATGGTTGCAGTGTCTAATGCAAGCAAATATTATCTAGCTGGTCAAACTGCCATGGTCTGTCATTCCCAGCAAACTCCTTTTTCCTTCTTTATTTGAAAATTGAAGGTGTGTTCTCTAGAAGCTTGCCTGAAGAGCGTATATGCTCTATTAATGGAGGTTTATAGAGACTTTTACAATTCCTATGGTAACCCAGTAGAAAGGCTGTTACCATGGGGACTAGTCAAGCCGATATAAATCTTCAGTCTTCATTAGAGTACCTCTGAGACAGAATGCTTTAACAGTTAGCCTTCTGGAATGGCTGAGAATAATCTCTGCTTTAGGGAAGAATCTGTTCTTTCTCCCTGCTGAAAACAGATTTATCTTGCCAGTTTCTAAAGCTAATAATTCCAGCAACCTTTATGCTGACTATCCCAGGATTCAGCTTCCAAAACCACTGGACAATTTAGGTCACATGACATTTGGCAGAAATGGTTGCCTGATAAATTCACCACACATTCCAAACAGATACCAAATATGAAGCTGTTGATTGAAAAACATGTCCATTAGTTGAAAGAATGAAAGATATTTTCCCATGGATCCCATTTACTAGGTACCTGGAGGATGCCCTTTACAAAGTTTTCTTAGCATAAACACACGTTTTGTCTGTTTTTTAAAAAATTATTAGATGCTTTAGTTGTACCTTATCCTATAAAACAGCCTAGACAAACCTAATCCTAAAAATGCAGGTGAGTTATTATGCTTCAGTCTCATGTTTCATAGGTCCATGTTGACTCTAGCAATGAAAGGTTCCAAACCTACATTTTCTGGGAGAATGTGGATGGAGGAGCTAGAAGGGCATTTTACTGGGAATAAAAAATAGGCAAAGGAATTCAGAATCCCCTTTCACCCAAAGTGATCTCAGAGGACAAAATCTCCATGACACATATAATGGTAATTGCCCACTAGTCCTTTAACCACTTCTTCAGGCAGAAGTAGCCAAATTAACTAAGCATGTCAACTGTGCTGGGTGCTAAAAAGAGGCAAATCACCCTCATGGCTTCACAACACCAAGGTTCTACAAAATTCCACATCATCCTCTTTGGGGTATCCCTATCCTCCAGGGTGAATAATCTGAAGTGGTCCATCTGTTTACAGGAAACAGCTTCAGCAATGTCATTTTCAAACCCAGTCACACAGAGTGCTCTCTGGAGTGTGAAAACACAGACCAACCTC
The DNA here is from genome assembly GCA_948472985.1 of Iguana delicatissima. NCBI lineage: Eukaryota > Metazoa > Chordata > Lepidosauria > Squamata > Iguanidae > Iguana > Iguana delicatissima. Next base: position 962,029 of record CAOKZL010001062.1, read on the forward strand.
ATGACCCTTGGTGTTCTAGTGATCACTTGGACTATAGTATAGTTATCACACCAAAAGTGCACAGAGGAATTAGCAAAATCCTCCATCCACAGCCATACTACCACCACAGTGGGGAAAAATTCCAGAAAAGTAAGATCAGACTCCTGCTGCCATACCTCCAAACACCACCAGCACTCCAGTGGATCCAGCTCTATCAGACGACTCTTGTAAGGAGTCCCTAAGTGAGCTCATCACACCAAAAGGAAACTCCATCATGCTGATCTAGGCAATCTAACCAGACTTGTAAGCCCTCCCTAATCTCCTCTCTGATTCACAGCCTGTGATATGGGGCTCATGCAAGCCAGCTCTGGAGGAAAGTTCTGCTGTGGACCATAACCTGATACGCAAAATTAAGATAGTCAACCAGCTCCTGCATCTTTCTAAGTATGAACTTTTTTCTGCTGCAAACATTCCCTTGCTTTGTCCTGGAAGTCATCCAATTTTCTCTGGGCAGCCAACATGACTGCCATTGTGTGTCAGTTTCAAATTCCCAAAAGGAAAGCTGGTGGGAGGGCCCTCTGCTTCTCTTGGAATCATAGAATAATAGAGTTGGAAAGGGACCACAGGGACCATCTAGTCCAACCCCCTGCCATGCAGGAACACATACCAACAGATGGCCATCCAGCCTCTGCTTAAAACCTCCAAAGAAGGAGACTCCACCACAGTCCGAGGCAGCATATTCCACTTCCAAACAGCTCTGAGCATCAAGAAGTTCTTTCTAAGGTTTAGGTAGAATTTCTTTTCCTGTAGTTTGAATCCATTGCTTCTTGTCCTAGTCTCTGGTGCAATGGAAAGCAAGCCTGTTCCCTCTTCAATATGGCATCCTTTCAAATATTTAACCATGGCTTTCAGGTCCTCTCTTAACCTTCTCTTCTGCAGACTAAATATACCCAGCTCCCTAAGCTGCTCCTCATACCATTTCAGTCACCCTCCTCTGGACACATTCCAGCTTGTCAATATCCTTCTTGAAATGAGGTGCCCAGAACTGGACACAGTAATCCAGATGAGGTCTGACCAAAGCAGAACAGAGTGGTACTATCACATCCCTCAATCTAGACACCATACTCTTATTGATGCAACCAGGAATCATGACAGCTTTCTTGGCCGCTGCATCACACTGCTGACTCATGTTCAGCTTGTGGTCTACTAAGACTCCTACATTCCTTTCATGTGTACTGTTGTCCAGCCAGGTGTCTCCCATCCTATATTTGTGCATTTCATTCCTCTCTGTTGAAATTCAATTTGCTAGCTTTGGCTCAGCTCTCCAATCTATTAAGATCATTTTGAATTTTGATCCTGTCAAAATCCTAATCCTTCAATGGCCATGGCCTTACTGGCCATGGTTGCTTGGGGTGCTTGAAGTGCTTGGAAATCCTGCAATGGAGGGGGGATGCTGGGACCTCCCCCCTCTACCATGACCAATCCTTCACTACCTCAACTGAGACAATTAGGCTACCAATGGGCATCCAAAACCTCCCAGCAACACCAGTAGAATGTGTAGAACTCCCATCTCGTGAGGGGAAAAAAATTAACAAACTGTGAATGTTGGCTGGAGCTTATTCCAGAGTTTTCTTCCTGGCATAACACAAAACTGGCTTCAAACATTGCAGCTGGCAAAAAGAGAGGTAATCAAGGCAACAAGGGTTTATAAATCCCTTTGGCTCTGTTGCCTCGCTTTCAACCTGGTGCCCTGCATCAGGCCAGTGGTTTGCTGCTGGCACCCTATTTCTTTCAGGGCCAGCAATGCAGCACATGCACTAATGCATTCAGAGATGCATTCAGTACTACCACCATTATCCCACTGCAACTAGGCTTTTAAAGGCCTCCCACTCTTTTGAAGACTGTTTTTTAAAAGGGAGATGATACTTGGAGGTCACTGTAGGGGAAAAACTAACCCTCTCCACTCTGCACATTTTAAATCTGTGGGGCCCTTAGTCATAGTAATCACTTTTAAAAACTTCCAGTGGTACCACTGGAGGGAAGAAAGAGAGGCCACCAGCCTCACAGAGAAAATCCCATGGGTAAGGCCTGATCCTGTAAACCAGAAGTTCCACTTCCCTGTACCCTTTCTGTAATCCAAAGAACTATTGCTCCTTTTGTTTTACATTGTGTGAGTTGACCAAAGCTGTGGCTAAATTCACTTTTTCTGGGTTACTCATAAAAAGTAGTGTGTATACGAGGGACAGAGGCTGAGGCAGAGGTAGTATGTGAAATAAGGGAGGTACAGGTATTAATTTTTAAAAAGCAAAGAGACTGGTAACAACAAATAGAAGGATGTAGAGAAGAGACAAAGGCCATTTCCTCACAATGTTGCTATCCTGCAACAGCAGCGGGTTGTTTCCGGTTCAAAAGTCATGCTACACATGACATTGTCACTATCCAGCTGCTATCCCTTCCCCAAGTGCTGGAAAAATGCCTTATACTATTTCCAGAAAAAATTAATTAAGAGCCTCCTTTAGCACTTTAATCCTGTCCTCCAGCTCAGCACTGTACCATAACAGAGCTTGATAGCACTTCCTGTCATCACAGATCTCGGAGTGAGTGGGGTGTGGGTGTTCCCAGCTTGTCCCTCCCTCAGTGACTCCCATGGCATGGTAACTTCAATGTTTATTTTAAATTTCTCCTCTGAGTTAAAACTTTATCTTTTCAAATACATTTTTAAGCATTATAGCTCAAAAGTGCAATAGTGTACTGGTGTGTCATGCCATTACAACATTGCTGCACTAGTACAGCTCCCCCCAAAAAAAACCCTGGCCAGTCAGGGGTGGTGGAGTAGGGTGAAGGCGGGGAAAGAGACTGGCCAAGGAGGCTGTAGTATGGAAGAAACATTGGTGGCAATACTGCTCCTCATCCGCTTAAGGTGGAAGGGTGCGGAAGAGTGTTTCTAACATGCTACCATCGCACGAATGGCAATGCTGGGATTGTAACAGAAGAACACGCTAATGGGGTATGGTGCAGAAAGGGCTGAAGTCTCAGGGTGTTGAAAAAGATTGTTTTATTCTGGCAATTAGCCCAACATGTTTTGGCCTAGTAATATTTAATGGCCTTCTTCAGGGACTGTTAAAAGATACAATTAAGAAAAGGGAAAATACATAAACACAAAAATTATAACAGGAGACAAATTACAATTGCAATATCAATTTTGTGTGTATGTGTGTGTGTGTATCTTGCATCAAGATGCATGTAAAATGTACCAAATTTTAAGACACCTATTAACACAAATAAACTTATACAAGTACAAAATGTCACTTACAGTGGAGCTTTAAAACCTGGTGCAGGGATTTCAAAAAGAGTGCTTCCAAAGCTTATGCCTGGCAACTGACAGTTTGAGAGGTAGGAGGCAGAGCATTATACTCTTCCAGTTTCTGAAGTTTACTCTTATCATGGCAATTCTACAGCAGAGTGGAAAGTTAGACGATATTTGAGAACTCAAGTTTTAAAGTAGATAGATGTATTCTAAGTCCACATTTAGACTATGGAGGACTAACCTGTCCAGTCTCAATATCCAATCCATTTCTTTTTTTAAGCAGGGCTTCTCATTCTGGGAGAAAGTTTCTCAGGGACCTAAAAGTGCAGATCCTTAAAGAAGTGATCACATTGAAGAAAATGACCAACTAAAGGGTATTTAAAGGATATTTAAGGCTCTAGATTGTTTTTCATATATACAAGTTGTTGCAGGGACACCTGATGGCATAAATCATACATGGAGTGCTACAAGCTGTAAATTGTTTTAGAGTGTGCATTTTTCATTATGATTCACAAACTCTATTATCTTGAATGTGTACTTACAATAAGTACAATGTCCACATTGGGTGAATAGCCTCTCAGATCTGTTGCTGGGAGAATGTTGGGATGGGCATGTTGATGTGTTCTGAAATCATTACTATGTCACAAATGCTATGAATTCTTTTAAAAGAAATAAGGGGCTTTTCATGGCACCCATGTATACCCCACAAGATACACTAATATTTTCTGATGCTAATCTGCAATTTTGGAGTTATGCTATTGTAAATCAAATTGCAGTTTATTCTGGAATTAGTTTTTCTTTCTTGTTTTTTTGAAAAAACTAGCATGTGTCATCTGTGCAGCCCGATTAAAAATGTTGTTAATGACAAAGTCTAGATAGCCTCTGTCCTGTTGCTAGCAGCAGAATGATGTTGGTTCATTTAAACAGTCTTCCTCCATTTGTACAGTTTCTTTTAATTCTCAGGAACTGACTATATGGCAGATTATTTCTCAAAAATTTAGGATGTGAACTTTAGATACATACTTTGATCAGTAGGTTTTTATAGAGAGGTTGTTACTTCAAAACATGGGTGACCTAGGTCTTCACCTGTGGTGCCAGTACCTCCATTCAAAGGTGGAGAATTATTAGCTCAAAATTAGGACACCTGCAAGGGGTGGGGCAACCAAGCAAGGTCTTTCCACCAATGTTGACAGGGTATTTGCAGTGAAGAACCAACCAAGGATTCAAAAGAAAGCTAAAATGTATTTTATTTAGGGAATAAGCAGCCATACACAAGACATAGACACTCATGCAATCACACAAGGCTAGCTGAAGAAGAAAGGGAGAAGGGAGAAAGATAGTTGGTAGTGAGGCTTCAAGGCTGATGAGGGTGATAGTTACTGATCCAGATAGCAGTGAAGAAACAGTGATATGGCTTACACTCACACCTAAGGGCAGTACCCTTTCAGAAATTGGAATGACAGCGTGGCCACCAGGAAGTAAGATACAGCAAGCTAGCTGCTCAAAGGCAGGGGTTTTTATAACCAATTTGTACCAGGAGGGCATGGGTGTGAATGGGTCTCCAGCTGGAGTTCTCAGAGTGGTTAATGAGGCACAGAATGCGCTAACGATCTTAGTGTCAGGTGACAAAGAGATAATGGGTGTTGTGATAGCTTCGTAATGGTTTGGATAGATGTGGGAACAACAGGGAATAGAATAGAATCTTTATTACGGTCATAGACTAGCACAGGTAAAAAGGGGTACAGAAAAGGATAACAGGATAAAAACACAGGTTAAAAGCAGGTTAAAGACAGCACTGAAATTCTCCTTCAGGTTGCACAGCTCCCATTTAACAAGACAAGCCTGGAACTAGTCTACTGCAGAAGTCTGTGCCTGATGAATTTTAACCGCTGCTGCACAGAATCTGGGAGCATTATATGTTATATGGGGGTTGGTGTCTGAAAGTAACAAAGTGTAGAATTCTTCGGTGCATCCTTGGTATTTATGCAAGAGAGGGGAAATAAAGCTGAGGTGAATGTCCCTGTAGTACGAGCACTGGAGAAGCACATGCTCCGGCCAGAGCCACAGGGGCACAGTCTGTCTGAGAAGGGGATTTTCTTGTATCGGCCTTCGAGGACAGCTGAGGGGAGGGCATGACATCGTGCCAAAGTAAAGGCCCTCCAGTGTTTAGGTACTTCTAGTGTTGCTAAGTATGCCATAGGTGAAGCTTGATATCTGTTGGGGTCAGAAGCAATAAAGATTGAGGTGCTAGCTAGATCCAGTTGTTGCTCTGTATCTACCACCGATTGTTTGATAGCTGCTTTGGCCTTATCATATCCCATGCTGAGCAGAAGCTCTGGGGAAAAACCCAGTGATGAGATTTTAGTCATCACTGTCTGTTTCCACGTAGACTGGAATTCATCTCTCAAGGTTAGTGGAGCCAGGCCGGTGGGAAAGAAGGATAGTCTAAGCCAGTAGCTGAGTATAGTTATCCACACGCTGGCCTCCACTTTCATAAAGCCTGACTCCAGTCTCAAGGTTCTGTTGGAGATGCATTTTGGAACTTGGAAAGCTGATCTTAAAAATTTGGATTGCACAAGTTCTAATGGAGCAGGGTTCGGGAAGGGTCTCAGTTGTGATCCATACAGGAGTTGTGCTACTGATTTGGCTTCAAAGAGTTTGAGCACCACAGGTGTATATTGTCCTCCTCTTGTCTTAAGAAATCTGAGGATAGCTGATGAGCTCCTCTGCGTGTTACTGGCCACATACTCTCCATGTGCTTTCCTGCTGCCAGTAGCATGAAAGATTACTCTCAGATATTTGAAGCAGGAGGCTTGTTCAATCTTTTCTCCATCTATAGTCCAGGTATGATTCTTGGGCCTTTTAGCAAATGCTATGATTTTAGGTTTTTGGTAATTGAGTACTAGCTGATCCTCTCTGCAATATTGTGCTAGTGCTTAGTGCTCTTTTTAGGCCAATGGGTGTTCTTGAAAGTATTGCAGCAGCATCGGCATAAAGTAGAACTGAAATGTGTCTTCCCTCTATTTTGGGGGGATGGAAGTTTGTGTTGTCAAGAAGGCCCACCATGCAGTTGATGTAAAAGTTGAACAAGAGTGGAGCTATTATGTAACCTTGCTTGATGCCCTTTCAGTGTCGATGGCATTGGTGAGATGACCCTGGGGGCTACATCTTATTTTGAGTGAAGTTCCTTCATGCAGCACACATATTAAGTGGAGTAGACACCGATCGATCGAGGAAGCTTCCAGTTTTTCCCACAGTTTGGTTCTAGATATAGAGTTAAAACCTGCTTTAAAGTCTATAAAGGCAACATAGAGAGAGGCTGTGTTGCAGGAGGAATATTTTTCAATAAGGTGATGGAGTAAGAGGCATTGATCTATGGTGGACTGGCCTTCTCTAAAGCCAGCTTGTTCCTCTGCAAGTATGTTTTCTTGCTCCAATCAGGTCTGGAGTTTCCACTGTAAGTGTCTTGCATATAGTTTGCTGATTGTGTTGAGGAGACTGATTGGTCTATAGTTGGCAGGATCATCCTTCCTTCCTGTTTTGTATATGGGGACAATGATCGCAAGCCCCCATCCTTGGGTGCACGACCGTAGTTGTCAATGCAGGTGAAAAGTGAGGCCAGGATAGGAGTCCAGAATTCCAAATTATTTTTGATGGCTTCTGGAGGGATTAAGTCTTCCCCTGGGGCTTTTCCCATTCTCAGTTGCACTACAAGGCTCTCAATCTCTGACGCTGTCACTGGTGCCCACTTTGGGAGGTTCTCTATATTTTGGCTGGCACCTTCCTTTCCAAGATAGGTGTCCTTATAGAGTGCTTCAAAGTGATCCTCCCAGATCCCTGAGGGAATATGGCAGTCCACCATAGCTGGTGCATTACTTTGGGCACTTGATGTAATATGCCAAAATAGAGCTGAGTTACTAGATTTGACTGCCTGAATAAGTTGTGTCCAATTGTTCTTCATGGCTTCTTTTCTCTTATACACCAACAATTTTTTGTAGTCTCTCTTTTGCTGGAGCAGTTTTAGTGCTACATCTGGTGTAGTATTGGATAGATAAGCCTGATAAGTAGAGGTGAGAGGGTTTTTTTGCATTGGTATATTCCTTGTCAAACCAATGTGCACTATTCTGGTGGCTTAGATGCTGTTGTATCTCTTGGGTAAGACTGTTGTAGATCCTCAGAAGTTCGTCTGGGGACTCAGATGACATTAGGGCAGTCCGAAGATGCTGAAAGTGGTCTGAGGCGAACACTGATTGTTTGATTTAACTAGCGGGTCTATTTAGCTTGGTGATAAGTCCTTCCTGGTGGAGGAACAACAGGGAAATGCACAGGTTGGTGAGAAGAAGGGTTGAAGCAATCAGTAGTTTGATGGGAACTTCCTCATCTCTATTGTTCAAAAGCAGAGTTGTTACAGCTTAGCTTAAGCCTATTATCTCTGGATTTACCTGACGATTTCCTGACTGTGACTTTGCTATGCCTAGAGGCGATCTCTTGACCTACTTTGTAGCACACATGTTCAACCTGCATCTTCCTTTTGTCCAGCTTGGCCATATGGTCACATCAGGGTACATTTTATATCAATGTCAATTAATATATCTTGCAAATTAAGTCATATTTTGCCAATCAAACCATATCAAAGTGTGGGAGTGTATGGCCTGGTAACAATCTGCATAGTTCTGTTCATTCTTTCTTAACTGTGATGTCCAAAAGGTGGATCTCATTAGAGTGATCGTGAGAATCAAACTACATACTGTTATTTATACAATCCCCAAATAATCTTCTTCTTCATGTCCAGATAAGGAATACACAGTAGATAAATCTATTCCAGCTCCCTTATTCTTTTTATAAGGGCTGGTAGGGAAAATAATATATCTCTCAAAACTTTCCATATATTGGTTATAGGCTATATATAGCCTATAGGCTACCTTTGGAGCCACAGGGCATTCCATGGACACCCTTTTGATTTACCAATAAAGTTATTGCCAGATTTGAAGCAGTTTTTATATAAAGCCAACTCAGCCAATGTCCTCAAAAATGATGTGGGAAGATGGCTATCTATACTCCTTTCTAACGTTTGTGTTAGTGTATGTAAAGCCTGATTGTGACAGGGTCTTACCTCTTTTTCTCCCAAATTGCTGTGGCAGTTCCCCAGTCTGATAAAGCACCCTGTCTTTTCCACATGGCTCTGCCTTCCTCCTTATAATACCACCTTTGTGTAAAAAAGGCGAGGTCTTTCAATGGTTATTTAAAACACCTTAATAGTTCTATGGTGTGTTTTCTGTGTTTCTTTAAATACTGTATACAATTCAGCCAAGTCAGAATTTATAAAAATAAACTCTAATATCTATTAAGATAACATATAGAACAAAGTATTGGAGTTCATATGCAAGTCAAAATTCACACAGTTCTTCAGAGTACCTTTAGACAGTTCCCTTATATCTTTAAACCCTCATATAAACACAAGTATCATAAACAGCCCTTTGACTACACTTTCACCAAAGGATCAACCCCCCAATCTAGGTCACACTTTCTGACCAGATTCTGTGGTGGTTTAATTACTCCTCTGCCTCTCACTAGGACCCTTTCCGTACTACACTGTTATAATGGTATTATTCCACTTACAACATCCTATGGAATCCTGGGGTTTGCAGTTTAAGGAGCAGCACTGGGAATTATCAGCCAGAGAGCTCTTAGGCCTCAGTAAACAACAAACCCCAGAATTCCACAGGATGTTGAAAGTGGAATAATACCACTATAACAGTGTAGTGCAGAAAGGCCCTAGGCTTCTATTGAGAACTGAACCCTTCCCAGTCACTCTCCTTGGCTGAGAGACTTCACTCCACAGCTCTCTCTGGCAAGAACTCTCACTGAAGGACTGCCAAATGACAATCAATGATTGCCTTTATATATCTTTTCCTCTCAGCCCCCCTTTCCCGCCAAAAAAACTACTAGGCTGGGTTTCTTCCTTGATGAGCTATTTTGGTTGCCTGGCAACATGTTTCTAGGCTGCTCTGGCACTCCAGACAGCCACACCCCCTGAACTGTGTCACACAAATCTTGCAGTATATTTCTATATAATGATCTGATACTTGTGGTTGCCAAAATATCTTGTTCTTTTATGACAAGAGAAGCTAATATTTTAAATGAAACCTGTAGAGTCACATATGTAAGATGGAATTAGAGATACAAAAGGGTTTTAAAATGGTCAACAAGTTTGGAAAGAGATTCCAACACAGAATTGCAGCCTGAAACAATGAAGTGACTTGGAAGAGGATGAAGCCCTTTATGGATCTTAGGTAAAGTTTTAAAAGCAGGTATTCTGGGATTTGTGTCTAATGAAAAGCTATATTCTACATCTGTAATATGGCTCAAACATAAGTTTGCCAGCAAGGTGACCTTAATTTCTTCTATGGTATATTGGGCGGGATCCGTAGGACTTGGCCTGTATGAAGATGTACCTGATAAGTGACACATCCTTTATTCTCTAACAATAATGGAAGGAACAATGGCTAAATCTTTCAGAATGAGGTGTTCCTGTCTACACATATTGTACCCTAAGGATGTATTTGTTACCTCTACTATTTCTAAATCATGTAGCACTAATCTTTCAAAAGCAGCTATAGCTAATGCCCCCTTGGTCTATAGATTCAAAGTGAATGAAGTTCTCAAAATCATTTTGGAGTCTGCAAATTTATGTATATGTTCTTTAAAATATTGATGTAGCTTAATGTTTCTAAAAAAACAAAATAATTCTAATCTTAAATTGAGTAGATTCATGTTAGTTACAAAAGAAAAACCTTTTTCCAAAATCTGTAGTTCCTGTAAGCTCAAAGTCCTACTAGAAAGATTAACTACCAATGATGGAGAACCAAGTTGGAGGAGCCATGTGGTGTTTAAATCTCTTGCTGTTACTATATCTGTTGTTTGGATGCCTTTTCCTTTTGGTTTGCACTCGCAAGCAAGAAAATGGTTATAAGGTTAAAAGGAACAGGAGGAAATATACATTAAAAAGTTAATTAAGATTTTTTGCAACTCTCATGTCTGTTAGGGGAAAAAATATGTCACTTACTTGGACTTGTCTCTGCACATAGAGAAGACTGAAAGGAAAGCAATAGTGGTCCAGAATGCCTTCCCTTCCTTCTCTTCTGGAAAAAACTATTACTGCCAGTGCCCCAGCCACCTGTGCAGCTGCCATCCTTGGAATCCACATTAACATTTCTAGGTGGCGGAGGTCCCCAACATGACACACAATGGTGCTACTCTACCTGTCAACACTGCCTGCAGTGCCTACTAAAGTCCCACTGTATCTATATTATATATTGGAAATACTAATTTATATATGCGCCTGGTTCTGGGCATGCACACAAAGCACTCTCCTCCAGTCTACTATCCTTGCTTTCCCAGAATTCCTTTGGCCCAAAGTAGAAAACATTAGAAATTAAAGAAAGCGGAATGTGTTCACTTGTACCATGCCCTGACCACCTAGGAAAATGTGGAGAAAGAAAAGAAAGGGGACCCTATGGGAGGATGGTGGTGGAGAGACTGGCAGAGGGCTGGAGGGTGGCAGTGAAACTTATGGAGTTGACAAAGAGGTAGTGAGATGACTTGCATGTGAGGCCTAGACAAGCATGGGTGAATTAATGGGGACTGAAAATAGCAGGGTCTAAGACAGATGGAATAAATGAGGCAAAGTGCCTTTTGGGGTTTCTGAAAATTAAGTAATTGTCTATTATCTGATGGACAGTGTACAGACTCCCTTGCCACATAGGTGTACACACATTTGAAGTCCACAGAACATCTGTGTATCAGTTACTGTTTTCAGAAACTACAGCCCTAAGAACAAGGTTTTAGATTTTTTTCCCAAGCTAACCATTTGAATAAAAAACGTATTGGCTTGCTTTGTGGTGTTAAAAATTAGCAGAGAAGAGTTCATAAGCTAGTCTCCTAACAGTATATCATCCTGAGTTTATAGAAGGTTGATATACATAGCCTGAAAGCATTTGGTGATGGAGAAGTATTGGGGGGAGCACTGTTTCTATGATCCTACTTTTCTGGGTGATGACATTTGTTTTTCAGGATGATTCAATTAGGAAGTATGTCAGCAAAAAGCTTTAATCTCATTAAACAAAAGCCTCCTTTACTTTTTATTGGCTGCCTACTGGCAGTCTCTAAAGAGATGCCTTATCCCCATCTTCCTCTGCTGGAAGGGATATGTCAGAACAGATCTTCCAGTAACAACTTGCATTAACTGCTTGATGTGGGTCTTTGCACAGACGTCAAGTGGAGTTGCTTAATTAGTGTTTAAGATATGAAGTGATACAATTCTCCTCAAAAACGATTATGCTTTGTTGACTTCTTTACATAAGACATCAAATAACAACACTTTACTTGAAACATTGCAAAATGGATTGCTTCAAGCAGGCAGGCAAGATACTCCAATCCAGCTAAGGAGATCCAAGCAAGTAAGCAGACTTCTCTATATGTCTCAGTTCCTGGACTGGGAACTGAGAACATAAGCAGAATGTGCATTCAGCTATACCTCCAAATAAGCACCCAAGTCAGGATGCAGTCTATCCTCACAGCACTGCTTTGGGTGGGGTATGAATTTGGATGTGTGCATCCTAGTTCTTGTACTTTCATGTAGGTTGATGTGCATTTCCACATTTTTGTAAATGTTCTCCATATAGAGCAGAGTGAGAATCACATAGCCCTCTGTGTTGACTGCAAGTCCCAGCAGCAACAGCTAGTAAAGCCAGTGGTAAGAATGGCTGGGAGTTCAGGTCTACAACACCTTGAGGGCTGCATGATTCTTACCCTGATGTGGAGAGAGAAACATTATTCCCTCTGAAGAGCTGCACAACAAGAACTGAGATATGTTATCACATTTGTTCACACTTTGTAGATGTATATCCTCTAGTGAATAGCTTGGAATGTTACTTTTACAAAAAAAAAAAATGTTTATACAATTCTTATATATTTTAAAAAAACAAATCCATACAATGCTCTCAAATCTCTTACCCATCCCTTAAAAATGCTTCTCAAAAGCAATATAATGATTAAATGTTATTGTAACAAAAACAAAAACATAGATTCATGATATCATAGAATCATAGAGTTGGAAGGGATCACAAGAGCCATCTAGTCCCCCACCATGCAGGAATATACAGTTAAAACACTCCTTAGAGATAACCAGGCAAACCTCTGCTTAAAGACCTCCAAAAAAGGTGAGTCCACCATATTCTGTTCTGATGAATAGCCATTATCAACAAGAAGTTCTTCCTGATGTTTAGGTGGCATCTCTTTCCTTGTCATGTATAACCATTCATTCATGTTTTGGTTTCTGGAGCAACAGAAAACAAGCACACTCCATCATCCACCTGAAATCCTTCAGATATTTAAAGATAGCTATCATATCACCTCTTACTCTTTTTCCCAAGATAGCCATACCTAGCTCTGTAAGTCATTCCTAATAGGACTTGTTTTCCAAACCTTGGATCATCTTGCCTGCTTTCCTCTGGACACATTCTAGCATGGGATACTGCGGTGCCCAGAACTGGACTCAGTACTCCACCTGATGTCTGACCAACGCAGAACAGACTGATACTATTACTTCCCTTGATCTGGAGACAGCATTCCTGTTGATGAAGACTAGAATTGTTGCTGTTTCAGATAATTCCGTCATTTTTTTTTTTAAAGTAAAGTTGTCAGTCCTCATTACAAAAAAAGGTTAATAAAGATTTGTAACATGCTACTTAAAGCTCTGCTCCTGAGTGTCCAGGAAAAATACATGCAGGGATGTCCAGTGGACGTGTTGCTGCCAAAGTGGTGAATCCAACCTCAGTCTTCCAGCCACTGCTCTCACAGTTACTCCAAATTATCTGGGAGCTCTCCTAATGCCATAAGTCTGTTGAGAATAGAGCCCAGAACCTGGAGGGTTCCTGAGTAACCCAGAACAGCTGCAGGAGTATTGGCTGTAAAACTGAGAGTGGATTAGCCTCCCTTGTGTCCCAGTTGTAAACAAAATTATTTTTCTGTACTTATATACAGCCCAGATCAGAAACATAGAGTAAGAATTATTACAGACCTGTCACCTATTTGTACATTTCTTATGAGGAGCTGATGTTGTTTTTCATACAACTTCATTCCAGAGGAGTATCAACATGCTTTTCATAGATCTAAGGTATCATTCATGAACTGAAAGTCTTTCTTCAACAAACTTCATTTCTTTTTCTTTTACAATATGTGTAATATATGTGTGTGGAAAGAGTGATATTGACAAGAAAAGTGTTTTTCAATTTTTTTCCCCAGGAAATCCTGGGGTTCTTTGAAAGCTTCTGGAGTGTTCTCAGCGAGAAGACTGTTAATAGAGGACAACTTTCCTTATAATATGTCCTGCCCACATCAACTACATTCTCCTCAGGGTGCCAATATGAATCAGTGTCGTGTGTATTACAGGGAGCATTCTCCATTCACAGGGACAGTGAAGCCCAATATTTGTGATTAATTACTCCATGAAACATGTACCAACATTCTCTACATTTTTCACTGTCATCTTTGACAGATGTGGAAAAGAAATTTGAAAATATCTCTACTAGAAGAGCTAAGATTACTGCCATTCTTTTATGTTAATTATAGTTAGTTCTTCATGTACAAATCAGAGATGGGAATTCTATAGGTTCTAATAACCAACGATCTGATAATCACTTTTATTCATCTAGACAAAGCAAAGACATCTTATTTATTTTTTAAGTCAAAACAGGTGAAACCATTGCTCACTGAAGCTTCAATAAAAGCATGAAATTTGGTAAGGAACCTTCTTTGCCTTGTGTGAGGTCAGCTTTGCTCTCCCTGGCATGCCATGTAATGTTATGTAATACTATGCCATATGATGTCATAGAATGCCATGTAGTCCTTTGATGTTTGAAAAAGGTTGGAAGGGATACATGGAATTAAGTGAGAAACAGTGTACCAGGAACAAGGGAATGTTATTTTAATGATCTTTGATAAGAGGGAACAGGTGCAACTGCAAGGTCGTGCAGTTAGCAGGCAAGATGAGAGTCCAGGAAAAGAATTGTTTTAATTAGCTGTCAAACAGAATGCTTGCACACATGAATTTGTAATGTTACCACTCATAAGGTACTGCAAATTCAATAGTTCTTTAGTCTTGGCAGTTGCCAAGGTGTGTTGTTGTTGTTTCAATATTCTGAATAAAGTTTTTGAACCCTCTAAGCCTATTCTATGAACTCAAATTCAAACCAGTACAAGATAGTTTGCCAAGACTCCTAATTTGTACCTGATTGCCAAGGCATGCCTACATAGCTGCAGGATGCAGTCCAGAGATGAAAATTGGATTCTGGAGGAAGAATTGCCATGCACTAGGGAGGACTGGGAGGAAGAGGTGATAGGTGCCAGAGCTGCAGGGGACACCTGCTACAGAATTGAGGAACTGAAGTTCCTAAGGAATTGGGTGGCTGCAACCACTCTATGTGGGGGCAGAGACCTCCAGGGTCCCAGGTGGGGACTGGCAGAGTGAAACCAGGGAAGGCACTAACCCCAATGAGGTGGCCTCAGTAGTGACTGGTGATGGGATATTAGCGACCACTCCATTTTGGGGGGTTACAACACCATTCTTCCTGGGCAAGAAGTAGCCTTTACAACAGTGGTTCTCAACCTGTGGGTCCCCAGATGTTCGTGGACTTCAGCTCCCAGAAGCCCTGAGCATTGGCCACAGTGGCTGGGGCTTCTGGGAACTGAAGTCCACGAACATCTGGGGACCCACAGGTTGAGAACCACTGCTTTACAAGATGGGAGACTGACTGATTGGAACATTCAGGTTGGTGGCACTTTTGAACTGGTGCTGGAAGTGGTGAACAAGAATTGGGAAAACCCACACCTACAGGATGAGTGGGAGGAGGCCCAGGAGCTGATCCAGAAACTGTTGCTTGGGATAACAGAAGAGCAGGGGCATGGAGCAGCTGTGGCAGGAGCAGCATAGGGTGTCAAAATTATCACAGTTCAGGTAGCCTAGGTGGGGCCTTCAGCTCCAGTAGTGGTGGGAGCTGGGATGGTGCCACCACACCTGACTGGGCCAGCACCACGACCAGGCCAAGCCCCTTCTCTGCTTCCCCATTATGGGACACAAAAGTTGAAGGCCACTTTAAATGACAAGGCAGAACATCTACTATTTTTTTTTTACCCAGGTAGTGGGGTTTATGGCAGACTGGGAGCACACATTCCCAGTGGAGAAAGCCAAAGTGTGGTGCATGGTGGTGTTACCCTGTGAACTGGGGGTCCCGGGAGGGGCACCCAAATAGCCAAGCAACAAAAACAAAAGATGGGGAAATTAACTCGAGCACTCTCTTAAGCTAAACAAGAGGCAGGGTAACTTAGCCTATGTATACAGTGTTAGGTCAGAAGAGCAACCAGACAAGTTTTAAAGTAACAAAATTGATAGTTTTATTAACAGACAACCAACAAATAAGACAACACATACACACAGCTAACTAAGAAATAGGAAATGAGAGTTTCAGGGGAAATGGGTGATACGACACCTTTCTCGTAGTCCTGAAGAAGCCGAAGATGGTAGTGAAGAAACTCAGCGCGGTGGCTGAGGGGAGTTCGCTCAACAGAGCAGCAGCAGGGCTGGATAGAAGTCTGGAGCAATCCGAGGAAGCTCTCAGAGCTTGGGGTTTTTATTGGGGAAAATATGACCGTGGGCTAGTCTGTACTTGGGAAGAACAATGACGTTTGGGCGTGAGACAATGTCTGTGAAAGGTCAGAATTTAACATGATTGAGTTAAGTTCAAATTGACAATGGGATGGCCAGTATGCAGATGCAGCTTGCCTGGGCATTGGAATGTCCAGCTCGCCAGGGTGCCTGCTCGGGGCAGGGAGCTCTTTGTGTTAGCATGCATACTTAATGAAGTGTTTGTTTCGGGAGGTCTCCTGAAGCAAGATCTAGCTGTGTCTGGCTTGCTTAGGTGTAAACAGAAATGATTCAGCATTTAATAGCCATGCCTAGCTCCGTGCTTGTTTGGGGGCCTCACAAACACTTGGCTGAGGGTGGCAAAATAAGACCGAATTGTGATATCAAAATGATATCTAATGTCTACCAAAGCCAGGCCAGTTCACGGTGATAACGGTGGCAAAGGTGGAGGGATGGGCTTGTGACTTGCTAGTGGGTCTCTACAATGCTGAAGCCCCCAAGCTTGCCTGATTTTGCCTGTTTATGAACCAAAGGGTTTGAAGATCCTTTCTGTCAAGCCAAAGTCTGCTTGTACCTAATGTCTTTAAAATAAGGAAACTGGTCAGTGGTGGAGTACTCAGAAGAGTTCCAGAGACTGGCGTCTCAGCTATCTGACTACATTTCCAGGAGAGGTTGAAGTCAAAGATCCTGCAATGGGCTGTCATATAAGACTATCTGGACACCTTGATGGGGTAGATGCTGCTAGCAGGCAAAAGTTGAGACCCTAAGGCAACAGGTAAAGTGTACCAGTCAAAAGCAAGGCACCTCCCTCTGAGAACTATAGCCAAGAGAGGCAGTGGCAGAGGAGCTGGGTGGGTCAGCAGAGAACTGGCACCCAGCAAATGGAAACAGTGCATGAGACAAGGACTATGTCTGCAATGTAATCGAGAGGGACATTAGGTGGCCAATTGCATGGAGAAACTGAAAAACTCCAGTGAGAGCAGACCAGGGTCAAAGAAGGTCAAAAGCAACCCCCCCCCCCAGAAGCCCTTGCATTCCGATGCTGATGGCAGAGGGTACACAGCACAACTCCCCTGTGGAGGAGGAGAGTGTGGGAACCAGAAAGCTTGTTCTGAGTGCCAAAGGGCAAGCAACTTCTCAGAGATGCAATGAGATTGTGGTGAGTGGGAATACCACTGTATTTTTCCCTCCTGTCAAGTTGAGAAACCTAAGAGGTGGAAGTAGTATGAAATTAATAGCCATTGTGGATTTGGGTTGTGCTCACTGTTTAATGAACCTGAAGGTGGCAGTGGATTTGGATTTGCAGTCTGAAAAGCTGGATACTTCTGTCAATTTGTCCAGAGGGATGGTAATGAAGTGAAAAGAGGGCTGGTGAGACATCACACTTCCTCATATACTTCAGAGTGGGGGACCATTGAGAGACAATACAATTTATACTGACCCTCACAGCTAATTACTCAGTGGTCTTGGGACTGAACTTGTTGTGTTCCACAACCCTTGTGTGGGATAGAAAGCAGGAACTATTTTTTTTCTCTTTGGGATGGTGCCAAAGGCACACATGGGCAAACTGCCACAAGAGTGACTCGACACCAGGTGTTTGTAGGTATGGAACAAACACAGTCATTAAGCAACTGGCAAGGGCAACAGATTTAATTTTTGGAGGTGTCCCAGTGGAATATGCAGACATGCGGGAAGTCATGTCAGAAAAGGAATGTAATATTCTTCCACCCCATCAGGATACTAACTGTGCTATTGAGTTGGATGCAGGAGCTAAATTCCATAAAACAAAGTTGTATTCTATGTCTCTCAAAGAGATGGAAGCATTAGAGAATTCAAAGATAAAACTCACAATGGAGGTCATCCATGGCTAACCCAGTTTTTCCTAGGAAAAGGAAGATGGGTCACTGAGACTGGTGACAGATTTTAGAGACCTGAATGCAGCATGCCCTTCTAATCAGTAACTCCTGCCCTTAAAAGAAAGACTTGTTACCGCAGCTGACAACAGGTCAGATTTTCACCAAGCTGGATTTGAAAGATGTGTACTACTGAGTGCACATGCAGGAGGGAAATGAGTGGGAGACAGCATTCAACATTCCATTGAGAGCCTTTGACTATTTAGTAATGTCCTTCAGTTTGTAAAGTGCTCACAGAGTTTTCATGAAGTTAAACTATACATGAACATTTGTACAAAGGGATTTTGGTGTATCTAGATGATGTGTTGATTTATAAACACACTAATGAAGGGCATGTCACTTTGGTAAGGAAACTGCTGAAAAAAATTATTAAACCATCATTTTTATGTTAAACTGCCAAAATGTGAATTTCATGCAGACAAACTGGATTATTTGAGGTACCACACCTCAAACAAGGGGATAGATATGGACCCTGCAAAGATACAGGATGTCACTTCAGGCAAAAATATTTTGATAAAAATTTACCAAAGTTCACACATTTCTTCATAAGACAGGATGGGAAAAACTGACTGATTCATGCAACCAGACCCCAATCTGGAGTTGAATCCATGTTGAGATTTACTGCCTTCTTTCTCTGACAGACTTCCCGTATTTATGCAAGTACGGTATGCTGATACAACATGGTCCTTTCCATGTTGTTAAATATCTGTACTTACTGATTTCGAATGATACAAATAGGTGAGAATTTTGTGTGCATTCATTATTTTTAAATAATTTTATTAACATTTAAATATAAACATAAAAACACAAAACACATACACACATAAACCATACAAAACCATACGTCAAATCAATTTTTTTTTAAAAAGTACCAAACATTACCAACATAACTCTTATATAACTAAACTATAATCAAAACTTTACTAAAGTAAACTGACAAAGGAAAAACTAAAACTATTTAAAAATTGTTGCAAATAGCTTGTACTAAATAAATGTACTTAAGTTATAATCATTACTGAGACTCAATTTTAACTTTGTTGCTCATTATGTTTTAAACCTTTTCTCAAGTACCTAGGGAAAAAAAGCACAATTATCGATATAATTATATTGTTCTAGTGTTAAACTATTCTGATCACTAACTTCCAACTTATAAATATATACAGTTTTTTACAAATATTCTTTAAACCTAACCATACTTATGCTATTAAAAGATATTAGGTTAGCAACATCTTAAAGTGATCTTTCATTTTCATATTATCTTTCTCATTATAACAGTAGAAGTAGAGATTTAAAAAACAACAGAGTGCAAGTTCAAAATCCTAAAGTTGTCAATTCACCTTCATTTTCCCTTAAGTAATCAATTGAAGATTTCCATTCCAAAACAAAATCTTCTTCAGTATGACCCTTTAACCTAGCTATAAGTTCATCCATTTCCACTACTGCCATCAACCTATTAAACCATTCAAACACTGATGAGATCTCCATTTTCTTCCAATACTTTGCATATATTCCTTGACTTGTTCATCCTCCATCTCCATTTTCAATAATAATTTATATAACTTGGCAATCAAATGTTTATCATTAGTACATAGTAATAATTCAATGTCTGATTTACTCTTTTCAATATCTTTGTTCTTTCTATCTTCCAAAAATCTTAAATAAAATTGTCTGTGTGAGGGCCATTGTATATTATAACCTTCCTCTTGTAATTGCTGTATTGATTTCATTCTGTAATCCTAATCCATCTTCTTCAATAGGTCATTACATGTTAACCAACTTTGATCAGTTATCATTTCTGTTCTATAAAAAGCATATTGTGGAGAGATCCAAAGAGGTGTTCTCGGGCATAATCTCAATTTATATTTACCCCAAAGTCTTAATAAGGCAAATCTAATACAATGATAACGTGATCGGGGGCAGCATTCTGAACAGAAGGACATAGACCACAAGTCTGGAAGGAAAAAAAGCCACAGCTTCTATTGTCTACAGATACATATTGGGTTGGAGTATGCATGGGTAAGGATCTGGGCTTCAATCAACCCAGCTGTTGACCAATGATCCCAAGTCTCTTCACAAAGCTGGAATCTGATGAGTGATAGGAGGGAGCTACCCCTACCTTCCCTCCCACCACCAGGGGATGCATGCCTGAGTCCTCCCCGGCCAGACACACCTGCCACCATCATGCATCCCCTGAGCTGATTGGTACCACCACTGCCAGGTGGCCCACGGTACCTACAGTCCCAGATCCCAAACCCATGTGACCACCCACAAGTTGTGGTGTAAATACAGTTGCTAACATGACAGACACCATGAACAATACAAAACATGCCTAGAGCCAAGAGAGTGGTTAGGTGGGAAACTTGTACAAAAAGAATGGCCAGTGCAAGTAGGCAGCTGGCTTAAATATTCTGGAACCTGCCTGAGATTTACATGCTTTGCTCAGGCCAGGTTCAAGCAGCCAATGAATTCAAAGGGGGAACTTTGAACTTATTGGCTGCCTAACTCCACGCCTCCCTGGAGGCCACATAGTGCAGCTCTGCCATAGAAGTGTCCACTGCTCACCAGGCAGAAAGGGCAGAGCATCATTGGCACCCTGACCTTCAATGACGCTACAGGTAAGCAACACAGTGCACTTATTAAAGGCCACATTGACTTTAAATTTATTGTACCATAAGTACATATGCCATCCAAATCTTAAGTCATGACTTTCTAAATTCAGAAACTTATTATCTTTTAACATTATCCATTTTTGATCCAAGTCAAATATGCAGCTGTAAAGTAAATTTTTAAATTCAGTAATCCAAGACCTCCCCGTTCTTTCAAATGTTGTAGGACCTTACATCTTATTCTAGGTTTTTGGCCTCCCCAAACAAATTTTGATAAATCTTTTCACCATGTTTTGAATGGTGTTTCTTTAGTCAAAATTGCATTCATTTGGAAAAAAAACCTAATCTTCAGAAGGACATTCATCTTTATTGCTGAAATTCTTCCCAGTACAGATAAATTCAGTTTTTGCCACTTTCCCAAGTCATTCTCAATCTCTCTCCAAGTCCTCATGTAATTGTTTTCCTACAATTGATTCATGTTTCTAGTTAAATTAAGACCTATCTAACTTTCTTTTCAATTATAAAATCAGTTTTTAACTGTAATTCATTCTTGTTGTGTATAGCCATATTTTTTTTGTCAACACATTGGTCTTGTCCTTGTTTCCCTTCAAAACAGCTAGATTTCCAAATTCTTTGTTTTTGTTGTTGTAATTTCAATATTGAATCCAATGGATTTTGCAACATAATCACCATGTCATCAGCAAAAGCTCTTACTTTAAATTTTGATTTTCTTATTTTAACTCCAGTTATTTCAGCACCTTGTCAAATTGCAGAATTTTAAAACTTCCATTGCTAAAATAAACAAAAATGGAGACAGAGGACATCCTTGTCTTGTCCCTTTCTCA
Organism: Iguana delicatissima; assembly: GCA_948472985.1. Classification (NCBI taxonomy): domain Eukaryota; kingdom Metazoa; phylum Chordata; class Lepidosauria; order Squamata; family Iguanidae; genus Iguana; species Iguana delicatissima. The sequence continues at coordinate 983,382 of CAOKZL010001062.1, forward strand.
ATAGAAAAAGATTTACTCATGTTTCCATTAACTATTATTCTTGATAGCTAATTTGAATATATAGATTTAACAGAAGTAAAAATATTAAGGCAAAAATCCATTAATTCAGTATCTCTGAAAAGGAAATGCCAATTGAAATTATCAAACACTTTTCCCATGTCCAGGAAAATTAATGGTCCTTGTTTTTTATTATGACTTTCAAAGTATTCAATCACATCCAGTACTATTCTAATATTATCTTTCATCTGTCGTCCCAGTAGAAATCCACTTTGGTCTTCATTTATATATTTCTTCAATAATTTCTTAAATCTTTCAGCTAAGACTACAGCGAAGATCTTGTAATCATTTTCAGCCATGAAATTTATCCATAATTATTTGTTGTAGTGAAGTCCAATCTTTCTTTTGGTATTAAGAAAATGTTAGCTTCTTTCCAAGAGTCTGGAATTAATTTAGTTTCTAAAATACCATTCATGACATTTTGCAATGGAAGCAATAATTTAAAGTTTTAAAGTTTAAAGTTTTATAATAGCGGGTTCCCAGTCTGTTTGGTTCTGATGTCATTTTTTGGATAGCTTGCTCAATTTCCAAAATAGTAATCTTTCAATTAATCTGTTGCTTTTCTTCTTCTGTTAACTTATGTAGTTTTTTTCTCTTCAGATATTCTTCAATTTTGGTGTCATCTGTATCTTTCCATAAATATAATTTTGAGAAATATTCATAGAAGATCCTTTGTAAATCCTTGTCCTTATTAAAGTCTTTATCACCTTCTTTTAATTTCAAAACCATACTTTTCTGTCTTTCTTTTCTTAATCTGTAAGAGAGCCATCTGCCTGGCTAATTCACATATTCAAAATTTTTCTGTTTCAGTAACTTCAATTTCTTTTCTATCTTTTCCATGTATGCATTCATTTTTAAAGAATTCACCAGAAGTCACAAATTCTGGATGTTTCAGATGATTTTTTTTTTTTTTTTTAAATCCATATAGGAGAAAGCAAAACTGACAGCCTTTCCCCATCCTATTCTATACAGATTAAATTGTTCCTGGATGGTTCCACTTCAGTTTGCATGGGTGGGCAGGGGTATGAATGCTTGAATAATCCTCTAATAACTGCATTATGAAAATTTTAAACTTTGTTCCTGAAAATAAGCATTCTATGTGCAGACAATTGTTTAAAAATTATAATCATTATAATCAAGTCTGAATTCAATAACTTACAATTTCAAATGAAGTAGCATGTGAATAATTTTAATAGGCAGTGTAATTTTCACACAAACTAGCTATAAATTACATTATCTGAAAGTTTAGACATGGTCAGTCACTTCTTTATAATCCAAATACCTTGTTGTTTAGACACTGCATGGGTTCTCACTGAGAGCTCTCATTTGCTGGCTGTGGCAGTGAAGAGATGGAGGGGACCATGTGTCTTCTTCTTAGGGAGCCCTGCACCCAGCCCAGACTTCCTAGGAAAGGCCAGTCAGTCTGGAGGCTGGTTGGCTAGCTTGGGGCAGGACTTCCCAATGGAGATGTTGAAAGAGGAAGGCAATGATTAGCTACATGGAAGGAAGTGCAGTTTTCTATTGCATATACTGAACTTTTTTCTACTGTATATACTGAGCACCCCATAACCAACATCAGGGTGAGAATCCAAGGACTTCCTTCTAACAATGGACTGAATGTATGAGGAATCTATACGCAAAGTCTTGCTCCTCGGGATGCACTTTGTTCCTGTACTAGTTAGATTGGTATTGTACATCAAATCTTTAACCCGATTTACCAGTGTATCTTCTGTAGTCTCTCATAGGGCAGTTAGATTAAAAATCACATACTTTGCATTTGAATACAAACAAGTAATCTACTTCCCAATTTATTTCTTTTCCTTGTTATCTTGTAGTTTGAGTGTTCTCAGCAGCAGAATAAGGCTTTGCAGACAGAAGGTCTCAGGTTTAGTCCCCAGCATCTCCAGTTCAAACAGGGCCAGAACATAAGTGATGGGAAAGACATTTCTCTGCCTGATCTCCTGGAGAGCTGCTTCAAGTCTAGTAGATAGCATGTGTGGGAGAAATTAGTGGTTTGGTCTAGTATTGTCTATTTCTTATGTTACACACCACAGCCCAGTCATAATGGGTACATGTAAACTGCATAGAATTGAAGTTGCAATGAAAGTAATGGCTGTGTGCCATTTTCTCTAAAACTATTAATCCAGATATGATTAATACTACTTCACCACAAGATAGAGCAGCATTTTTTAACCTGGGGTCCATGGACCCCTCAGAGGCCTCTGGAAAGCCACAATATCATTACAGGGGTCCTCAAAGGATTGAAGAAATGTTATGAGATTTTACAGTTAAAATGGAATGGAAGGAAGGAAGGAAGGAAGGAAGGAAGGAAGGAAGGAAGGAAGGAAGGAAGGAAGGAAGGAAGACAAACGGACATTCATACATTGATCTCAAAGAGCAAGAGTCTTTTGCTGGTGACAGACATCATGTGCACAAATTTTCACAATATAATACATTACAAACCATTCAAAAGTTATGAAATTGTTTGATAGCAAAATATGTACTCAGTACTTGCTACTTCTGCACATGGTGAGAACACTGACTGGATAAGAAAAAGTATGTGACATTTCTTGCTACCATACATACAGCCAGAAAATAGTCAAGTCTGGGTGGTCTGCAGCAATTAAAAAATATATTGAAAGAGGTCTATGGTAAAGAATGTTAGGGTTGGCAGGATTTGGCTCCTCTGAGCATGAGCAAAGTGCTATCTGTGAAGCAAGGCTTTGCCGCAGCAGAGAGTCCCAGTGAAGCAGAAAAAAATTCCAGAGGCTCATTTGTTAGGCTTAGAGTACTGATTTATTGCCACACTCTAAGATAAGGCTTAGCAAAAATATGTTTGCTTTCCAGCAATTAGACAAAGAGGAAAAACAGAAGATAACAGAGAAAAATCAGGCAGCATCTCCCCTTACAAACAGTATACTGCCAATGGCATGGCAGGTCCAGCTAGGGAGTCTAACTGGCAGCTAATCAAGGCAAACACCAGCCTTTTTATGCTACCTTGTCACCCTGGAATAAGTGGGGTGACCCAATCAGTGCTCTGGCATGTGGCCTTCTCTCATACACAAGACATAGCCATATCAATTCTGCTGGCCTTGCACCTGGCTGTCTGACCACAGCGCCTCTTTCCTCTGCCGTCCATTCATAGGAAAACCACTGAGATAGAGTAGACACACCACATAGTGGAAAGCCATTCACAGCAGTCACCACTGAAAATCAAAACAGGGTGGATGACATGATTTGCACAGACCAGCATATGACTGACTGAGAAACTGTTGAGGAACTTAGCTGCAGTCACAGTGCTGTCAAGCAGATTATCCACAATACTGAATACAGAAAACTGTTTGCCAAATGGGTTCCTTGTCAATTAACAGCTATTTTGAAAGAGAAGAGATTGTATATGTGTTCACAATTGTTGGCAGGATTTGAAGTCCATGGGAATGGGCTTTTGGGAGAATGTTTGCATTGGTAATAAGACGTGGGACACTTGTATGCCCATACCTGTATGACCCAGAGACCAAGAATCAGTCCATGGAGTGACAGCACTCCCCATTCCCTAGACTAGAAAAATTTAAAAGCCAGTGCTGAGCACAGAAGATTATGGTGAATGTTGACTGGGATGACAAGGGGGTGATTTTGCTTGATTTCCTCAAGCATGGAACAACAATGAACATCATTCTGGAAACTTTGAGAAGTCATCCCTAAGAAAAGACCACAGAAACAGCTAAATGCAATCCAGTTACACAACAATAATGCACAGTCCCACACATTTTTTGCAACATCACAGCTTCTTGCACAAACGAGATGGTCTGTGGTGTCACATCTGCCTTATAGCCTGATCTGGTTTCCTCAGACTTTCATTTGTTTGGTCAGATAAAGGAAATCCTTTGGGGATGGTGCTTCAATGACATAGGTGAAGTGGGACATGCTATCGGACACTGGGCAAGAGAGGGCCTGAAAGAGTTTTTCCCAAATGGATTTTATCAGTAGGCTCAAAGGTGGCACAAATGCATTGACATTGGTGGAAACTATTTTGAATAGTGCCATGTTACAGAGTTATTTTACACATGTATGTGGTTGCTTATGTCTCATGCTGCTAATAAAGGAGCTATGACCTGACAGGCACTACTTTCAGTACAACCTTAGTAGATTATAGCCAGTGCATTAAGATTTTGGTATAAAATGACTGAGATGCTGGGTGGTAGCAGGTGGAAGAAAGTTGTGGCTTTGCCTACTGTAGGATTTTTTCCAATGTTACATTTTGTCAGGCCACAGTCCCAGAACCCAAGTGCAAACACACACAGGATCCTTCCCAACAACCACAACACAGAGACATGAACAGGGAAATACTTACTGCAGCCCAGCATAGATGAGAAAAGGAAAGTGCACAAGACTTAGAGCAGTTATATAGGGAAGACTCATATCAGGCAAACAGCTGGAGGAGGCTGCTGGCCCATTAATAGTAGAAACAGGGTGAGAGGAAGTCCAATGCAGACAACTGCCATTTCTAGTGGAAGCAATGTGTTCTTCTTTTTATCCTTGTCTCATATTCCTGAAAAACTTTGATCCTTGCTTTGTGTAAGCCTCGACTGTGGCTACTACTTTAGATACTTTTTAAGGTCAGTGAACCTTGCTTGGCTTTCTAAACAGGAAACATTTCATACTATTTCCTATGTTACACCATAGGTTTGTGTAAACTGGCTACAATATAGATATTAGAAGCTAGATGAAGGTTTTGATGTGAATGGTGATAGGACTTTGTAGACAGACTCACCAGCTATTATGTGTAACTAACTGCCTGTGACTGCAGCTAGACTGGGGTCACAGCATCTAACAATAAGCAATCCAGGCTGCTTAATATTTTTTAAAATGTTTTCTTCAACATGAGTAATGAGCTTTTCTTTCTTTAAAATATCTCAGTGATCAGCAAATTGCTCATGCTTTCTATCAATACTTTCGAGATAACTTTTATGTTAACTTTGTGTTAACCATACCTTTGTCCAAATGCCTGAGCACTCCAAAGCCAGAATCCTACACAAAGAGGATACTAGTGTAACAGTCTATCTTTCAGCACACTGGCACAGTGAGAGAAAGATGGTGACAGCAGCATGCCCCAGTGATTGTTCAAGCCACTAAGCTCTGGGGTTTCCTGTCCTAACTCAAGAAGTGAGGCACATAAAATTAGTGGTACAGAAACAACAGAATCCAATCACCATTAATGCTAGCAGTCTCTTCTTTTCCTTGACAAAAACAATATTTTATTCTTGTTGTCACTATCAGCATCAGCTTTACTCCACCACTGGTCAAACCATATCAGCAGACTCAACAAGATCTTCACCCACAAATATTGCACCAGTGGGAAGTTAACTCATGTAAAGTGATGGCCCAATGCTTCAGAGCCCACCTCCCGAAGGAGGAAGGGAAGGTAGGTTCTGGAGGATGGAGTGGGGGAAAAACAACCTATGCCCTCCAAATACCATTTTACCCCCCCATGCCCCAGGACCCCCCTATTTTAAAAGGTAGGGGGAAATGAGGCCCCCAAAACTCCCAGATATGGATCACTATCAGATCTGTATCATCTGGCTCCTGGTTTCCCACCATGCTCGTGGAATTAAAACAAATTCACAGGGGACTACCACATGGGGTAGCAATCCAACTCCATAGTGCATGCATTATTTGCTTGCAGGTGATCTTTATGTGCAGTCACAGAAGTCAGTAGCTGATTTGTAACAGTCCTCTTTGGTAGCATGAAGCATAGACCATATGCTGGGCTATGGCCACAATACATTGGTGCAGGCCCAGAGAATGAACATCATGAGATCATTAATTCAAACTGAACTCAAAGTGTAAAAGTAGTTTGGTTTCAATCAACTCAGCTGCGGGGAGAGGAGAGAAAGGGCAAATCTTGCTCTTCCCAATAGGCATAGGCAAAAGCAAACTGCTGCTGTCTTTCAGAGGTTGTGTGTTCTTCCTCATTAATAACTTTTTCTATCTTTCTACACTCTGATGTTGCTTGCCCATATGTGTCCCAGTTTTAATTTTGTAGGGCATGGAAGATGTGACAGGCACCTTTCCAGATCTATTGTGTCACTAAGCATTTTTCTGTGATGCTTGGAAAAATCATCAGGTACTTGAAAAACCTGTACTTGTTCAGTCGCCAGATCTCATGAAAGTGGTTCTTTGCTTCCTTCCCAGGGTATGTCTCTGATAGCAGGGTTTTTTCCCAGCTTAAGTTGTGCATGGAGTGAAAAGGGAAATGGTTAGGAATAAGTAAGTATTAGCTCCCACTAGATATGTCCTATGTAAATTTTAGAATTCACAACCCAATACAATAGCAGCAAACAGAGACCTGTGCTTGGCACGGAAGCTTGTGTAGCATGAATGAGGTCTATAAAGTTATTGGCACACATAGATTGTTTGACAGTTTGCAAAAAAAGTGTGCAACACAAAACAAAATTTTTGACTACACATGTGCAAAGACAATCAGCATGCTTGCAGCTCTCATGAAATGATGGTATTCCTTTTCTAAACCAAGACTTCAAACAGCTTCAAGCAGCTTTGGCCCAAAACAGGATCCCTAGCAGAGTCCGGCAACAGCATGGCCCATTACCATTGCACATTGAAACAAGGACAAATCTGATGGGGCAAAGAAGAAGGCTTTCTCACAGTCTCATCATTGCCATAGGCCTCTCTGCTGAGTAAATGCATGAGATCTTTCTCAGTGACTGCTCCTAGGCTTTGGAACACTTTTCCATGGGAAGTGTGGCTGGCCTACCTCTGGTCTCCTTTGCCAACAGATAAAGACCTTTTTATTTAAACAGGCATTTAATGGTTGATTGGGTGTACAGTGGGGATTTTTATTGGTGGAAAACTGTACTTTTATCTTTATTGTGATGTTTTTAAATGATTTTATACTTTTTACTGTAGTAGATGGAGCTTCATCAGTGACATCCAGACAATGGGGACATTTTCTGGGTCCTAAAGATCTGTTCAGACTTCCAGAGACTTAAACTTAGTCCCCTAAGACCTTGAGTTGGTGGTAGCTTGGATCATTGTGGGCCCTTTTTGAGCTTTCTGTCCTCAGAGAGCAATTTTTCCCTGTTTTAATGTCTCAAACCTGCTGATTGCCTGGTGCAGGTTGTCTTTAGCAAGACCCTCCTTAAGATATGATATCTCACTTTGCCATTCCACCAGAAGTCTGAAAACTGAACTTACAGATATAAGACTTTCTTTATCTCAGATAAAAACAGAGATGAAACTGATGAATGAGAAAATGGTTTACCGGAGCCAAAAGACACAAAAATTGGAAGAAGTGACTCACAAACCAATGTTGAATCAAGAGCAAAATTTGGATACAGTGACCTTACTTGATCTTAAAGAAAGGGCAGATGTCTTAGCATTAGAGGGATATCAGAACTAAAGATATCTGTTTAGCTATGGCTGACTTTTGGAAATTCAAAAGGAAGAGTTATACGCTGAACTGGACAAGTTCATAAGAAGGCAAATAAGAGGCCAAGTTATTCAAAGGCACTATTCAAACAACATGAAGATTAATGGCAAAGATGTGATAATTTCTAAGGCTATTCCTGTGCAAATTTTGAGGAGGTGGGAGTATACTTTGCTAACCAATAAACTCAAGCAGCAACGGATTCCTTTCAGATGGGGGAATCTGAAGGAGTTACTTTACGGTATAAAAAGAAGAGATTTAATCTCAACAAAATTATGAAAGTAAAATAAGTTTTTCATAATTATGAAACAGGCTTCAAAGGAGAGACCTCAAGAGTGAGAGAAAGACCCTGATCAGAGCTCTAAAAGAGAATGCAATGGAGAAGATGAGAGGGAAAGCTCTCAGGTTTCACTGAAAGTGCATATGGACTCTAAAGATAGGGCTTAAAAACAACTTTAAATTTTTTTATCCTGGAATATAAAAAGGGTAAGCTCAGCTTCTAAAAGAAGAAAGATATTTCAGTTATTTGGAGAGACAAATATTGGATTTGATTTACTTACAAAAAACACATATTAGGAAAAAAGATAATAAATAGCTGCTAAATTTTAAATTGGGGAAAGAATTTTGTACATCTTTTGATAAGACAAAAAGGTGTGGTGATTTATGCAGACCCAACAGTGGTTCCAGAAAAGTTTTTGAAGCTATAAATGGTTGTTACATAGGAGTGAAATTCAAGTGCAAGGCCAAAAAATCTTAGCAGTAGATCTTTATGCTCCTACTGAGAACAAAGCTCCTTTTTTGAGTTCACGTTTTAGCAAAGAGGAGAATTAAGTCCTAAACATCTAAGTACATTTACATTTTGAACAGACTGAACTGTATTCTGCTTAAAAAAAAGGTAAAAGTAAAGGAAACCAAAGTGTGAAAAAGAACTGATTTTTGAAGATAATTGTTAGCCTTATAATTGCTGGATTAAGTGAAAAATGGAATTTTCCACAGAACATTTAGAGGGCCCTTTGCAAGGGATGATGGAACAAATACAACAAGACTTTATGATTGACATTATGAAAGAGGAATTTAAGAAACTGAAGCAAGAACTTAAGGAACTGAAATGGGAGGTAAGAGGAAGAAATACAGAACAAAGATATGCAGAGAAAGATATGAAAGTGGTCATGGATGATAAACAAGAGAGAAAATAGATGGCCAGACAAGAAGAGCAAATGGAAGCAGAATTCAAGAGGAGAGCTATTGCTTTCAAGGTGTTTTACGACCGGGAGAGTTGGTAGATGAAACGAATATTGTGGTTCATGCAGGGGGAGGGGGGATAGAATTTAATTGGGATCTCTATGCAAAATAGAATCATAGAATCATAGAAATGTAGAGTTGGAAGAGACCACAAGGGCCATCCAGTCCCACCCCCTGCCATGCAGGAAAACCCTCAAAGCGCTCCCAACAAGTGGCCATCCAGCCTCCGCTTAAAAACCTCCAAAGAAGGAGACTCCACCACACTCCATGGCAGCACATTCCACTGCCGGACAGCCCTGACCATCAGGAAATTCTTCCTGAGGTTCAGGTGGAATCTCCCCTCCTGCAGCTTGTATCCATTGCTCCTTGTCCTGGTCTCAAGAGCAGGAGAAAACAAGCCCACTCCCTCCTCGACATGACATCCCTTCAAATATTTAAACATGGCTATCATGTCCCCTCTCAACCTTCTCTTCTGCAGACAAAGCCTACCCAGCTCTCTAAGTCTGTCCATAGGGCATGGCTTCCAGGCCCCTCACCATTTTGGTTGCCCTCCTCTGGACCTGCTCCAGCTTATCCATATCCTTCTTGAATTGGGGTGCCCAGAACTGGACATAGTATTCCAGATGAGGTCTAACCAAAGCAGAATAAAGTGGTACCAATACCTCCCTTGATCTAGACACCATACTCATACTGCTGACTCATGTTCAGCTTGTAGTCTATTAAGACTCCTAGATCCCTTTCACACGTACTGTTAGCCAGCCGTGTGCCCCCCATCCTATATTTCTGCATACCATTTTTTCTGCCGAAGTGTAGGACCTTACATTTCTCTCTGTTGAAATTCATTTTGTTAGCCTTGACCCAGCTCTCCAATCTGTCCAGGTCCTTTTGAATTTTGATCCTGTCATCTGGCGTATTAGCAACCTCTCCCAATTTGGTGTCATCTGCAAATTTGATCAGCATGCCCTCTATTCCTTCATCCAAGTCATTAATGAAGATATTGAACAGCACCGAGCCCAGGACAGAACCCTGTGGCACCCCGCTAGTCACTTCTCTCCAGGATGAGAATCTGCCATTGGTGACCACCCTTTGGGTACGGTCAGTCAACCAGTTACAAATCCACCTGACAGTAGCCCTGTCCAGCCCACATCTTACTAGCTTCTTTGCAAGAATGTCATCCTTGACTTTTCATAATTACGGCATTGTTTTCTAAGTGATTAGAAACTGACTGTTTGATGATCTGCTCCAGGATCTTTCCAGGTACTGATGTCAGGCTGACTGGGCGATAATTATTTGGGTCCTCTTTTTTACCCTTCTTGAAGATGGGGACAACATTTGCCCTCCTCCAGTCTGCTGGAACTTCTCCTGTCCGCCAAGAGTTTTCAAAGATTATAGCAAGAGGTTCCACAATGACCTCTGCTAGTTCTTTTAAAATCCTAGGATGCAATTCATCTGGCCCTGGAGACTTGAATTCATCCAGAGTAGCCAGGTATTCCTGTACTACCTCTCTACCTATTCTGTGCTGCATTTCCCCCACTTCCTCACCTGCTCCCCAACCGCCAGGTTGAGTGTTTTTATCCTTTTAGGAAAAAACTGAGGCAAAGAAGATGTTGAGGAGTTCTGCCTTTTCTTTTCCTCCTGTTAATAATTCACCATCTTCCCTGCACAGTGACCCTATCATCTCCTTCTTTTTCCTTTTGTTGTGGACATATTTAAAAAAGCCCTTTTTATTGTTTTTAATGTCTCTGGCCAGCCTAAGTTCGTTCTGTGCTTTAGCCTTTCTGACCTTCTCCCTACATCTCCTGGCTACTTGCTTATAATCTTCTTTGGTGATTTCCCCCTTCTTCCATTTCCTGTACATGTTTTTCTTAATACTTAGCTCAGCTGAGAGTTCTTTAGTCAACCATTCCGGTTTGTTCAGATGCCTTCCATTTTTCCTCCTTAACGGCACAGTTTTAGCCTGTGCCTTCAGTATCTCCCTTTTAAAGAACTCCAATGAAATGAAATGAAAGAAAATGAAGAAAACCAAACCAAGAAACAAAAAAGGATGTTGTTTCGAGACTGCAGTTCTTTGGAGTCATATATGACAGCTTATTTTCCTTGTGAAATTGAAAAGAAAGAAATATGTCTAAGATGTGGATGCTGTTTCAGGATGGTGTTTCAGGATGGTGTTTAAAGTGTCATGTGAGAAGAAATTAGGAAAGGGATGCTGTTCTGTGAAATGGATGATCAAATTTAAGATTAGGATAAAATAGGTCAATACGGTATAGATTAAAGATGATAAATGAACTGGTTTATGGATTTTGTAATGACTTTTAGAATATAAAATGATATAGCAGTAATGGCTATTCATACTTAGAATATGAAATGATATAAATGTATGTAGAATCATAGAATCATAGAAATGTAGAGTTGGAAGAGACCACAAGGGCCATCCAGTCCAACCCCCTGCCATGCAGGAAAACCCTCAAAGCACTCCCGACAAGTGGCCATCCAGCCTCCGCTTAAAAACCTCCAAAGAAGGAGACTCCACCACACTCTGTGGCAGCACATTCCACTGCCGGACAGCCCTGACTGTCAGGAAATTCCTCCTGAGGTTCAGGCGGAATCTCCCCTCCTGCAGCTTGCATCCATTGCTCCTTGTCCTGGTCTCAAGAGCAGGAGAAAACAAGCCCACTCCCTCCTCGACATGACATCCCTTCAAATATTTAAACATGGCTATCATGTCCCCTCTCAACCTTCTCTTCTGCAGACTAAACATACCCAGCTCTCTAAGTCTGTCCTCATAGGGCATGGCTTCCAGGCCCCTCACCATTTTGGTTGCCCTCCTCTGGACCTGCTCCAGCTTATCCATATCCTTCTTGAATTGGGGTCCCAGAACTGAACACAGTATTCAAGATGAGGTCTAACCAATGCAGAATAGAGTGGTACCAATACCTCCCTCGATCTAGACACCATACTCCTATTGATGCAACCAAGAATTGCGTTGGCCTTCTTGGCTGCCGCATCACACTGCTGACTCATGTTCAGCTTGTGGTCTATGAAGACTCCTAGATCCCTTTCACACGTACTGTTAGCCAGCCACGTGTCCCCCATCCTATATTTCTGCATACCATTTTTTCTGCCTAAGTGTAGGACCTTACATTTCTCTCTGTTGAAGTTCATTTTGTTAGCCTTGGCCCAGCTCTCCAATCTGTCCAGGTCCTTTTGAATTTTGATCCTGTCATCAGGCGTATTAGCAACCCCTCCCAATTTGGTGTCATCTGCAAATTTGATCAGCGTGCCCTCTATTCCTTCATCCAAGTCATTAATGAAGATATTGAACAGCACCGGGCCCAGGACAGAACCCTGTGGCACCCCACTAGTCACTTCTCTCCAGGATGAGAATCTGCCATTGGTGACCACCCTTTGGGTACGGTCAGTCAACCAGTTACAAATCCACCTGACAGTAGCCCTGTCCAGCCCACATCTTACTAGCTTCTTTGCAAGAATGTCATGGGGAACTTTGTCAAAGGCCTTACTGAAATCAAGATATACTATGTCCACAGCATTCCCTTCATCTATCAAGCAAGTAACTCTATCATAAAAAGAGATAAGATTAGTCTGGCATGACTTATTTTTGAGAAACCCATGTTGACTTTTCGTAATTACGGCATTGTTTTCTAAGTAATTAGAAACTGATTGTTTGATGATCCGCTCCAGGATCTTTCCAGGTACTGATGTCAGGCTGACTGGGTGATAATTATTTGGGTCCTCTTTTTTTCCCTTCTTGAAGATCGGGACAACATTTGCCCTCCTCCAGTCTGCCGGAACTTCTCCAGTCCGCCAAGAGTTTTCAAAGATTATAGCAAGAGGTTCCGCAATGACCTCTGCTAGTTCTTTTAAAATCCTAGGATGCAATTCATCTGGCCCTGGAGACTTGAATTCATCCAGTGTGGCCAGGTATTCCTGTACTACCTCTCTATCTATTCTGTGCTGCATTTCCCCCACTTCCTCACCTGCTCCCCAACTGCCAGGTTGCGTGTTTTTATCCTTTTGGGAAAAAACTGAGGCGAAGAAGGTGTTGAGGAGTTCTGCCTTTTTTCTTCCTCCTGTTATTAATTCACCATCTTCCTTGCGCAGTGACCCTATCATCTCCTTCTTTTTCCTTTTGCTGCGGACGTATTTAAAAAAGCCCTTTTTATTGTTTTTAATGTCTCTGGCCAGCCTAAGTTCGATCTGTGCTTTAGCCTTTCTGACCTTCTCCCTACATCTCCTGGCTACTTGCTTATAATCTTCTTTGGTGATTTCCCCCTTCTTCCATTTCCTGTACATGTTTTTCTTAATACTTAGCTCAGCTGAGATCTCTTTAGTCAACCATTCTGGTTTGTTCAGACGCCTTCCATTTTTCCTCCTTAATGGCACAGTTTTAGCCTGTGCCTTCAGTACCTCCCTTTTAAAGAACTCCCATGCCTCCTGAACTCCTTTCTCATTGACTATTCTTGACCACGGGATTTCAGCCAGCAGCTCCTTCAGTTTACAGAAGTCTGCTTTTTTAAAATCTAAGACGAATGCCTGGCTACACTTGCCTTCTCTTCCCCACTGAATGCCAAATTCTAATAGGGCATGGTCACTCTCTCCTAAAGATCCAACTAGTTCTACGTCATTAACAAGGTCTTCCCTGTTGGTCAGGATCAGATCCAGAATATTTGATCCCCTTGTCGCCTCTTCCACCTTCTGGACCATGAAATTGTCTGCAAGACAAGCAAGAAACTTGCTGGACCTTGTCGCCTTTGCAGAGTTTGACTGCCAACATAGATCCGGGTAGTTGAAATCTCCCATTATTACTGTCTCTCTCCTTTTTGAATGTGCAGTCATTTGGTCTATGAAAGCGCCATCGAGGTCCTCAGTCTGGCCTGGAGGTCTGTAGTAAACCCCCACTATAATATCCCTATTGTTTCTCGCTCCCTTAATTCTTACCCAGATGCTCTCGACCTGGTTTCCGGTGTTCAAGTCATGGATCTCTTCACAGGTGAAAACATCCTTGACATATAAGGCTACTCCTCCTCCTTTCTTATTTGGCCTATTTCTACAAAATAGGCTATACCCCTCTATTCCTACATTCCAATCGTGAGACTCATCCCCCCAGGTCTCAGTGATGCCTATCAAATCATATTTATTTTGCTGTACTAGGAGTTCAAATTCGTCTTGTTTGTTTCCCATACTCCGTGCATTAGTGTAGAGACACTTCAAGTCCCCGTGCCCTTCCTGCAAGTCCCATAGCATTGTTTCCACCCCTCCCACGATTGGCTGCTATTCCTACTTGGCCAATATCATTTGGGCCTTTTTCCCCTGCACTTGCTGAGTTCTTGTCCTGAATAATCTTGTCTCCCTCCCCAGCTGTACTTAGTTTAAAGACCTCCTAATCCTCCGTGTGAGACTGTTTGCAAAAACGTTCCTGCCAAGTTTCGTGAGGTGCAGCCCATCCCTTGCCAGAAGCCCATGTTCCTGGAATTTCAAGCCATGATCCAAAAAGCCAAACTGTTGGCGGTGGCAAAATGTGCGGAGCCAGCTGTTGACCTCTACTATTGTCCTTTCCCTTCGTGCACCATATCCTTGAACAGGGAGGATTGATGAAACGACCACCTGCGCACCAAGGTCCTTAAGCTTTCTCCCCATAAGCTCGTAGTCCTTTGTGATGTGGTGAAAGCTGCGCTTCACCGTGTCGTTGGTTCCAACGTGAACCAAAACGAGGGGCTTACGGTCAGTGGGCTTGACCAGCCTGGCTAGCCTCTCTGTTACGTGGTTTATCCTGGCCCCAGGAAGACAGCAGACCTCTCGATTGAGCTTGTCCGGTTTGCAAACTGCCGTTTCGGTTCCTCTGAGCAAGGAGTCCCCAACCACCAGAACTCGCCTCCTCTGAGGCCTGTCCGGGGTTCTTCGACAAGCAGATTCTTCCAGGATTGCCTGGGCATTGTGTTGAGGTCGGGAGTGCTGGACTTCCCGAGGTTGGATGCTGTCCTGTTGGTGTTGAAGTTCCAGTTGCAGAAGTTGGATTCCTTCTTGCTGATGTTGTGTTCCCTCCTTCTGGTGTTCCTCATCATTCACAGCACCAAGAACGTTGAAGCGATTCTGCAGTTTGAGAGTCTCTGTTTCCTTCCTGGCCCTTCTACTTCTCCGTGTGACATTCCTCCAAGCATCGCTTTCCTGGCTCACGGAACTGATTTCCTCATCAGGCAGCTCCTCCGCATATCCGGTCTTCAGGAAGGTCCTCTCTGCCCTATCTAAGAAGTCCTCACCTTCCCTAATAAGACGAAGATTAGAAACCTGTGCCTCCAGCTGCCTCACCTTGACCTCCAAGAAGGTGACCAGCTTGCACTTGCTGCAGGTGTACCCGACCACATCTTGTGGCAAGAAAAGGAACATGCCACAAGTGCTACAGGTGACAGCAGCAGCTCCCTCACCTTCCATACTTGATAATACAGAGAATAGCACAAGAAAACAAAAACAAAAACTGGGCCTCCTTTCTTAATTTGAGCTGTATAAGCTATGTCTGCTCAGCTAACTCCCAAGCTCAGTTGAACTCTTCCTACATTTGTTCAGTTGCTATAAGAATTGGTTGTTCCTAAACTTGAATGGTTGAACTTGAAGGATTGAAGTAGATGATTGAAATTGCGCGCGCCATAGGCGCGCGCCGCTGGGCGTCCTGCAAAAACACCTATCAAAGTTGTCTTCACAGACCCAGCTTACCTTCTGCTCTCTCCTCTGGAAGTCAGCAAGAAGACTGCTGGGGGTTCCTAATAAAGCCTCCTTCCCCTAGCTGGCTCCTCCCCCTAGCCTGATTAACTCTTCCTAGTTTGATTGACAGTTAACTGACTAACTAACAAACAATTAGCTGACAATAGGCTGTGAGCTCAGGGAGAGCACACGGCCAGCGCTAGCAAAAAAACAAACAAAAAAAAAAAAACAAACACACACACACACAAACACAAAAAACCCCACAAAAAAAAAAACAACACAGAGAAATAAGCAAACAAACTCAGCCCCACAGTCCTGCAAAAACACCTATCAAAGTTGTCTTCACAGACCCAGCTTACCTTCTGCTCTCTCCTCTGGAAGTCTGGAAGTAGGATATGGATATGTGTGGAGCTATTAACTAGTGAAAACAATAAGAAATTGAGTCAGTTGGCAGTATTTAGAAAATCAGTTTCATTATTATTTAGTGGTATTAAGGTTATTTATGATGTAATGTCATTTTTTATTATGCAAGCATGTTGTAACAGAATGTAACAGAAGCCGAAAGAAAGAAAACAGGTAAGATGTTAGGCACATTAACAAAAAGAAAGTTCATATGTTTTCTCTTTTAGAATGTATGAACTGTGGGAGGAGGAAAGAGGAAAATGTCAGATTTCTTTTCTTTTGAAAGGCTTGGGATGTGGAGTAGGCTATATTGTTTCCAAAGGAAGGAAGAAGTTGATTCCTCTCTACTTTTCTTTCTTTTCTTTTTTCTTTTTCTTTATTCTTCTTTCTTTCTTCTTCTTTTTTTCTGTTACTACTTAATGCGTATGTTAAGCCAAAGTTATCTTTGTGTGCTTAGATATTGCTCTTTTTTGTTGTTGTTCTTTTTTTTTCTTTTTAGATATACTTATTTGCCATATTTACAGTGTTTGTTTTGGAAAATGTAAATAACATTTTATCTTTAAAAAAAAATGAAATCCACACCCTGTCTCTTGTCAACTCCAAAATCCTGTCTGCTTCAGCTCAAAACCCATCTGCTCTCCCAGAGATGTTCTCTGTGTTTTTGTTACATTCTTTTCACCCACAGACCCCCTTCACTGCACTCCCTGAGCTGTGATTGGCTGTCTTTCACCAGATCTGTCCGGAGCCCCCTTCACACGTTCCTCCTTCAGAAGTCATTGCTCTAGTGAGGCCTCAATAGATCTCAATTAAGAGCAATGATATCTAGAACTTTAACATACACAAAACATTACAAACATTATACCTATTACTATACTTACTATGTACATTTTCCAGTTTCTTATTTTGGGTTAAATTTAACCCAATACATTAAAGATAACAATATCAGTCATTCTTACTTTCTCATGTTTTAAACAATGAGTTTATGATTCTGCCTGTCTAGACAGTGGGTCAGCCCTCACATTTTGCATATTCTTTTGTTACCCAATACTGCAAGATGAGTATGAGTGAAGCATCTCCAGTGTTTATATAATGCTAGATACCTTGAATTTGCTCTGGGACGTCAGAAAATACCTCCTTATATTCTTTTAACCAGTTTGCAATTCTTTTATTTGCTCCTTCGAAAGGAGTGCATCAATGTGTTCCTCAGTAACTCTCCTGCCTTTGGTTTTCACTCTCTCCCAAAGAGGTAAATAAGATTCCTTCACACATACACCTTTCATTATAGGCATACGGATTTTCCCTCCTGTAATAATGTTTGGGCACCTTTACATGTATCACTTTGGACAGATTATCCTCCTTCCCCAAGTTAACCAAATCACTTAATCTGGCTTGGATATTAATAGGTCAAATTGCAGCTCATTCCCCTTTTCTGGACTTAGAATCAGGACTTCGAGGTTCTTAGATTTGGCCACTTGCCTTTTGTCTTGTCTTGTCTGGACTTTCTGACAATTCTCCCTAGCCAGTTGTGTATCTTCTCTCAGTGATGTTTGCAAATTCTCCATGTAGGTTACAACTGTATCTGATGGTCTATCTGTCTCTCCTTCTCATCCTTGTTTTACTTGGTCCAGTCGTTCATGTAGTAGTTCAAAGGGACTGAATTCAGCACTTTCCTGTGGATCCTCTCAATACATAAACAGATGTTGAAGTTTTATGTCTCAGTTGTTCAGATTAGTAGCAACATATGCCTTCAGCATTTTGTTAAGAGTCTCATTAAATCTCACCACAAGACTGTTGGTTTCAGGATGGTAGGGTGTAGAGGTCAGGTGTTTGATCCCACATACTTCCCACAGTCTTTTCATCACTTTGGAGTTACATTATGTCCCCAAGTTTAAAACAATTTCACTGGGAAAACCTATGGTACAAAGGAGGGTTACCTATGCTGCATCAACAGTGGTGATTTCAGTGTTTGATAGGACAATAGCTTCTGGGTATCTGGTAGCATAATCCCCCAAGGTCACAAGGTATTTATTTTCTCTTCTTGTGGCTTTAGGTAAGAGGTCCACCATATCAGTGCCTACTCTTTTAAAAGGTTCTTCAATTATAGGCAAAGGATAGAGTTCTGCCTTGGTTTTGTCCCTACCAGTACCTACTCATTGGCATCTATCACATGTTCTGCAAAAGTTGCCAACTTGCTGACCCACCTTTGGCCAATAAAAATTCTAAGTCAATCAGTGGGTAGTTCATCAAAAGGGTTTGAATGAGCCATCTCCATCAGTCTTTTCTGGTATTTTGCAGGTACTATTAACTGCTGGTGTTTCTCCCACACATTTTTATATCTGTACTTCATGAATTCTCAATAAAATTTGCCTTGTACATACACATATCTGGATAATACACATATTAGACAGCTCAGGAGGATTTGAATCTGCTAGTTCCCTAAGTGCTTTAAACCAGTGTTTCTCAACTGGGGGCCCCCAGAATATTCCAAGGGGCCACAGGTGAAAATCGCATAAATGGGGGGCCACGGCACAAGACTAGGGGGCTGCAGAGGGAAGTGAGAAATGAAGAAAACAGAGAAGTGACCGACAGAGAAGGCCCCCCCTAAACTGCAAACCCCAGGATTCCATAGGATGTTGAAAGTGGAATAATAGCACTATAACAGTCTGATGTGGACCTGATGTGCTGCAAGGCTTATGTTTAAAACAGCCATATTTTTCTCTCTCTCTGATCAAGGGAAGTCCCCCTTCCATAGCTTTAGATGTGGCTTCCTTGTCATGTGCCTGTGCTTAGCCTCTGAAATGGCTGCCAACTGGCCTGCAGCTATCCTTGCTCCTACTCCTGTATTCTCAAAATGCCCACCAGAAGTGGTTTGAAGGCCTGAACCTAACATTCCGCTCTTTCTTACTGTGGGGAAAGCACTGGTAAGCCTTTTGCCCTGACCTTTTTCCTTTCCTCCCTCCTTCTTAACTTCCTAGTCAGCCCTATTTTAGCCACTACCATTAGTGGCTGATTATATGTGCACAATAAAGAGAACTTCTCTCCGTTTTGCTTTCGCCTGATACAAGGAAAATCTTTCTCAAGACTGCACTGGAGCTGCTAGCCTGATCACCAGTCAGCCTCTCCAGATCCACCCGATCAATAATCTTCTCTGGAGGGTCACTCTCTAGTTTGTGGACCTGCAGGCTCTTGAACTTGGACAGACTCTGCCATCATGGACAGCTGCTGCTGGGCTGTACACACTAGCAGTGCCTTTAGGCCCTGAACAATCAAAGGGTGCTGTAAGCACTGCTGCTTATAGGCTGTTATAGCTGCACCCACAAAATCAGTGCCTGCTGCAGCTTCTGTTCTGCCCCTCATCTTAGAACTGGTGTTTCCAACATGGTGGACTGAAGCTGCCCCTGTTAATTTCTCCTGGTCATCAGCAACTCTCTTTGAATCACCACAGTATATCTGCTCCTGCTTTTTACTTTAATCACCGGTTTGTGGTTTGTTTGTTTTTTAATCTTTTTACAAGGTAGAATTTCCTTTTCTTTCTTTTTTCTTGCAATTGTAATTTTATGTAATTGCATTTTGTATAAATTATAAAAAAATATAAATAAAACATGTTCTATTTACAAACAAAACATTTAAATAGCTACCTTTCTACCAGTAGGACAGGGGGCCACAGGAAGGAAACAAGGTCAGAAGGGGGCCACAATTGGAAAAAGGTTGAAAAACACTGCTTTAAACTTTTATCCAGTTTCAGCTCACAGGAGCTTTGCTTTCTGAACAAACAGGTTGACAATCTAAAGCCGTTAACTCTTCTTCCTAAGTGTTGTGAGCTGAACTAAGATCACCTGTTTCATGTTGAGCCCCACTTTTAGAATGCAGAAGTCAGTCTTGTTCAGTCTTGTGGTGGGTAGTAACACAGATCTGTGCCACATGTTTGGCCAAATCATTCCCAATCAGATATGGGACAGAATGTCTGAACAAACAGCTAGATCCCAGGATCCCTGCCCATCTTTTTATCTCATTTCACCCTCGCTACTGACACTAGGAAAGCTGGTCCATCTGGGCCTTTAAGCATGATTTGTTTTTCTTCCAACATGTTGTTCTGGCTTATGAGATGGGGTTTAATTAGACATAGATGAGATCCAGTGTCTCTTAAAGCCAACACCTTCTGTCTGTTTATTGCTACTTGTTATTCAAAGTCCCCACTTATGCTGAATCCAGTGACATGATCATACAGTATTTTGCTTGTTCATAAGGTAACCTGTTCACTGTCTCACTGGCTGCTTCCATCTCCCTGGCAACCAGCCTAGTTGGTGAACTGTCTCTCTCAGGGGTTAATGGTCTGTCTGCCCCCTCAGACTGAATCCTCCTCACAAAGTTTACTTGCTTATGGCTCAGTACATTTTACTTGCTTGCTTAGGCAGTTTTACTATATGCGTGATGGTTCTGGGTTCTGGGTTAGCTTTAAAACCCTCCTCCTTGCTACCATAGGCTTTTCTCTCAGGTGCATTGGTATTAGAGGACAGCTAGTTTCTGTGGGTCTTTCTCTCAAAAGAGGGTTTTTGTGTGTCTGAGGCCTGTGTTTCTTTCTTCCTTCTCCTCCTATGAGTATTAATGAATCCATAATCTCTGCTGCTTCCACCATGGTTTTGAGCTGTTTGTCCTGCACCAACCACCTAAAATCTTGAGACAGGATGTTATGAAACTGTTCCAGTTCAACTAAATTTACTACATCCTCCTTAGTTTCAGCCTTGGTCCCATCAAACCAGCTTCCTGACAACACATGTTTATGCATGCAGAATTTCTATTGATGGATTCTCAAGGTCTTCCCATTTCCTAAATTCTCAGCAGTTCCAGGGGACCATGTTTATTCCTATACTTTGATCCTGCCTACATCAAACTTTCCCAAGTTTCCTTATCAGCCTCCAAGTTGTTTACTAACACATCTTCATAGAATCATAGAGTTGGAAGAGATCACAGGGGCCATCCAGTCCAACCCCCTGCCATGCAGGAACACATATCAAAGCAGATAGACTGCCATCTAGCCTCTGCTTAAAAACCTCCAAAGAAGGAGACTCCACCACACTCTGAGGCAGCATATTCCACTGCTGAGAGCTCTGACTGTCAGGAAGTTCTTCCTGAGGTTTAAGTGGAATCTCTTTTCCTGCAGTTTGAATCCATTGCTCTTTGTCTCTGGAGCAGTGGAAAACAAGCCCGCTCCCTCTTCAACATGACATCCCTTCAAATATTTAAACATGGCGATCATATCCCCTCTTAACCTTCTCTTCTGCAGACTAAACGTACCCAGCTCCCTGGGCATAGCTTCCAGACCCTTCATAGGGCATAGCTTCCAGACCCTTCACATTTTTGGTCACCCTTCTCTGGACACACTCCAGTTTGTCGATATCCTTCTTGAAATGATGTGCCAAGAACTGGACACAGTATTCCAGATGAGGTCTAACCAAAGCAGAATAAAATGGTACCATTACATCCCTTGATCTAGACACCATACTCCTATTGATGCAACCAAGAATAGCATTGGCTTTCTTGGCTGCCGCATCACAGTGCTGACTCATGTTCAGCTTGTGGTCCTGTAGTGGAACTGAGAGACCCACGGTTTTAGAAAAAAGATTTATTGTGCACAATGTCTCAATGAGATAATTCTCAAAAGTCTGAGCCCCGCCTCTTTACATTCAAAGCAATTTATACATCTCCAGTGCAAATTCATCACGTGTCCAAGAAAGGAAATTGACAGAAACAATAGTTCTCATCATCTTCCAGCGTAATCTTACAAATGTTGCAAAGTAAAGGAAGCATAGTGAAGCACATTTCATCCTCCCTAACATTCTATTTCACAGTGTCCTATTGTTCTTCTTTCAAACACAGAGTCACTTCAATTGCAGGGAAAATTAACTGCTTTTCTCAACTGCTTTTCCTTCACATCCAGAGGTCATCTGGGCTGCCCCGAAACTGCACGTCCACTATAGTCCACCAAGACTCCTAGATCCCTTTCACACCTACTGTTATCCAGCCACGTGTCCCCCATCCTATATTTGTTCATTCCATTTTTTATGCCCAAGTGTAGGACTTTACATTTCTCTCTGTTGAAATTCATTTTGTTAGCTTTGGCCCAATTCTCCAATCTGTCAAGGTCATTTTGAATTTTGATTCTGTCCTCTGGCATATTTGCAATCCCTCCCAATTTGGTGTCATCTGCAAATGTGATCAGCATGCCCTCTATTCCTTCATCCAAGTTGTTGATCAGGATGTTGAATAGCATTGGGCCCAGGACAAAACCCTGTGGCACCCCACTAGTCACTTCTCTCCAGGACGAAGAGAAGCCATTGGTGAGCACCCCTGGTGTTCGATCAGTCAACCAATTACAAATCCACCTCACAGTAGCACTGTCCACCTTCAGTGTTGCTCTATCTCAGTACTTTATTGTTTTCCTCCACTAACCAGATATCTCAAGGCATGCATCTCCCAAACTACTCTCTTTGTTCCCCCTGCAATGGAATGAGATATAATTACTCTTTCCTTTGATATACAATACATTGTTACACACAGTTTTAACCTAGTCTAGATTACCATTACAAAGTACCCTAAAGCTAATACATAGTAAATCACTTGGCAATTGCTGTTATGTCTAAGCATACAGAGCTACACTTTCATGGCAGGGCTGAGCCTTTGACATTCTGCACCCCAAAATATTTCCACCCCAATTTGTGTAAGCAGTTGTCATGAAACTGTTTTACTAAAAAAGGGGCTCTGACATATTATGCATCTACCCATTCCCTTTTTCTGGCAGGCAAGTGTCTCCATTTCACAGCAAATCACCTGACAATTGCTGTCATGTCTAAGCAAACCTTCATGGCAGGGCTGAATTCCTGACACAGTTTCTCCTCATCTTTCATTCCCACTTCAACACAAGCCCTCTCAAAACCCATGAAGACTGAATCAATAGTTATCTTCTTTATAATATTTAGGAAATCTTTTTGGGATCAGGGTGAGGGAAACCATTGGTATTAAAATCTGTAGGAATTAAACTGTTAGTCACGTACAAGTCATTCAATTTCAGATTGCACAGTTCTATCTCATGAACTCCGTCTCCCCCTCCACCATTCTCTCTCTTTCTTTTAGTTCCTATTCTCTTAACTCTTTTTTTTCCTCTTAATTCCCTCTCATGTTTCATGTTTCTCTTAGTTCCCTTAACTTCCTTTTATGCTCAAGCCAATTCAATTCTTTATTTTATTTTCCATACTTCCATGGTCTAAGGGCTCAGTTATAGTTGCGTTTATAGTTTCCACTGTCTCATTACTCCTTCCCCTTCCCCTTCTGGCACAGGGCTTTCCCCTACAGTGGTCTTTACTATTTTGGGAGCCATAATCTCAGTATTTCCTTATGTTTAGCCAAAACTTTTACCTCAGGAAATATTCTTATTGTGTCCAAGTCACTTCTTCTCACTGTATTTATGTTTTTCTTCCTTTTTACTTTGGTGATTTCCGACTGTACCTCAAATTTTTACCTCAGAAATTACCTCACTGAGATCAGGGATTCTATCTTCTGTAGGTTCTGACTGTGTTCTTGTGGTAATCATGTACTTTACCTCAGTTTTTTACTTCAGGGATCCCACTTCCTTTAAACCTTTACAATACCTTTTCCTCAGGTGCTTCACTTCCCTACAACACACCACTTCTGGCAAAACTCTGCTAGCTGTCCACTCAAGACCTCTCTTTGGCCCCATTTTAACAAAATAGATCTCCTCACAAAAACAGATCAGATCAGATCCCGCCTTTTCATGATATCCTACCGCTCGGCACCAAATATATGATCTGTCACTAAATGTGACAGACCCCTTTTCCCAGGTTGACTCCATAGTTCCAGTCCTTGGAATCCTGTCACTCATCCTGCCTTTGCTCTCCCACTTAATCCCTTTCTGGATTGGGTTCCTGGGCCTTGGGTGACCCCTTATATGTGGATCTATGGCTATGTTGTTACGTGAGTAGACATGGCCTGACTCTTTATCAGGCTTGATAGAAGTAGATAGATATCTTTTTAAGAAAGAATAACTGTATATTAAGACTCAGTAATTCAATCCATTAACTCTTGCATATTTATTCTTACATGGTTCACTCAATACCAGAGTCAGTTCTCCTTCCTGACTGTTTTGTCAATCTGAAATCCACACCTTGTTTCTGTCAACTCTAAACCCCTATCTGCTTCAACTCCAACCCATATCTGTTTTTCTAGAGACAGTGTCTGTGTTTTTGTTACTTTCTTTTCATCCACAATCCCCTCCATAGCTCTCCATGAGCTACGATTGGCTACCTTCTGCCAGATCTGTTCAGCACCTCCTTCATACCTGCCTTTTTAAATTTCAGGAAACTGAGCAGCAGAGATATTCTATTGCTTTCTATCAATGTAAAAATATGGCAGGCTTATTTTGTATGCTTCTGGGAAGCCCCATTGTGGAATTTTGATTTGAAAATGACCACAGTCACTTGGGTAATAACCTATCAAATTTTGGAATATCATGGTATTTCAACTTGGTACCCAGGTTATGCATGTGGTACCCAGTTTCAAAGTCAAAAAATTACTTGAAATGAGAGGCTTTGTAGTAAAAAAAGATGTCTTGCTATAATTCATTGAGATATATTAGACATGCCAGAAAAAAAACTGCCACAGTGTTCTTGATTATTGTCCAAGTGCCAGTGGCCAGTTTCAAGTTGATGTTCCAAAATTTGACAGTATTTTTGGTTGTTGCTGAATTGGCAGTGG
This sequence comes from Iguana delicatissima, assembly GCA_948472985.1. Lineage (NCBI taxonomy): Eukaryota > Metazoa > Chordata > Lepidosauria > Squamata > Iguanidae > Iguana > Iguana delicatissima. The sequence continues at coordinate 1,008,010 of CAOKZL010001062.1, forward strand.
CCAGAATGTTTTGTTGTTTGTTTGTTGTTTGTTAAGCATCTACCCTGATTTTCAGATGTATTATGTCTGCCTCCTGTTTTGATTCCAGCGAGACTGCCATTTGAAATTTCAGCATGAAACTGGGCACTGCTAATTGGACAACAAAAACATTCTGTCAAGTCTGGGGGCATCTTCCTTGATGCCCCAGTGAGCTATGGTTGCCACAGGCAGACACAAACATATTCTCTTTTATTATTATGGATAAGCAGTTTTACTTGTGAAAGGTAAAAGTGGCTCAGGCTCAAATAATCTGCAAACAGCCTTTAACCATCAGCAGGTTTGCTTTTGCTTTGTCTTCCTATTCCAGCAGCTTGATCCTTACACTGACACCAATCAGACGATGCCTGTCAGAACCAATAAACTCAAGCTTCTCAATCCATCCTAAGCCATGTAGAGTGACACTCAAGCAATTCAGTTATTGTTGACTGAATTCAAAGACTAACTGGGAGGCATACATTACTTTAACAGCTTTCTTTTCTTGCAGCGTATGGAGCTGAAGATATTTTCTGTGAGATTTTATCATCACAATTAATATTTGGAAAATATACTACTTTATACCAATTCACTCTTGTGTATGATTCAGAATGTTTCGTCCAAACTCAAAATCCAGGGGAGTGTTCGTGCAGTTAATTATTGCATCCATGTTCTTGTATGCAAGAGTGAGAAGAGGGGGATCAAAACTGAATAATGACATAAGACCAAGAGAGCTTTCTTCGTGATGCAAAGAGCAGCCATGGGTTGGGAGCAAAGAGTTAAGCCTCCTTCTGTCCAGGACATTATCTTGGTTTGGCTTTGCTAGTTCTTTTTTAGGTGCAAGGATCATCCTTCAATCCTCTCTTTCTAATCTTTTACCAATCAAGTCTCATCCTAACCTACTCCCTATATTTGTTGTTTAAGAGTATCCATGTTACTTGTAGCATTGTTCTAGTGCATTTTTTACAGGCTAGAGAGGAACAGTGAGAAGAGGAGAAAGGGACTATTTTGGCCCTGGCTTGTTAAGATTATGTACGATTTTCAGTTTAATCTATGTTGCTTAATGTGTTTGTTCAGTCCTTACTATCACATGTGGGGAGGAGAGGAAGTAAAGGAAGTTAAAGGAAGGCATGAGGAAGGCTTGCTTGGGCTAGCCAGACAAACCAGGCCTGCTTTTCTTCTTCCCTCACAAGAGTACCAGCATCCCTTTTAGTCTTATTATCACACCCTGGCTCCCTCCATTCCACTTCATAACCCTGCTTTTTCTAAAACCTACACCCTTAGTGGATAAAGGGTAAAGCTTATTAATGGTTATTCAAAAAGGATGGATAACCTGTGGCAGCGTGTTATAAAAATAGAACTGAAGAAAATACTCTATTGAGGCAAAAACTAGTTAAAGAATAGAATGAAATCTTTATTAAAATAACAAACAACGGAAAAGGTATTGTGATTCAAGAATATTCAAACAAAATAACAATTCCTTAAAAATGTTCAACTAAATCCTTCAAAACACCACCACAGTGTTCACCAACAGAGCTTTCACACACACCCTTTTGGCTCCCCATAGCACAAAGGTCTGTTTCCCCACTCAGGGTTCCACTTTCTGACCCTTTCAGAAGTGGTTTGGTTGCTTCTCTAACCCCACACTAGGCCACTAAGAAGATAACTCTCTCCCAGAAAACCCCCTTTGGATTGACTGGAACCCTGACATAGAGTTCTCTCTATGAATCTCACAAAAGGAAACTAGATTCCAAATCACACTCCCAATATATATACTTTCTGCTGTCTCACCCACAGCCCCTCCCTCTTGCTAGGGCTAGTTTTCCTTCAGACAGAATCAATCTCATTACATCACCTTCTGTTAGTAGGGCTACTCTGCTAACCACACCCCCATGCTCTGTCACATTTATTCTTTCTCTTTTGTCTGTATTTTTTGCACCTGTGAGAATTACAGTGCTATACTGCATAAAAGTAGCACATATATTAACAACTCACAAACAAATTAACACAAAAGGTGGAAAGTGCAACCCCCCTGAATGTGTCTCAAATTCCATGCATTTCTGTTAAAATAAGCTCCAGTAAGGAACACAGGATTTCCCCCAAATTTCAGAACTACAATATCAATCTCTGGATTCCATCCAGCAGAGCCTATACAGCACAGTACTAAGGATGCGTATCAGATACAAATAATTTCTTTAAAAGCATAGGGAGGGAGAGGGAAATGACTGTTAAATTTATGTGAGTGTTTAATTATCACAAAAAATGTTTTAAAATACAATTAAATTACTTACTTTATTAACAGTATGATCTATAGATCCACCAAAAAGAAGACTTTAAGATAAAACAGGACATGTACCAAGTATTTGAAGGAAAAATCAAAGCAGTAAAACAATCACACTTGAGTGCTGTCTGATACACAGTGCGCTCTAATTCTGACTGCCTCTGTGAGGAATTTGGCAACAGCCAGGGTCACTTTTGGGCACTTGTCTTCCAGCAGGAACCTTATATAAAATTGATCTGAACATCCAGGAAGTTGCCTCGACAGTGGGGTAATTAAATAATAACAGACGTGATTATAGTATCTACAAACCAAAAGAATATGCTTCATTGACTCAACTTCCAAATTTTCACAAGGGCAAAGTCTTTCCAAATAGGGGACACCAGCAAATCTACCTCTGAGTAGTTCAGTAGAGAAAACATTGCATAAATTCAGTTTATTCCTTAATGTATTCAAGACGCGCCCCAGTTTCAGAGCAAAATCCAAAATGCAGCTTGAGGTTGTCTTTTAACGGATTTGAGTTTGGAAAGGCTTTGTGTTCAGTATCCCTAACATATTAAGACTAAACAAATTCCACTGTGTGTATAAAAAGTGATTTCAGATCCTCTTCAACAAAGGATAGTATACAAAAAATAACATCAGTGTCTCTATGTTATTAATCATGAACGCAACAGAGGTTATCTTTGTTTGGGTGAGTTACTATTACTAATAAACTAATTTTAATTCTATTACAATATAATATGGTTGTGTAGGGGTGAGTTTTTAATAAATGTCTTAAGGACCCTTTCCTTCTCTCTTAAGTATGTGAATTTGCAATTTCAGTTGCTGTTGATTTCATCTAAAACCAGTGAAAATTTGGTCCTCTTGATATATGGAGGTGGGCTGTTCTTTCTTTCATTCATTATTTAGTGTTGGAGAGATTAATACAGAGTAAAATGAATAAATATCTCAAAGAATAATATATGTCAATTTCAACGTTATGTTGTCAAAGATGTTAAATCACAAGTGTTTCAAGCAAGATTAACACCACAAATCTGAAAAGAGTACTACTTAAAAGTGGCTGGAAAGTTGTTTTAAAAAGGAATTAGTTACATTTTAGTTCAAACGCCAAGAAGTCAGTTACTGTTACAGTTTTTTAAAATGAAACTTTATTTTCACTTTCTTCTATGCAATTAAACAGATACCTTTTAGATCAGTGGTTCTCAACCTTCCTAATGCCGCGACCCTTTAATACAGTTCTTCATGTTGTGGTGACCCCCAACCATAAAATTATTTTCATTGCTACTTCATAACTGTAATTTTGCTACTGTTATGAATCATAATGTAAATATCTGATATTTAGTCCACCATAAATGATATAAAGTTTGAAGATTTGGTTTCACTGCATTCAGACTGAATTAAATCCAAAAATAAATCTGGCATGGGAATAACACTAGATTTTGTAGGCTTATTCCTTACAATTGATGCAACATTCTTGTTTTTATACATATCTGAAGTGGCACTCTCCAGACTGTTCAGTTCCAGAGTTACCAACACCTTTTTCAGCAAATTTTTAAAAGAATCTGAGGAAAATAATCTCACTTTATTATCATCTTCTGCATCCTCCTCCATGGAAATAGAACCATCTGATTTAGAGTCATTATCCCCATGAGTATCTGCCAAATCTGGCTCCTCATCACTTTCAGATTCAGTGTTGATTTGTTCAGAGTGTGACAAAGCAGATTCCTCAACTCTAGTCACTTTGGACCTACAGGTAGACTTTTTTGGTAAATACACACCAGCATCATTTGAATCAGCTTGAATAACTTTTGTATCATCAGGAAAATCGCGTGAAAATGAAGGATTCATTGAAGTAGTTTGTTGACTGCTTAATAATGACATTACATTCAAATTCAATGAATTGTCCAACTTGCAATACATTTTTTAAACTTGTTATGTATTTTGTGAAATCATTTCACTAATATTGTCTGCCTATTAACACGCACCTCCATTTCTTCAGCAATCATTTGTCTTACCACCTCCCTACTACACTCAGACACATTCCCCTGGGAAGACATTGAGGACACAGGAGGTTCAAATAGGCATTGCAGTTTGACTCCTAGTGAATAATGACACCATACACAATGCTAAATTGCCCTGCACTACTGTATTTGCTAATACAGAAGGGCAAGGAACTGCTGACTGAGAGGCTGCCATTTCTCCTGGCAGAGGCTGCTTGCATGCTTGAGTGTGATTGATTGTGTTGCTGGCGAACTTGGATTGGTCAGGAGAGCTCTTTCCTCTTATAGCCCCCTCCCTTGCTTTCTGAACGCCTCTTTTCAACATGGCGACCAGAAGTTAAAGGAGCGGTTGGGAGCCCTTCCCCGCCCTTAACAGACTTAACTGCATTACCAGCTAATTTTCCTTTCACTTTCTTTTTAATTCTTGCCTTCTCAGACTTCCTTATACTAGATGTTTTTAGCTTTGTTTGAGCCTCGGAGTGGCTGGTCGGAGATTGCCCTTCCAACTCACTCTTGCTCGATGCCAAGAAAATTTTCTTTAGTAAAGTACTTCAAAGGGGGCAGGAGGACGCGAGCGCATGGCTTGCGCTTGCGCACCACCACCAAGGAGAGAATGGAGCCTAAGACCATTGGAAATACGTATTTTCCGATGGTCTTAGGCGACTCCTGTGAAAGGGTCGTTCGACCCCCAAAGGGGTCGCGACCCACAGGTTGAGAACCGCTGTTTTAGATACTTTTTTTATAGAAAGAATAATAAAACAATGCTAGCTTTTGCTGACCAGTGCATGAAATAATAAGATCATAAAACAAAATTTGGATTGAAATAATGGGCCACTTTATTTAAGCTATCACCTATTTAAGTTTATCCCTGAAGTGTGCAAAAGTGGGGGGACCTAGTGAAGGCAAGTGGGCTCCCCTAGGTGTCTTCTCCAGCTTCCCCTGGGTGAGACACCTCAGCCCCAAGGAGAACCTAGGAAGTTGGGTTGCTCCCTCACTGGCTGTTTACTGGAAGACCAACCCAAGGAAACATTCCCCCTTTGTCTCATTGTTCTAAGTGAGAGCTAAAACCTCAGGCCAGCCCCAGAAACAGCCTCCTCCCAACCTCCACATCACAGGACATATAGGGGCAGCACAAGAGGCCTCTCCTTCACCAAATGGGTGCCCTAGGTGTTCATCAAACTCTGACTTTCTCCCACCACTACCTACTACAGATGAGGACAACTGTTGACTTAGTTCTTCTCCCCCACCAAGCTGGCCAAAAAGGCCAAAAAGGCCTGGAGCATTATTATAAAGAATGTTGGGGCAATACAGTGATCATGAAGCTTAGATAGATTTTGAATATCTATTGTTTTATTAAAGAGTTTACAGAATAAAGAAAGATGGTAGAACACAAATATGGAGGGGTGATAAAGAGAAGAAAAGAATGGGTTAGGAAAACGATTAAATCCAAACTTGAAAACATGAAAATGTAAGGAAGAAAGGGCAGGGATTTAGCAAGCTTTAAGAAAAAAATAAAGTTTTCACAGATAAAAGTATTATAGAGTGAAAAAAATAGATGCAAAAGATGTAAAGTGCTAATGTGAATGTCAGTTCTTGGAACCAACAATAAAAAAATAATAAAAAACAAAACAAAAAAGTCAGGTCCAAAGAGATTTGCAGGATGTTCCTAAGCTTTGCCTACTCCCTCCAGAAGGAAATGCCATTGAATTCAGTCAAAAATCTTGCCAGATCATGAGGTCCTGTCGAACCTCTTGCATGATTCTATGGTGAGGCTTGTTGACCCCCCTAGAGAGTATCAGACATGTGCATGAGGAATACTCTATCTAGTGCTACTACCCTGCCTGACAAGTTCAAATGCCCTATAAGCATTTGAAGGAACTCCTTGGAAATAGTCTTTCTACACCCCATGAATCCAGCTAGCCTATTCCTCATATCCTGCACCTTGGGTAACAGTATTGCATGTGATTGACTGATTGATTGATTGATTGATTGTGTTGATCTCAATGCCCCTTTAAGAGGAGCCCTTGGTCTTTTCCTGCACTAAAGGAACCCTCAGTTCTTCCATCAATAAAGCAAACTCTTCCAAATATGATTCTGCTTTTGGAAAAAAAGAAAGAAGAAAGAGAAAAAATTAATTTGATGAAGAAAGAAACCTATAAAAACCCGGAGAAGAGTCTAAAGGATGTCAGAAGAACCTTATTAATAGAGCTATTAATAGACTGATTAATATTGAATATTTCAAAGAAAATGACGATGACGCTGATAGGTTTTTTAAACTTTAATTTTAAACCTGGAACTTTTACTACCACAAGAGAAGTGTAATTGGAGTTAATAGTTTTACCCTATTTATTGCTTTTTTTAGGTGTTATTTCCTACATAGAGGATTAGCAATCTTAATAGAGAATATAGAATAAAAATAAGTTAGGGACTATTAAAACAGAATATAGAATAAGTTAAGAATGATTTACATATTTGTGTTAAGTTAGTAAGTAAAGAGTTAAGTTAATAGTAACTTTGTTGATGAATGATTATAAGTGAGTGAAAAGTGATTATAAGTGATTACTACCAAGTGATTAAAAGTGATTTTTCATAATTAAGTTAGAATTATTACTACTAATTCACTTAGAATTATTAGTATTTTTGATTATTGTTATTATTCTTTTATAATTAGTTTATAATTAGTTTAAACTAATATACAATATAGAACAAGTTAAGTGATTATATTTGATTATAAGGGATTTTTATTAATTAACTTATTTTGTAGGTATATATTTAGGATGAAAGAATTATTGGCAACAAGTGCTTTGATATAAATTTAAGGATTTAATAGTGCAGTTAATAGTCAGGAAACAATTATTAGTTATTTGTAGTTTTTTAGTGAATTGTAGGTTAGTTTAATATTTGTAGTTTTGTTATGCATTGTTATGTATTGTTTGTTTCTCCATTTGTAGTGTACCGTTTTGTATTTTCTCTTTTTTGTATTATTTTGTAGTTTTATTTGTTTTTATTCAATAAAATTTTAGTTTTTTTAAAATAATGAAGCAGACTCTTCCATAAGAAAGATGCAATGCCCAGTGCCATTATCTGCCAATGAAAATGAAGTCATCCAAATAATGGATAACCCCTCTAGAACCACTCTTAAATTTAATAGCCCATTCCAGGAATGTACTGAAAGTCACAAGTATTGCACATGATACTGAGCTCCCAATGTAAAACATACCAATCCTTGTAAAACACGCTTTCAAATGAGAAGCCCATGTATTCAAAGTCATCCAGGGGAACCAGTAGCAGAAAAAATGCTGACTTATTGTTGCATTATCCATTTCCACCCCAACTCTGTGGCTGCTAGCCACTCTTAACAGCTGCTTCAAGTGTACCTGACAGTGCACAATTCTCCAGGGGTGGCATCATTAACTGATTCCCCCTTGGGGTAAGACAGATCAGGGATCAGTCTGTACTGACACAGAACCTTCTTAGGTGCCACCCCTCATGGAGAAACCTTTAAATTAAGGATGGAGGTGAAAGATAAGGTCCCACTACCCACCCTTCAGCTACCTTCTTGTGTATCTTGTCCCTAACGATGGGTTCTAACCCCAGGATGGACTTAAGATTTCTAGTCATAAAAGGACACGTGGCTCCTTACAATGGAATCCTACATGTAAACTGAAAACTCTCTATAAGATGGTTTGCTGCCACCTGACTGCCATATAAAAGCAGCCATATTCAGAGCTTTTCCACATTAACTGAACTGTGACCCTTTAGCAGAGGTGGATCTAGGGTGGGACAACTGGGGTGCATGCCCCCATGCCCGCTGGCTGCCCCTGAACCCTTCTGTGCCTGCCCACTACCTCCTAGGCCCCTCCATGCCCACCCACCACCCCCTCACACTCTTCCATGCCCACCTGCCACTTCCTGCACATTTCCATGCCCTTCCATGCCTGCTTGCCATCTCCCCCTGCCCTTTCTCACCTGCCTGTTACCCCCTTGCACCCTACCACGCCCTCCCGCCACCCCATACACCCTTCCGCACCTGCCCGCCACTCCCTCAGCCCTTCTGCACCCGCCCACCACCACCCAGCACACGACTGCCACCCACACACATTTCCATGCCCTTCTGCATCTGTCCACCATCTCCCTGCACCCTTCCACACCCACTCACCACCCCCTGCGCTCTTCCATGTCCAGTCACCTCCGCCCACATCCTTTCTGGCCTGTTTGGCGGGGGCAGTGGTGGCAGCAGTGCCTAGGGCCGCAACTTCTGCACTTGCCCCAGCTGCTGCTAAGCCTAGGTACACCACTGCCCCTTACATGATGGAGGGGGTTGCTTCAGCTATTGGTCTTTATTGCCTCCTGCTGTACTTCAACCCTTTGGACAGTTCCAAAAGCAGTGGAATCCTCTGCAAATGGAACATTCATGCTTGTACCTACAGGAGTGGCATGGACAAGGATCCTGAACCCCAAACTCCCAGCACAGCAGCTTCTCCTACTATCCTTGGATGTCATACTTTCTTATTGTTCTGGATGAGGTGGTCACTGTCAGACCGTTCTCTGGGAGTGGGCCTTGCAGAAATCATCACCTGCATCAACAGTTGTGAATGAATGAGATCCCAACACATGGTGGGTACTTGACTGCTTTCACTCTGAAGGAATTATTTCATTCTGAAGTCTAGATACAATGGCATTGGTATAGTCAATGCCCTCATCCTCCTCAGATGAGGAAGATACTTCAGGTTGTGAATGCTTGGGGGGGGGCTTCTTGGAGGCACCCTTACCTTTGGAACCTCCTGAGACTTTTTTGGAGGGGGGATGCCATGCTCATTGCACTGACTCCAGTCCAACACTCAAAGTCAATTACAGGAAAGGCCTGTGAGACAGGCAAAGCTTGTGAGACCGTAACCAGCAGTAGCAGACCTGGACTATGGGGCCTGGGGACACTGGGGGAGAAAGGGCTAGGCCTACAGGGCCAACAGTCTACTCAGAGTAGACAAAACTTGGACCTAAGGCCCAGCTATGTTGCTACCAAGGGGCCTGTTACTCGGATCAAGCCTACTCAAGCTTGCAAGAAATAAAAGGTATGACAGTGCCTAGTGAGGGCCATGTGTCAGTTAGAGGCCCAGACAGAGGCCTCTGTCTTGGATTGGGCCTAATCGGGCCTGCCTGTGATGTACTGGCTAGCTTCAAGTTCAGAGAATGGGCTTAGAAGGTTCTGCCATGAATCCAAAATTTCTGAAAGTTCGAAGTGTTGATCCTGTCCCACCATGACTGATGGAGTAGGGGCTAGTTGTGCAGGGTGACATTTGTCTGGCACCTTTACTGATTTGAGAAGGCTGAAATGACAGACAGGGTGGATTTGTCTGTGAGACTTGGACAACTCTAATTCAGAAGTCACATCATTCACTAAGGATACAATGCATACCCTACGGATACCCTTATGTATTTAGGACCCAATTTCTTAGAAGGCTGGGGGCGTTTCAGAAACTTTGTGGATAAATACACCATGTCTCCTAGCTTAAAATTCCAATTCTGAGCTCTTCTCTGCTCAGCATACCTTTTGTAAATATCCTTAGCACAGTCTAAAGTTGAGACTATGGCCAACAAAGCAGCCTTAACTGTTTGTGCCCACTCAGCCATTGGGTATGGGTCAGTCTGGATGATCTTGAAGGATGGCAAATGTTTCAATGTCTGCCCATACACAATTTCAAAAGGGGTGTACTCAGTACTTTGATGGACAACACTGTTGTATGCCATTTCAGCAAAGGTAAGATCTTCCCAGTCATCCTGTTGAAAGTTCACACACACACACACACACACACACACACACACAATATATATAGGTATTGTTCCAAAGTTTGGTTGATTCTCTTAGCTTCTCCATCTGTTTCTGGATGATGGGCTGAACTCGTAGCTTATTCCACTCCCACCAGCCTTAAAACATTTTCCAAAACTGGGATGTGAATTGGCTTCCCCAGTCAGACGCTATTTTGCTAGGCACCTGTGCAATTGATTTATATGTTGGAGAAACAGCTTTGCCAACTGGCCTGCTATGGGAATGGTTTTGCAAGGCACAAAATGTGCTTGTTTAGAAAACAAGTCTGTAACCACCCAAATGACTGCCTTTTGATTACTCACAGGGAGATCAATTATGGAATCCGTGCTAATGTGTGCCCAGAGGTGTGGAGGAACAGGAAGTGGCTATAACAAATCCCTCAACTTGTTGACTACTCATTTGTTTTGAACACAAATAGCGCACACTTTTACATAGTTTTCTACATCCATTCCCAGTCCCAGCCACTAACTGTCCCTCCTCACAACATACAACATTTTAACAAACCCAGAATGCCCAGCCAATTTAACATTGTGGCAGTATTGCAAAATCTTTTTTCTCCCCAACATTTCAGGGACATAATTTTTTTCTCCTTTACATGACACTCCCTCTCTGTCCATGAGTCCTTTTTTTTCATGTTCCTTGGCCCAGCCATTGTCTCTCATAGAAAATGAAGTTTTTCTGACATGGTTTCTAGAACCATTTTTGGCTTGTCTTCCCTTGCACTTCACTGTGGCTTATAACTGCTAGCCCTAACTGTTGCGGGGTAAATAAAGTGTCAACCATACTGAGGTAAGCAGGACAAGGCATCAACTAAGAAATTCTTTTCCAGCAGCAAGTACTTTTTAGTGAACTTAAACATATAGAAAAACTTTGCCCAATGTTATTTGTTTTGGGATCAACTTGTGTGGAGTCTGCAAAGCTTCTAGATCATAGTGATTGTCTAAGTCTCAAAGAGGCAACTAGCATCCCCCAAAAATGTCTCCATGTCTCTAAAGCCCATTTGATAACCACTGCTTTGTTTTCCCACACCTGCCAATTCAATTCAGCTCCAGTGAACTTTTTTGAGAGATATATGCACATGGTCTTAAGACTCCTCACCATCAGACTGTATGTAGCAGGATCACTCCCACAGTGGTATCACTCACATCCACCTGCACTATAAAAGGGCATATGAGATGATGCTCTAAAACAGGTTCTATACTAAACAGTCTCTTTAACTCCTCAAATACTTTTTGTCACTCAGAGCTACAAATAGAACTCAGTTTTGTGGTTTTTTTGAGACCTTCCCTTTCTTGGCCACTTTTTTCTTGGTTTTCAACAAGTCTGTCAGGGGCAACGCAACCTGGGCAAAACTTGGAATGAACTCTCTATAAAAGTTGGCAAACCCCAGGATGCTTTGCAACAGTCTATGGGTCTTAGGAACACCCCAGCCTAACACGTCCTACATCTTACACCTGGATTGTCAATCTCTGAAGTTTTTGGAGTATTCAGCCACCAACTGGTTCCCTTGCCTTATAGACGTAAGGTGTAAGGTGGACTTTTTCCTGGTGAAAGGAAACCATCTTCTTAAACAATTCATGAAGAAATAAAAATCAATTAGCTTTGGGACTCCCACATTGTAAAGTCCCACCAGCCAATCACAAGCCTTTTCTTCCAGTTGTGCAGCTGCACATCCAACCTTGACTTTCTCACTGGGGAACATGAGTTCCCCTTCTGCCATGAAGCCAATTCATCTGAGTAAAAAAATATGGCAACCAACCTGGCTATCAAAAGTGGCCTTCAACTTTCTCTTCCCCAGATGGGTGAACCAGAGAAATAGCTCAGAGAGGCACAGCTGTGAGTCCAACCAGGGCCTTCCCTGGCCTCCCTATGCCTGCTGCTGCTGCTAGGGCTGCCCTTGATTCTTCAGCCTGGTGCCCTGAGCCACACCACCCACTGCCACTCCATGCTCCAGATCACCCTTGATGTCTGACAGCTGGTGTTGGATCATTTCCCAAGCTTCTTCCAGCTTGTACTGCAAATGCTGGATCTGCCAGTCTATGGCTTCCGCCTCTAGCACACAACCACTTCTCCCAGTCCATCATGATCTGAGCTCACCGCCAGTGTCACATGGGCTGCTCCCAGCCTGGGAACCATGGCACCTCATTGTCCCTGCCCTGCCTGTCCCTGCCAGTGTCACTGCACTTAGCCCTGAAGAAAACATAGTCTTGGTCCAAGGTCATGTCCCTGCTCACTCCCTGGACCTTGAGTGTCAGGCACAGATTCACGCTCACACGTAGTCAATAAACTGGATAGAAGTTTTATTGAAACATAGTGAGTGATGCTGTCTTACAGGCGTTAAAGCTCGAGAATGGGATTTGCTTCCCACACTTTACATTTAAACAGGCAGCTTCACAGGACATAACCATCAAAGGTCAAGCGGCCCTAAATCACCATGACTACTATCTGATCTATCTGTTCCTGTGAAACCCTAGCCGGAAGGAATGGTCTGCATATGTAAATACCCTAACAGATTACTATCATTATTCCTTCAGTCTATTGCTATACTAAATCAATTAATATATATATGGCACCCGACATCCTGCCCCCCTTCAATATATATATATATATATATATATATATATATATAAAAAATTGAAAACACCGCATAACTGTAGACATGCAGAAGGATTACATAGCAATATAAATGCAGTAGAAAAATCAATTGAGGTGTTGAGGAACATCATTCGTCGAAGAAGTCGGCGAAGGGGCCCTCTTCAGCAAACTGGAATGAAACACAGAATGAACAGCTTTGAGTGAGGAAGGGAGATCCAATTCAAAAGAGACATCATTAATAACGCGTTTCACCGGAAAAGGACCTAGAAAGCGAGGAGCAAGTTTCTTAGACAGGGAGGGCATTGAAACGTTCCTAGAAGAAAGGAAGACCAAATCACCAGGTTTATATTGGGGATTCGGCAGTCGCTTACGGTCAGCGACATGTTTGTGAGCAGCTTTAGCGGAGGCAAGAGTACGGGAGATGGATTCTCAAAGGGTAGAAAACTTAGTGATCCGAGCCGAAACAGAAGGAAGGGCAGAAGGAGGGGGGAGAGAGGGGGAAAGGGAGAGGGAGAAAACCATAAGCAATTTTAAAGGGAGGCAACCCAGTGGAGGAATGAACTGAAGAGTTGATGGCAAATTCAGCGAAAGGAAGGAGCGAAGCCCAATCCGTTTGGTTCTCATTAACAAAATACCTAAGAAACTGCTCAAGGGATTTGTTAACACACTCCAATTGACCATCCGTCTGGGGGTGACAGGCACTGCTGAGCTTCTGGGTAATGCCCAGAGTTTTCAGTAAGCAAGTCCAAAACTTGAAACTGAAAACAGGATCCCTGTCAGAAATAATCACAGAGGGTGATCCGTGAAGTTTCCAGACATGAGAGATAAACAAGTCAGCAAGCTTCTCCACAGTGGGCACACGCTTCAGAGGCACAAAATGACATTGTTTGGAAAAATAATCAGTAATAACCCAGATTGCTTGAAAACCTTGTGAGGAGGGGAGGGCCACGATGAAATCCCAGGCGATTACTGACGAAGGGGTAGAAGGAACAGGCAAAGGTTGTAGGAGCCCTTGGGGTTTTGAGGAGGCCGACTTAGAAACATTGCAGGTGGCACACTGTTTAATATAAGTCTGTACTGAAGAGTTCAATCCAGGCCACCAAAAGAGGCGTTGAATCGCATGCAAAGTTTTCAAAAACCCGAAATGTCCAGCGGGTTTGGTATCGTGATGTCTATGAAGAACATGCTCGCGGGCAGCGGGGGGAACATAGATCTTGGTGCCATAGAAGGGGAGATTATCAACCCAAGCTATTTTGTCCTTGTTAGCCTGGAGCCAAGAATCTGCATGTGCGGAGTGAAGGATAGCATCACGGAGAGCGGAGTCACAGAGAGACGAAGCAGAAAGCCTCATTTTGGCTAGAGCGCGAGTGGTCACTTGAGAAGCCAGGGAGGAGGCAGGAAATAAATCTTGGGGGAGGGGATGCGGTAGGGGAGTCCGCAAAACAGGGAAGACGAGAGAGAGGGTCAACTAGCTGGTTAGTGCGTCCAGGTTTGAAAACAATTTTAAATCTAAAACGCTGGAAAAACTCAGCCCACCGCGCCTGTTTGGGGGAGAGTTTCTTAGCAGACTGCAAGGCTTGTAAATTCCTGTGATCAATCCAAACTTCAAAGGGGTGGCAGGCCCCTTCAAGTAAGTGGCGCCAGGAGGACAACACAAAATGAATAGCCTTGGCTTCCTTCTCCCAAATAGGCCAGTTAGATTGTTGAGGAGAAAACTTCTTTGAAATGAAAGCACAAGGCTTGAGTGCCCCCTCGGAGTCATGTTGCAAAGGGACGGCTGCCATCGCGAAATCTGAAGCATCCGTTTGTACAATGAATGGCTTCGTAGCGTCCGGGAAAAGAAGTAAAGGCTCAGAAGTGAATTTAGATTTCAACAGTTCAAAAGAAGATTGGCATTCAGGGGACCAAGAAAGTCTATGTGGCTTGGTCGCAGATGAGCCCTTAGGTTTCCGCTAAAGGTTAGTGAGCGGAAGCGATATGGCGGCAAAATCATCGATAAAGTTCCGATAGAACAGTGGTTCTCAACCTGTGGGTCCCCAGATGTTTTTGGACTTCAGCTCCCAGAAGCCCTGAGCGTTGACCATAGTGGCTGGGGCTTCTGGGAGCTGAAGTCCACAAACATCTGGGAACCCACAGGTTGAGAACCACTGCGATAGAAGTTTGCAAAGCCAAGAAACTGCTGGAGCTGCTTCAAAGTTTTGTGGGTGGGCCATTGCAAAATGGAGTTAATCTTAGAAGGGTCCATTTTCAGGGAGTTATCTTGAATCCTGTCGCCCAAGTAGTCGAAAGCTCGAGTGTCAAATTGGCATTTCAATAAATTAACAACGAGGTTATTATCAATCAGGCGCTGAAGTACCACACGAACCAAAGATACATGAGACTCCATGGAATCGGCATAAATTAAAATGTCGTCCAAATAAATCAGAACCCCCTGAAACAATAAGTCATGAAAAATAGAGTTCAAAAACATCTGAAAAACAGATGGTCCAGATTGTAACCCAAAAGGAAGAACAGTCCATTTAAAATTACTGAAAGGAGTAGCAAAGGTGGTCAACCACTCAGAGTCCAAGTCCATTCGAATTCTATGAAAAGCCTCTTTAAGATCTAGCTTGGTAAAAAATTTCCCTCGAACCAGATCGTCTAATACCGTCCTTATCAGGGGGATAGGATAACAGTTAGAAGAGATTACTTGATTAATTGCAGAATAGTTTACTACCAGCCTAAGATCAGCATTGGGGTCCTTTCTCTTCCGGAAAAATACAGGACTCGCTGTGGGGGCTGTAGAAGGCTTAATAAAGCCACGAGCCAAATTTTTGTTTAGGAACTTCTTAAGGGCAAATTTTTGGCTTAGGCAGTTTGGCCCCCTCCATCAATGTCAGTTTACAGTCAAATTCTGTGTGTGGGGGCAATTTGTCAGCCTCCTTTTCATGAAAAGCCTTTTGAAGGTCCCGTTAGTGTGAAGGAATCTGTTGCAATTCCTCGTGAGAAATAGAAAGGGTTGAATCTGCAGAGGATATAGTATCAGCAGTCCAGTCTATTTGGGGGTTATATTTGCGAAGCCAGTCAATCCCCAAGACCAATTTGAACTGCACCGCTTGGGGAGCCAGAAAGTGCATCTTGTACTTGTTTTTACCCATTCGGAACACGACGGGCTCAGAAATCTTGTCAATAACTCCTCCAGTCATTGGTGTCCCATCCATTTGCGTTAATTTGATGGGACGCTTCCGAGGCTCATAAAGAAGGTTTAGCTTCCTGGCCAATTTGGGGTGCAACAAACTTCTGGAGCAACCAGAGTCAATTAGAGCCCTATGAACGTGCAAGGCCCCATCTCCACCTGTAAACTCAACAGTGGCGAATAAATGGGGAACTTTACGAGTACTTACAGCAGTTCCCGCGGCGCTCCAAGCATCGCAGCCGGTTTCAGAGTCCCCGTCTGTGTCAGATAATGACGATGATGAAGTTTCTTCTATGGGAGCAGAGTCCCCAGTCGCTGCCGCAGGGTCCCTTGGATTGCGTTTAGGTGACAGTCTGGCAGCCGCGGTCTTACGTGTGGTTCCTCTAAACTTGGGGTCGAGACATTCTCCCTTAGTCCCAGCCGGGGCTTGGTTTTCGGGACAGTTATTGGCGAGGTGACCCGTCTTGCCACAGTTGAAGTACATGCCCAGGCGGAGGCATTTGTCCCGTTCCTCGGCGTTGAGGAAGGGGGAGCGGCTAGAACGTCGTTTTGGCGTGTCCTGCCGCTGTTGGGCCAGCTGAACTGCCTGAGTTATTCCTTTACAGAGACCTGGCTGGAAGACGATAGTGCTACAACCTGCGTCCAGGCCTTGCCAGCCGGATACTCTGTTAGTGAGCAGGTAAGGGGAAGTGGGCGGGGGGGCGGAGTAGCCTTGGTTTACAAAGACAATCTTATACTGACCAGGATTCCTGTCCGGAAAACAGACCACTTTGAGTGTATATACCTGAGCCTGAAGGCAAGGGATAGTCTGGGGATTCTGTTAGTGTACCGACCACCCCGCTGCCTATCAGACTCCCTAGCCGAGCTGACAGAGCTGGTGTCGGAGTTGGTGTTGGAGTCGCCCAGACTTCTGGTTCTGGGTGACTTCAACATCCCATTTGAGACCAGTTTGACAGGTGCAGCTCGGGAGTTCATGGCATCCACGACAAACATGGGCCTATCCCAATTAGCCTCTGGGCCAACACATTGTGCCGGTCATACTCTTGATGCGGTCTTTAGTACGGAACAGGTACAGCCGTGGGTGGAGATAATAAATGCTACCACCTTGTCATGGACGGATAATTTCCTGGTCAGGGTTAGACTAATGGCTGCTATCCGGCCCTGCAGGGGTGGTGGACCTATTAGAATGGTCCGCCCTCGAAGGTTAATGGAACCTATTGGATTCCAGAAAGCCCTTGAGGGTTTTATGGTTGGTATCGCCGGTGATCCTGTCGAAGCCCTGGTTAATACCTGGAATTGTGATCTTACCAGGGCTATCGACACGATTGCTCCCAAGCGTCCTTTCCAGCCTGCTTTAAACCGTAATCCCTGGTATACAGTAGAACTTAGGAATATGAAGCAGGCTGGACAACGACTAGAGCGCAACTGGCGGAAATCTCGACTCTTATCTGACAGGACACGCTATAGAGAATTCCTTTATTCCTATGGAGTGGCAATAGATGCAGCGAAGAAGACTTTCTTCTCTGCACGTATTGCGTCTGCGATTTCTCATCCAGCAGAGCTGTTCAGAGTGGTAAGGGATTTGACTCAGTTACCCACTCCCCTGAACTCATTGTTAGAACCTAATGTAGCTTGCTGTGATGTTTTGAATAATCATTTCGAAGGTAAAATCTCTCAGATAAGAGCCGATTTGGATGCCGGTGTTATAGCAGAGGTTACAAATGAAGTGTCCGGCAACTCCGTGAATAGGATTATACTGGATCAGTTTCAGTCAGTGAGTACCGAGGACGTAGACAAGCTCCTTGGAAAGGTAAGGAGGACAACTTGCCCTCTTGATCCCTGCCCTTCATGGCTGGTTGTCCAGGGAGGAGTTGTGATTAAGACACACTTAAGATATGTTATTAATGCATCCTTCAGGGAGGGCAATTTTCCAGCTTGTTTAAAAGAAGCAATTATATGTCCGCTTCTAAAAAAGCCCTCCCTAGATCCCCTGGATATGAATAATTACAGACCAGTTTCCCATCTTCCATTTTTAAGCAAGGTGATCGAGAGGGCTGTTGCCCTTCAACTCCAAGCTGTCTTGGATGAAACAGATTATCTAGATCCATTTCAAACTGGCTTCAGGGCAGGATATGGAGTCGAGACTGCCATGGTCGCCTTAGTGGATGATCTACGTCTGGGTATCGACAGGGGAAGTGTGACCCTGCTGGTACTCTTGGACCTCTCAGCGGCTTTCGATACCATAGACCATGGTATCCTTCTGGAACGCCTGAGAGGGCTGGGGATCGCGGGCACTGCACTTCAGTGGTTCCGGTCCTATCTCTCGGGTAGATACCAGATGGTGATGCTTGGGGACAGCTGCTCCTCGAAAAAAGAGCTTAAATCTGGCATCCCTCAGGGCGCCGTCCTGTCCCCAATGCTATTTAACATCTACATGAGACCGCTGGGAGAGATCATCAGGAGGCATGGAGCAAGGTGCTATCAGTACGCTGATGACACCCAGATATATCTCTCCATGCCTCGGATAATAGCATCGACTAAGGGTGGCATCTCGCCTCTAAATGAATGCCTTGAAGCAGTAATGGACTGGATGAGGAAAAACAGACTGAAGCTGAATCCAGATAAGACGGAGGTACTTGCTGTCAAGGGCCTTAGCCCAGGTATGGAGGTTTGTCAACCAGTTCTAGACGGGGTCACACTTCCCCTGAAAGACTGTGTCCGCAGCTTGGGGGTGCTCTTGGACTCAGCGCTTCAGATGACAGCTCAAATTGATGCGGCAGCCAGGAGCGCCTGCTATCAGCTTCAGCTGATACGCCAGCTGCGCCCCTTCCTGGACTTGGAACACCTAAAAACAGTGGTACATGCGCTGGTAACTTCACGGCTTGACTTCTGCAATGTGCTCTACATAGGGCTACCCATGTGCTTAGTCCGGAAACTTCACTTAATTCAGAATATGGCAGCCAGGTTGGTCACCGGAAGATCTAAAACTGACCACATAACACCTATATTGAAGTCTTTACACTGGCTGCCTATTAGTTTCCGGGCACAGTACAAGGTGTTGGTTTTTACCTTTAAAGCCCTTCATGGCTTGGGGCCAGCCTACTTGCGGGATTGCCTTCTCCCATATAATCCGCCCCGCACATTAAGGTCCTCTGGGAGGAATCTACTGCAGCCAATCAGAACTAGGTTGGCTGCGGTTACCCAGAGGACCTTTTCTTCAGTCGCTCCCAGGTTATGGAATGGCCTGCTGGAGGAGACCCGGCACATTACCAGTCTTGACTGCTTTAAAAAAGCAGTCAAGACTGTTCTCTTCCGACAGGCCTTCCCAGACTAGTGTTCCACTGCCTCTCATCAATTGTCCCTTTGTTTTTAATTGTTTTTAATTGTTTTGTTTTTAACTTTTAGTTTTAATTTTATTTTAATCTTTTTTAATAGTTGGTGTGTTGGGGGGATGGTAGGGTTGGTGAGTGGGGAGGGTGGGCTACATTTTGATATTTTAATATTTGTATGTTTTGTAATGCCGCCTCGATCCATTTGGGAGAGGCGGGATAGAAATAAATTTATTTTATTATTATTATTATTATTATTATTATTATTATTATTATTATTCCACATCAGCAGCTAGCCTGATCCAGCCTAGCAGGGTTTGCGGGTTGGCCTGCATTAGGCATCCGCGTAGTATATCAGGATTTAGTCCATCTTTGTATAATTCAATAAGAATCTCATTGTTCCATGGGACTTTGGTGGCCAGGTTTCTGAATTCATGGGAATACATTCCCACATCATTCCCACCTTGCTTCATAAGTTTTAGATGATATTTGGTTTTCTCCAGCAGATAAGGGTCTTCAAAGTGTTCGCGCAGGTGGTTCATGAAGAGCTGCAGATTTTCGGTTTCTGGGGCACAGGTGTCATATAGATTCGCCACCCAGTCAGCAGCCAGACCTTTCAATCTCTGGCTGAGGTACCGAATTCGGGCCGCATCATCCTGAAACAGATGGCCGTAATCAATCATGAAATTATTTGCCATAGTCATAAAAAAAGAGTTTCTCCCTTGAAAGACGCTTTCAGTTCTCCAATATTTCTGAGTAGCGGGGGCCCTGGTCCTGGCCCGGCTGGTTGCTGGGGTGGACGAGCGGCACCTGCCACTGGAGCTGCAGCTCATGGTTCCCATCCTAGTGGTCTCCCCGCCTGCGATGGACGGATGTGCATCTCGCGTAGCATGGTCCTGAGTTCCAGTATCTCCTCATTTTGTCTCTCAAGTCTTGTTTCCATGTCGGTTATCTCCTCCAGAAGAGATAGGTCCGTCACCGAAGTATCCCATCTATCAGCCCGCCTGCGTTGTCTCCGCGACATACGTGGCTTCTCTCCCCAGGCCCAGGTCTGGCCACTTGCAGGGGTTCCCATAGCCTCGGTCGGCCGTACGTTTGCCATGGTATCCCTGGGCACTTCGGTCTCCGCAGTTCCGTCAGATTCTGTGGATGCTCGCTCTTCCTCAGTAATCGACTGGTCCATTACTTGGTGCATCTTTGAAAAAATTTTGAAAGGATTCTCGAGCTTTCTGTCAGGCACAGATTCACGCTCACACGTAGTCAATAAACTGGATAGAAGTTTTATTGAAACATAGTGGGTGATGCTGTCTTACAGGTGTTAAAGCTCGAGAATGGGATTTGCTTCCCACACTTTACATTTAAACAGGCAACTTCACAGGACATAGCCATCAAAGGTCAAGCAGCCCTAAATCACCATGACTACTATCTGATTTATCTGTTCCTGTGAAAGCCAAGCCGGAAGGAATGTTCTGCATATGTAAATATCCTAACAGATTACTATCACTATTCCTTCAGTCTATTGCTATACTAAATCAATTAATATATATATGGCACCCGACATTGAGATCCTCAAGATCTTTCAAGTTAAAAAATGTGAGGAAGTCTCTCATCTGACCAGTGACTATCTTCCCCATCATACATCATACTGCCATGTGAATGGGGTTCTTCAGCTCTCAGTTTCAAATGGAATCTTGACAGACTGCCATGTACTCGCTCACTTTGAGTTCAGAGAATAGACTCACAGGATTCAAAAGCTTTATTCCGAGCAGGGAAGAAATATCAGCACACCTTGGCAATTGCCAAGACTAAAGATCTATTGGATTTTCAGAACTGTATAAACTGTAATATTTCAAATTAGTGTGTGCTAGTATTCTATTTGACAACTGAACATAACAACTCTTTTCACAGGCTTTTCCATCCTCCTCCCATTTTCTCATTAAGCTTGTCAACAGCATGATCATGCAGCTGCATCTATTCATTCTTATCACAGATCACTATAATAACAATCCCCTATTCCCAATGCACTATTTCTCAGCAATCCCATCAACCCCTCATAGCACAATAAAACTTATTGATGCATCAATGCAAGGTGATTACCTAAAAGCATGGCAGGGAGAGCAAAGCCAACCTGACATTACCAAATTTCACATACCATACAGGACCTGGAGGAGGCCACATATAAATTAGAAGCCTAGCATGGGCCTGAGTCTTGGCCACATGGCCTAGAGACCTGTCTAGGCTCTGGCCCATGCAGCCTGTAAAGGTGAAGAGCCTAAGAGGAACCATGTGGGTGATGGATCCTATCCTGGACCTAAAGCCCAGCCACATGCCATTAGATTCCTGCTACTGGGTCTGCTGCCTGACTACATGCAAGTTAGGCCTGGGGGGCAAGTGGAGAAACCATCTGGCTGCTGGCACAGGACAGCTAAAGAGGAAGATCAAAAACAATGTGTGTAAGCACACCACCCGGCAAAATTGCACACACTCTAACCCCGACGACCATCCTGAATCAGGCTTGATGTGTCCAACACCTGCCCAAAACCTTCCTGTCCAAGGCAAACACCCTGGGAAGCTGGCTGCTCAACTTGAACCTACAGCAGCAGTGCTAACTCCTCTTCTCTCTCTGGGCCCACTGAAGCCTGTCTGCAAAATTTCCCCCCTCCAGGTGTCAGGCTGCTGAGCTGATAGCATGGTGGTGCCACAACAGCTCTGGGTTGAAAGACATCTCTGTTTGGAGTGCAGGAGCATTGATTCAAGATCAACAGCAATAGCAGTTCAGTCAGTGAGAGGAATAGCCAAAGGCTTGCCTGATCAAACTGCTTCCACCTGGCTTGCTGGCTAAGTAGAAAAAGAGGCAGAGGAGGAGGAGGCACTGGCTTTTAAAACATTCAGCTCCATCCCCTGCACTCTTCTACCCAGAACAGAGCACTAGGATGCAGATATTGGCCTCTCATCATGGGAGACCAGCAAAATCGCCTCCTGCTGGCAATACTAGATGGTGTGACAAGGGGATCTGAAGTGTAGAAAAACACGCTCCCCTCTCATCCATCACCATCACTTTATATTTTGCCTTTTCCACAATGGGACATAAGACAGCTCATCCCTGTCTTTGTCCTTCAACATCCACCAGACAGCATGAGGCAGAACCACAAGGCATAAAATTAATCACTACATGAACTTTGTGATATTTCTCCTCCACCATGTACTGAAATGATATCCCTAAAACTGTAAAACTAACTTAAAAGTGACGTTACTGCTCATTAATTGAAATCATAATCTAAAATAGCTATATCCAGTTACTGGGGAAAGGAAAAAAAACACACACAAATGACTACTTTTCTATAATTAGTTATTTTCAAGTTCTGTTTCATAGAATGAGTACTGAAGAGATCTGGTGGTTATCCAGACAGGACAAATGTGTCAGGATTAGCTATTGCACTGTGAAGGTAGACCACTCTAATAAGTTCTACATAGTGTTCACTCTTTATTGAAAGCATATACATGCAGGGAAACCCACCAGAAGGTATGCCCCTGCCTCAAGAGACAAAGCACCTTCTACTTACACAGAAGAAAAAACAAGAGAAGTTTCCAGACCAAAGCAGAATGGATTAGACCAGGAGTGGGTAAAATGCAGGCCACTGTCTGCAAGTGGGCCCCTAGGGCCAATTTTTGCAAGGCCAGCAGTTTGTTCATAGCAAACACATTCTTCAAGCAGCCAAAGAGTTGGCTATATGCATAGACATCACCTGATAGCCAATATAGAAAGCAAATAGACTACATAATTGGAAGCAGAAGATGGAGAAGCTCCTTTCTGTCTCCAGACACAACCATGAGTAGACTGTTGCACAAACCATGACTAATATAAAAAATTAGAGTAAAGCTGAGGAAGACCACTAAACCAACCATCATGTCAAAATACAACCTGAAGAACATCCCAGTTGAATTTAAAGATAACGTAAAAAAAATCAGATCTGCACTGTTAAGCCTAATTGACCAGGGTCCAGAAGAACTCTTGACAGAAGCTGGGGACATTGTAAAGGAGGAATACAAAGAGACACTATCTGCAGCTTTCTGATGACAGCTGAAACTCTTCAAGAAGTTAAGAACAAATGACAAGTAAAAGTAAAAGGTGACAGAAATAGAGTCAGAACCCTGAATGCAACTGTTATTGACTTTAGAAGATGGGAACAAAAAAGGAAGAACAAGAAAACTCTTCCACAAGATCCAGGAAATCAAAGGGAAATTTAAACCAAAAGTGGAGACGCTATATGGCCACCAAAGGAACACATTACATGACCAAGTGCAAATAAAAAGCCAGTGGAAAAAATACGCTGAAGAACTATATAAAAGAGATGAAAGGATGACAAATTCATTCAAGGAAAAATGATTTGAAGATAAAACCAAAATTTTCAAAAGTAAGTGAAAGGTGCATTCAAAGCACTTGAGAGAAATAGATCACCAGGAATATCAATAGAGCTGGTTCAGGCTGCACAGACAGAATCTACTCTATTTCTAATTAAAATCTGTCAACAAATATGGAAAACAAAACAATGGTCCCCAGACTGGAAACAGTCCATATACATTCCAATCCCAAGAAAGGGGATATAAGGAATTGCAGTAACCACAGGAGCATTCCATTAATTACCCATGCAAGCAACATGATGCTCAAAATTCTACAACAAAGACATTTGCCATATATGGAGTGAGAAATACCACATCTCCAAACTGCATTCAGGAAAGAGAGGCACTACAGATCATATTGCAAAAATACATTGAAGCACATGAAAGAATTTCAGAAGAAATTCAGTCTGTGCTTTATAGATTATGACAAAGCCCTTTATTATGTAAATCATGAAAAACTATGGATTGTTTTCAAAGAAAGAGGTGTACCACGACAGATGAGGGCCCTGATGACAGCATTTGCTCAGGACAAAAGGCTACCACCAGGACAGAATATGGAGAAAGGGAATGGTTTCCTACTGGAGAGGGGATTAGGCAAGGTTGCATTTTATCACCCTGTTTAACTTGCATGCTGAACATTTCATATGTAAAGCAAGATTGGACTTGGAGGAAAGAGACATAAAAATTGGTGGAAGTCTTTGTTGTTTTCTCTTCAATGTTATTTTCTTTCTTCTTTTCTTTTCTTCTCTTCCTTTCCTTTCTTCCTTTTCTGCTTGAGTCTTTTCTGACAGCTTTCTTGGTCTCTTTTCTTTTCTTTTCTAGCTGGTACAGTATGTTTCCTTATTTCTGTTTTGTTACTGTCATTGGTTCCCTCCCCTTTTTGTTTGTTGGAGGAGAATTTATGTGTATGTTTATTTTATGTGAAAATTAATAAAAATAGCTTTTTTTAAACAATGATGGAAGGAACATCAACAATTTAAAATATGCAGATGACACCAATCTACTAGCAGAAGACAGTAAAGACTTGGCCTGATTACTGAAGAAAATCAAAGAAGAAAGTGTAAAGGCAGGTTTACAGTTGAACATTAAGAAAACAGAAATAATGACAGATTACATAACTTTAAAGTAGACAATGAAGACTTTTGAAATAGTTTAAGAATTTCCATATATTGGGTCAGTCAATCACATTGGAAGCTGCTGTCAAGAAATCAGAAGACTAAAACTTTGATGGGCAAGTATGAAGGAACTAGACAAGATCCTGAGGGGTAAAAATATATAATTGAATACTAAAGTTAGGATTGTCCATGCCATTATATTTCCAATTTCTATGTATGGTTATGAACAAAGAAGAAAGCCAATAGGAAGAAAATCAATTCATTTGAAATGTGGTCCTGGCAAAGAGTTCAATTGCTACCCTGAACTCTTAAAAAGACAAAGAGCAAATAAAGTCTGAACACTCCCTATAAACCAACACAACTAAACTGAGGCCATTTCCGCATAGTGTCACAATTCTGCAATTGGGATGCATTGGCATTGGTCCATGAGTCATGCTTTCACACAAACATTATCACAGTCCCACTGTCAACTCATCCCCACTCGTGTTGTGATCATGAGATATTAACTGAAAGGAAAAAATCCATTAAGTGTACATGACTGCACAATGCTCCCATCACCCATGGCCATGCAGAAGGGGCGGAAGTGCAATCACACACTTCCTTCCCCAGTACAGCACAGGAAAGAAGCTGGCTGCACTGCATAAGGCAGGTTCGTGTCGCTCGCTCACTGGATTAATCTTTAGGGAACTTTTGTTGGTGGAAAATACAAAAATGTTGACAAGGTTTTTTTTCATTAATATTTGAAGAACCAAAATAAAAAGTTAAGGAAAAGTGCTAGGTTGATTTTATAAGGATGATGTTTGGCCACTTATTGCTCTTAAACAGCATAGCTATTGGAATTTGGGTTCTTCAGCTCACAGAGGCTGCACAAATATTGCCCACTGATTTGCTATTTGTGCAGTTCCCAAGTCTGAAGAAGCTAGAGACCAACTCAGTCATTCAATATTTTAGTGTCAGTAGGTGGCAGTAAACTCCTCAGCACTCCATATGAATGCAAAGATTCCAAGAGAGCCTCAAGCTACATTCTGGTTGGTAAGGGTTGATTGATAGGACAAGCTTTCCTCACTTCTGCCTTTATAAAGAAAAGTACTGAGCAACAATCTAAAGAACAGTCACTCCATATACTTAGTTGCATCCTCCTTAGGAAAGCCTTCCAGCTCCAATATGTCTGCAAATTCAACATGACAGGAAATTTCTCTGTAGAAAAACATAGCCATTCCCACAGTGGAGGCCCTGTAGTGTTAGGCTTGTAGCACTGTCAAAAACATTCCTATCAGAGAACCATGAAAGAGGAAGAGCATCCTTGTTCTCAAAGGCACTTGGATAAATCTTGGGAGATCTTGCTTGTGTATCATTTGATTTCTCTACACTTGAGGGCTGAATTGAACTCAGGCAACAGAATGAGCTGAAAAACATTACACTTGAAATAATGTGCAAGCTCTTGTCTGTGGCATCAATTCTGTGATGTCTCCATTCATGTGGATACAATCACCACTTGAAGGTAGAGTTATCAAGTGATGGAAGTGAACAAGGGAATCCTTACTCACAGTGATAATTTACTGGTATATGCCATGACTGATACTCCACAGAAACTCTGAAATCTATTTGTGGGTACCTCTTTTTAGAATTGGTACATTATTGCCGAATTAATCATACTTGTGTTCTAATCAGTGTAAGTTTCATGCATGTAAGTTTAATGCACCACTGGTAATTTGCTGTTAAGTTTCCAGGAAAAGACCGAAAAGAATTTTCTTGCTTCAAACTTGTCAATCAACTGCTGATTGGGAATTCAATGAAATTATATTTGCCTTCATATGTTCAAGCAACTGGCTATATTGTCCTCCTCTCTGCCTCTAAATTCACAGTTGAGTGGGAAGAAAAAGCAGCCAAAGCTTTTCCTACATGATTCTTATCAGCATGACCCTTCAGCATCTCAGAGGGAGGGAGGGAAGAACCTAGAGAAGTGAACACCTAGTCACTATTATCAACATAAGTCTGTCACTACCAATATAACTTTTTTTCCATCAAAGTTGAGCATACCTTCAAATTCCCTCAGATTTTATCCAAACACAATATTTATCTGCAATTCCACAAGCAGGCCATTCACTGTTCATTAACAGGAATCACCAGCCACCTGTCAATGCCAGTTGAGGAGAGAAAGAAATCTGTGTCCTTCATGGCAGGATGCTGAGCTCAGTAAAGGCAACCTGAATCAATCTGCAGCTGTCGACTTGTATAGTGCTGACTGGGGTACCTGCCTGCCTTCACTGGCACTTCTCAGCAATTACAGTTGGCTCTCCACATTTGTGGGTTTAATTTTCATGGATTTGATTATTTGTAAATTTCTCCAACCCCTGCCCCCACCCCAACTTAGGTGCTTCTTTTCCAGAGGAATATTCCCTCTTGGCAGCTCCAATCAGTCTACGCTGCCCTTTAAAAACCCACTCCTAGTTCTCCTCCATCAGCAGCTCCCTGGCCAACTGAGGATGGCTCACAGCACAATTTCTCAATGACACAAACCCTCTCCTGATGCATCCCAATACCCGAGGAAAGAGATAAGTGACAGAAAGGAAGTACAGGGCCACCATCTCAACCCACCCCCTTTCCCTCTCTTTCCCTGACCTGGTCTCTCCCTCTTTCTTTTTTAAGAGGTAGGAGCCTGGTATGATATCACTTGGGTTGGCAATGAAGCTGAAGAAGGAAGAACTGAGCAGGCAGCAGAAGTAGCAAGATGAACTCCTATAGTGGCTGCCTGGTTGAAGCTGCTGGCTTTCCTTTGTAACTTACCAACAGTTTCACCTTTAACGAGAATTATTGTTCTTTCATTTTTTGCTGCTTTTTTATTGAAATAAATATAACTTAAGAAAATTCCACAGAACAAAATGCAGTCTGTCAGTATTCCTTAACAAAACATAAAAAAAAGTATTATTGTATCTGTCTATCTGTCTATCTACACACACACACACACACACACACACACACACACACACACACACACATATAAAGAATCAACATGATATAGTGATTTGAGCATTGGACTATGACCCTGGAGACCAGGGTTCAATTCCCTGCTCAGCCACAGAAACTCAGTGGGTGACCTTGGATGGGTCACACACACTCTCAGCCTCAGAAAATCCTGTGATAGGCTCACCTTAGGGTTGCCATAAGTTGGAAAACAAGTTGAAGGCACACAGCAACAACATTATGTATACTTTTTTTTTTTTGTAGCCTTTAAGATTTCTTTGTGAAGTCCAACAGGAGAACCAGGTGGACTAGATTACCTCTGTTTCTATTAATAAAAGAAGAAAGAAACCTATCTGTAACAAAGGAGTCATCATGGCATTCATTTCTTGAGTTGTGAACCTCTTATGTCAGCTTTTCCACGAGAACAAGAGGCCAAAACGTCTCATACCAACAGTCCAAATTGAAATTGTGTAGGCCTTTCCATTTTTGGGGCAATCACCATACTGCTGCTAGGGAAAAAAAAGACATCAGTGTTTTACTAATAAGATTTTCATTTTCTTTTATAAAGAAAGAGGGTAAACTCAGTGCTGGTAAAAGTGTGTTTTGTTTTGTTTTTTATTTTATTTTTTCCATTTCAATGAAAATCTCCACACAAAACCTTTGGACTTTTAGACAACACCAAATATGAAAGTACCTATAGAATTACAGTTTCTCCAATATTTGGCAGACACTTGCTTATTTATATAACTGAGTTTCAGTGGGTTACCTATACCACTGATAAATCATTTTCAAACATTATTTATGTATTTAGCTGAAATTGATTTTAACAGAAAGGCTTTCCATAGTGAGGACAATAATTATATTCTATTATCAACCCTAGATCATTTTGTCAGATTAGTTTTAAACCCATTACATTACCAGAAGTATTGCCAGTCAAGACAGTAGATTTTTGATGTTAATCCTGCAGATCCAGAGTTGTTTTGAAATACCAGTGACTCAAATTTAATTAATGAATGATTCATTAGAAGCTTTACTTCAGGATGTTCAAAATAGTTGTTCTGACTTTTGTAGTACCAGACAGACAGAGAGAAAATGATGGGGGAGCTCGACTCCAGTCTTGGGGTTTGGGGTATATCCACACAGCAGTTTGATAGTGCTTTAACTACATGGTTTCATTCAATAGAATCGTGGAAACCACCTTAGTGTGGTACTAGAATTCTCCGGTGTACTCTGCTGATTTAAAGCAGAGAATAATAAGCATCTCACAAAATTCCTGCCCCTAGGATTCCACAGAATGGAGCTGTTACCCCAAAATGTGGGTGACTCAGGGATCCACCTACAATCTCAGTACCTCCACATGACTGAGGGAATTAATTAGCTTAAAATTAGGAGGCCTGCGAGAAAGGATAACTTAACAAGATCTTTCCACCAATGTTTACAAGGTCACACAGGAAAGTACTAGTCAGAGATTCAAAAGTAAACTAAAAAGGTGTTTTACTGAGCAGAATTAACTGATGCATGCA
Organism: Iguana delicatissima; assembly: GCA_948472985.1. NCBI lineage: Eukaryota > Metazoa > Chordata > Lepidosauria > Squamata > Iguanidae > Iguana > Iguana delicatissima. The sequence goes on from CAOKZL010001062.1 coordinate 1,037,229, forward strand.
CACAAGATACAAACAGTCACACAAGAGCTATCTGAGGGATAAAGGGAGGAAAAATTATGGATAGCAAAGGAGAGTAGAAGAGTAGTGAAGAAGCAGTGAAGTGGCTTAGACTTGTGTGTCTAAGGGTAGTACACAACCAGAAATCAAAGCAACAGCATTGCCACCAGCAAGCAAAGAACTGCATATGACTACTCAAAGCCAAGGGTTTATATACTCTATTTACTTCCCTGAATGGGTATGAGTTAATTGCTTTCTAGCAGATTGGAAAAATAGGGGGTCTGGAATGGATTGATTGTTTCAATGTCTTTGTTGGGTGAGGTAACTGGGCAAAGTTTTGGTAGGAAATGCACATGGCAGGGGTCCTTGCCAGCTGCATCAGGGCTTGACTATTGTTTTCTGTGGCCAGTTGAGAGGATTAGCTTAGAGCCATTAAGCCAGGCCTTTCTGGCTAATTCTCAGTGAATTTATGACTTGACCATGCTGAGGTTACCTTTGACCTGCTTTCCAGCCAGTGTCCCTTCTCCACATGGCCTTTCAGTCATAAGTGTATATAATTTATATTTTATGCCAATTAAGTATATCTACCAATTAATATATTTTGCCAATTAAATCATATCAAAGTGTGTGGGTGTATGGCCTGGTAATAGAGCCATGACAGTTTAAGTACTATCAAAGTCCTGTAACTATATAAGGTAGAAACAGCTACACCTCAGTTAACGAAGTAGATATATCCCTAGGCATTACCTCTTCAAGAGAAAATTTGGTACCAGAGGCAGAAATGCCTTGTGAAGAATAGAAATAAGGTCATTTACCACAAAAAAGAAAATAAAAGAAAATAAACAAAAAACAACAACCAGCAGTTTGACCTGATTCAAAGTTTTTATTCAATGCTAACAAAATGCACATGTGAAGTGAACCTTGCAGAAATAAAGAAAAACATTTTGAAGCTTTCAGAAACCAATTGAAGGCTTCTTCTAAAATATACCCAAGGATGACTTTTTCTTTCACTAGCCTCCATTTTTCTTATGGTTTTCATTTTGGTACCGAAATTTATACATCTATGCTTTATTTAACATTCTGGAGATAATTGGTAAACCAGTCTTTATCTGCTCTCACCTCTTCTGTTTTGCTGTTCATTGGGGCAGATACTGCTTAAGTCACTTGCTGTAGTTATGCATACACAGCTGTAGTAAGATCTGCTAAAGCAGAATCCCATTCTTTACCAGCTCAAGATTTGTAGCATTGTTTACTGTGGACATGCTGCAATAATCCAACACCAAAAGTCTGTGTTTCTCCAGAACTCCTTCACCATCCTTTTAATGCTGAGGCTGCTCAAAAATTCTTTCACCTAGATACAGGATAAAGAAGAAAAGGGAAGGAGTCCAGAGTAAAAAAAAGATTTTGTATGAGGAAATTTGCATGCTCGCCTTCCAGGTAGCAGCAGCTTCCCATTGAAAAGGCAGCAGAAGGTACTAGTATCTCCCAGTTAGTACTGTTTCTCACGCCATTGTTAGAAGCCCTGAGCACAGCTACTACTTCTGCTGCCAAAGAGATTTAGGCCCTTTCTGCATCCTACCTTTCCCAAAATCATCTGGTGGGGATCCCAGCAACAGCTCTGTCAGGAGAGAAACATGACAGTAGTACTGGCTCCCTGCAGAGGGGAGTGTGATGGCCATGCCTCTTTCTTCCACAGCGCAGCTGGGTACTTTCCCAGGCTGCACTGGAGCAAGAAGCACAGACATCATGCTTCTGCAGCTTCTACAGGACAGGTAAGTGCAGGATGATGGTGCTATTACTTGTCATTGACCTGTCAATGTGATCATGCTGCTTGGAGATGGGAGAAAGTCGGCACCGCAACTGCATTATACAGAAGCATCATCACAGTCCCATTCTTCTCCGGTCCCCATTGCAGAATGGGAGGGTGCTGTGGAAAGGGCCTTTGAGTGTTATCAACACTACACTATAGTGCTTTAACTGCCATGGCTTCATCCTGATGAATCCTTGAATTTGTAGTTTGTTGTAGTTCACAGAAGTGGACCAGAACTCTCTAGAAATCTAAACACCCCTCACCAAACTACAGATTCCAGAATTCTGTAGGATGAAGCCATGCCACATTAAATTGGGACTAAAAGATAAATATAAACTCTTTTAGATCTGTTTTAACCTATTATTGCAGTTTAATATGTTTTTAGCTTATTTATTTAATTCTTTTAAATCATGTAACCTGCCTTAATGTTTTTTGTAAGCCACTCAGAGATCTTTTATCTAAGGTAGGGTATAAATATTTTAATAAATAAAGCAATAAATAAAAGATAGCCCTGACAAAGTTATTCTCTGGAAGATTTTGCTCTCAGGAGTACACACATCCCTTCCTTCTCCCTCCTCAGCTAATTTATATATCTGGAGGAACTGGAGGAAAATGTCTTAATCAAAGTCAAATGTATCCTTGTCTATGGCCATTTCTGCATGATGTCACTATCCTGCAATAGCAGCAGGTTGTTTCTGATCCAGGAGCTGTGCTACCACATGACATTGTTGCTACCCAGCTGCTACCCCATCCCCAAGAATTGCAAATACCATTATACCACTTGTAGAAAAAATCTGTTGAGAGCCTCTGTTACCCTGACTTCTGGGAGTCCCTCGGGGACACTTGGATTTGCTCCAAAAATGATGCAAAGACTGGGGAAATCAGAAGAGCACTGCTTAGCAAAATGGAGGGCAGGGCAACACTGTGAGATCTTTAACCCTATGTCTACGGAGTCAGACCACACAAGAGCCAGGTCAAATATCCAATTATCAGTAGTTTATTTAGCAGATTTGGCAAAACATCCACACACATACACACACACACACAGAGCACGTAAGTGCACAAGGACTAATGAGTTGGAAAGATAGGAAGATTGGTTGATACTGCACCTCATCCTGTAGTCCCTGGTGGGTGGGAAAAAGCAAGGCAAAAATGGCTCAGTGGGAAAGAATGCTGAGGGAAACTCTCGACTAGCAGAATGTCGGGGAGGAGGCTAGTCAAGCGTGGGAGTTCTCCAAAGACAGCCCCAAAAGGTGACTCAATTATAGTGCAAAGTATGCGTTGTGGGGGGCAGACCCTTTCCAGAAAAAGACAAATGGTAGAATCATGCAGATTAGGCAAAAGATTTTGATGGCAGTGTGATCAGGGATCAGGAAAAGGATAGCTGTGAGGATGGTACAATTATGGATTTGTTTGTAATCTTTCTGTTTTTCTGAATCAGAGTTATCAATCAAACAAAAACTCTTTCTTTGAATTTTCCAACAAATGGGTGTCAAATTTTAGCCAGTTTGTATGGCTTCGAATCATAGAATCATAGAATCATAGAAATGTAGAGTTGGAAGAGACCACAAGGGCCATCCAGTCCCACCCCCTGCCATGCAGGAAAACCCTCAAAGCACTCCCAACAAGTGGTCATCCAGCCTCCGCTTAAAAACCTCCAAAGAAGGAGGCTCCACCACACTCCGTGGCAACACATTCCACTGCTGGACAGCCCTGACTGTCAGGAAATTCTTCCTGAGGTTCAGGTGGAATCTCCCCTCCTGCAGCTTGTATCCATTGCTCCTTGTCCTGGTCTCAAGAGCAGGAGAAAACAAGCCCACTCCCTCCTCGACATGACATCCCTTCAAATATTTAAACATGGTTATCATGTCCCCTCTCAACCTTCTCTTCTGCAGACTAAACATACCCAGCTCTCTAAGTCTGTCCTCATAGGGCATGGCTTCCAGGCCCCTCACCATTTTGGTTGCCCTCCTCTGGACCTGCTCCAGCTTATCCATATCCTTCTTGAATTGGGGTGCCCAGAACTGGACTCAGTATTCAAGATGACATCTAACCAAAGCAGAATAAAGTTGTACCAATACCTTCCCTCGATCTAGACACCATACTCCTACTGATGCAACCAAGAATTGCGTTGGCTTTCTTGGCTGCCGCATCACACTGCTGACTCATGTTCAGCTTGTAGTCTATTAAGACTCCTAGATCCCTTTCACACGTACTGTTAGCCAGCCACGTGCCCCCCATCCTATATTTCTGCATACCATTTTTTCTGCCGAAGTGTAGGACCTTACATTTCTCTCTGTTGAAATTCATTTTGTTAGCCTTGACCCAGCTCTCCAATCTGTCCAGGTCCTTTTGAATTTTGATCCTGTCATCTGGCGTATTAGCAACCCCTCCCAATTTGGTGTCATCTGCAAATTTGATCAGCGTGCCCTCTATTCCTTCATCCAAGTCATTAATGAAGATATTGAACAGCACCGGGCCCCGGACAGAACCCTGTGGCACCCCGCTAGTCACTTCTCTCCAGGATGAGAATCTGCCATTGGTGACCACCCTTTGGGTACGGTCAGTCAACCAGTTACAAATCCACCTGACAGTAGCCCTGTGCAGTCCACATCTTACTAGCTTCTTTGCAAGAATGTCATGGGGAACTTTGTCAAAGGCCTTACTGAAATCAAGATATACTATGTCCACAGCATTCCCTTCATCTATCAAGCAAGTAACTCTATCATAAATTAATGTTTTTTGTAAGCCACTCAGAGATCTTTTATCTAGGGTGGGTTATAAATATTTTAATAAATAAAGCAATAAATAAAAGATAGCCCTGACATTTATGATAGGCTTGGTTTTCCATAGGATATGCAAACCACAAGGGTTTTTGCTCTTCTCTGGAGATGCCTTTTGTTCTTGCAAGAGCATTAAGTTGAACTCAACCATGCTCTGGGATCATCTCTGCCCTGTTTTTCCAGTCAGTTCCTCTTCCACATAGTCTTATGTAGTCAGTGTGTATGATTTCTATTTTATGGCAATTAAACCTATCTGCCAATATATATATACACAATATATATATATATATATAAACCATATATCATACACAGTATACACACACACACACACACACACACATATTGCCAATTAGACTATCAGAACAGTGGAGTTACACCTCCTTTAGCACTTCAGTCCCATCAGAGTGCAGTACTGTAATGGCACTTGATAGCGCTTCCTGTCCTTGTGGATCCAGAAGTAGGCAGGGTGGGTAGGGGGTGTCCAGCTCATCCTTCCCTCAGTAACTCCCACCGCGTGGTAACTTCAAAAGCTATCACCTCTCTATGTTTACTTTAAATTTCTCCTTTGAGTTAAAACTTTTCATTTTTTTTTAAAAAATATTTTTATGCATTATAGTGTAAAATTGCAATTAGTGTACTGACGTGCCATGTTGTTAGAACACTGCTGTGCTAGTACAGCTTCCAAAAAACCCCCCACAACCAATCAGGAGCTGTGCAGCATGATAAAGATGAGAAAAGGGAGTGGCCAATGATGCTGTAGTGCAAAAGGAACACTGTGGCAATACCGCTACTCATCTGCTTAAGGCAAAAGGGTGCAAAAGTGTTCCTAACCTGGCAGGATCACGGAAATGGCCACGATGGGACTGTAACGGAACAAGGCTCTATTGAGGTATGGTGCAGAAAGGGCTCTCACCAACCTGTTCCTCTGACCCACCAAATCAGTATTAAAGCTTCAGGAAAATCCAGATTTGTTTAAGGGCAATTCAAGGGATGTTTGCTGTACTTCAGACAAATCCCAAATCACTTCAGAGTTTGTTTATATCTGCTGCACATTCTGAAGGGAAACTGTGCAGAGATTTACTCTGCACTAAACTACAATTTGTGATTATAATTTATACTGGAAAGCAGCTAATGTATATTCACATAACTGCTTTAAATAAATCAATGTGAACTGAGTTTTGTGAAATTTTACCTGTTTACAGGCAGTTTTGCATTTTGATCATCTCAGCATCAAAATACAGGCCTCAAAAGGAATTTTTATGCACTTGTGGCTGAACTACAGTAAACAAAGCCAAATCCCAAATTACCAAGGATGTGTTAATTTTTTTAGTGCTGTTGGGAGAAAGAGTTAAAATTAGGAACTAACTCTGTACATTTGCAGCTCACATGCTTTGCCTCCACAACCCCTGCTTTGGCTAAAAGATAATCAGTATGTTTTGTTGAATAACCAGCATATTTCCTAACATAGCTGGAGAGCATTTCATAATAGTGCTCATTCATTATATTTTAAAAAATACAGGCAAAACACCAAAGCTCTGCATTCTTACATCATTTCGATGAGCGTTTCAGAATTAAATGGCAATCATGAGACCGGCAGCCTACACATGGAGGAAGTGGTTTCCTCAGGCTTGCCAGATTAAAGAGTGACATCACATTATCTTCGTCAATGCTGATTACAGTTCTTCGATAACAAGCAAATATGGAAAACAGTGTTCCTGTGTCATATGGTCAGTCTTTGCTTTCCGCTCATTCCCCCCCCCCCTTTTAATGTACCAGTTCTAATCTTAAAAGTTGTCTCTCTGGAAATCCTGCAATAAGCAACTACCAGAGCCTAGGCCTGAAATACAGAGGAACTGTAGAATGCTCTCTTTTCTCAGTTCAGAGATTCACACTTCTCTTGTGGCTGGCTTATGCCACAGACTGAGGAAAAGTAAAGAATGTAATTGTGGGTTTCCCCTTTCCTTCAAACAGAACTCTACGTATATTAATGCCATTTTACTGTGATTTCACACTTGTATTGTAGTTGTAGAGAGGAGAAGGCATTGTCTTTGTGCAAATATCTTTGTTTTTCATACAAATATGAAGGGCTTTTTTCCCTTATCTTAATATGAAGGGCATTTAAGCTATTAGAGGATGGATTTCTTTTACTGAATCTTTACATTTTCTGAATGGTTCAGTTTTGTCAGACTAAGCCATTTCACTTTAACATTTTAAGAATGGCTTTATGCAAAAAAGTAATATTAGGGAACATGAAGTGAGAAGGGTCATCCTTTCTTCTTCTATTTCAGATCATATGTGACTATGGCCATTTCTGCACTACACAGTTATAGTGCTATTATTTCACTTTTAACATCCTGTGGAATTCTGTGGTTTGTAGTTTACTGAGGCCAAATTGCTCTCTGGCATAGAATTCTAAATGCTTCCCCCTGAACTGCAAACCCCAGGATTCCATAGGATGTTGACAGTGGAATAATAGCACTATAACAGTGTAGTGCAGAAATGGCCTCAGTCTCTGGCCAGCAGTTCTACAAATAGTTGTTACTGTATATGTTTTTGTAACTCTGTTACTGTCTATTAACAATGAAATGGTCTCTGTGTTCATATTGACCCCAAAGGCTCAGATCCTTTTGTTTAACAAAATATGCTCAATTTACATTAATAATATTCCTACAATAGACTCCATCTTGGCTTTTACCTGGGCAGGCAACTTACAAACAAGAATTAAGAAGGTTTGGAGTGTGGACAACTTATAGAGACTTTTTAAGACAAATTGGAAATTTCTATCAATTAAAGGGAAGGCAAAAGTTGCTAGAAGGAATTGATGTCCAATGGCTCCCATATCTACAAATAACAGAAAGTTTTAAAACTGATATGGAGACTGGTGTCATATGACTTTGAAATGAATTTGAAAACTATCTATTGAAAGGGGAAAACATCCAATTGGCAACTTCTATGGAATGTTATTGAAATTTAACTAAGAAGAAGAAACAATCCAGGAAAGTATGAAAAAATGGGGAAAAGATTTGGATTATAATATTCCTTTGGAAGATTGGGAAAAATATGGAAATGGAATAGTGTGTACAGAAGATCTTTTGACTTAAAACAAAACTTTATCAAAATGATATACAGATGGTACCTTTCCACAGACAGAATCACTAAAATATATAAAGATATGAATAATCATTGCTGGAAATGTGAAAAAAAATGGAGCTTTCTTTCATATGTGATGAGGCTGTGATAGAGCCAAAAATTTTTGGTATAGGATCAGAGCTAAGATGCAACAAATTTTAAAGATTAAAATTGGTCTGAAACCAGAAACTTTCTTGTTAAGTCTTTACAAACTTGACAAAAGGGATGATAATGAGGTAGGAAGACTTGCCAGGCTTATGGTAACAGCTGACAGAATAGTTTTTGCAAGACATTGGAAATGAGGCCACTTCCACACTACACTGTTACAGTGCTATTATTCCACTTTCAACATCCTCTGGAATTCTGGGGTTTTTAGTTCACTGAGGCTAAAGAGCTCTCTGGCTGAGAATTCTAAATGCCCCTCCCTAAACTGCAACCCCCAGAAATCCACAGGACGTTTAGTGGAATAATAGCACTATAACAGTGTAGTGCAGAAATGGCCTTAGTTACCATTCCTACTGAACAAGAATGGATGAGCAAACTTCTAGACATAAAAGAAATAGACAAACTTACTTACATCTTAGATGGCAAAGCAAAGAGCAAATTCTCCAAAGTCTGGGAAAAATTCAAGGAGTTTTTACAATCTAAAACTGACAAACAAAGTGTAATCAGTTTTGATAATTAACTATTCATTTATAAGAGTTTTGGTCATTGGTATTTGGATTAACTTCTGGTTTTGCTGTAATGAGGGAAAGGATGCTAATTTGATAATTCTATTTAATTGTGTTTTTGTAATATGTGTATATTATAAAGGAAGGAAGATAGCACATATATTTTCTGCTCTTATTTAGAAACCTTTTCAATGCTGATACTTTTGAGAATGTGGAATTCTGGGGTTTGTAGTTTAGGGAGGAACATTTAGAATTCTCAGTCAGAGAGCTCTCTGGCCTCAGTAAACTATAAACCCCAGATTTCCACAGGATATTGAAAGTGGAATAATAGCACTATAACAGTGTAGTGCAGAAAGGCCCTTAGTCTATGAAGCTTCCTAGGACTTGTGGAGAAAAACAGGTGTCTGTTGAGGGATTTTGCTTTCAGGGATGCAGCGATATAATTTATAGGGGGGGGAATCTCTCTAGCATCCCCCCCCCCAAAAAAAACAACCCACAAGCAAACTTTAAGAGCACATGGCATCACTTTATTGAAGGTACTGTGAGAAATCTTTCCTGAGTATGACAGAAACTGTGGTCTTCCTGTTGGGTTCCCAAGGTAGAATTAAAAGACCACACAGCTGAGCCAGACAGCTTGGATTTATTAGTATTGGACAGATGAGGGAGTCTGCCGGTTACCCAATGAAACATGAAGTATTATGTATGTTGACAGCATGTAAACATCCAGTTTTCATGCTGTTAAAAGGGTATTGCAAGGGCTTGATTTGATATATACATGCACACACACACATACACGCACACACGTGTATACACACACACACACACACACATATACATCCGCGCACGCGCACACACACACACACATCCCTGGTATTTGTTTTTGCTTCTTTCCAATTAGAAGTTATTTTACATAATGTTTTCTTAAATACTGTACTACAAATCAAGAACAGTTTATTTCAAAATTTCTTTACTTGCCAGTGTTATGCAGAGAGGCAAATCAAACATGATTCTTCATGCGTCAAGTATTACCATGGTGACTTCAGAAATGTATGACAGACATTTTAATTAAGATAAGAAAGCTACCATTAGCCCCCTTATAAAATATTCAATGACACTAGGATCAGCTAGAGTAGAAGTTGGGGCCAAAATCCAGGGCCCAGGAGGTCCGCAAAGGGCCATACAGAGCATGGCAGATGATGAAGCCAGTAGCAAACAGGGCCAGTGTGCCTCTGGGAACTAAGAATTATGAAGCTGTACCATTATCAATTGTAGCTGCTAGAAATCAGCAAGGGGAGAATGGATGTCTTCTTCATGCTCTGCTTCTGGGTTTTGAAGAAGGAGGGGGAGGGGGAAGGGAGGAAAGAAGAAGAGAAAAGAAAAAGAAAACGGATTGGTCTTTGTGTGAGACAGAATGCTGAATTACGTGGGCAGCTGGTCTGATTCAGCAGAACTGTAAACTGTTTTCCCATCTGAATATCTGAGGGTAGCTACATATTTAACACATCAAAACATAAAGCAGGCAAGAGGAAGGAGGGAGATATGGAACTGATATGTTAAGAAATACAGAAGGCACTTAACTGTGGTTGATTTCCATCTTGTCTTATAAATACATATCATCATCATCATCATCATCATCATCATCACCAGCACCAGCACCATCATCACCACTACCACTAGCTGCTGCGGCTGCTTCTGCTGCTGTCAGTTATTAACCCTGTACATTTAATTGATATGGTATATACCATGACAGCATAAATTAAAAAGTAGTGAAAGAAAACAAAGAAATGGCTTAGAACTTCCTCTCGTGTTAACTTGCTTGTTCTTTAAGCAGTTCAGCCCAAGCTTTTCTCAATTACTGAAAATCAAAGGTACACATATGATCTGTGAAGGAGCTTTCTTGATAGCAATACTTTAATTCTACAATGTCCTCCCCAAAGGGGTGTCCCTTTGGACACCAAACACCCATTTTAGTAGATTCTACTGCTTCATCTGATGAAATTTGAGCTTATGTTTTTTTTATGTCTTTTTATATTTATTTGTGCTGTATGTCATACTGCAATCCACGATAATGAGGCATGGCATAACAAGGGGATAATAAAGACGAATAAATGCATTCAACTGGTGATTAAGAGTGGAGTTAGAGAGCTGAAAGATTATTACTACAACACAATGAAAATGTTTGAAAAGCTGACTTACTGAACCTAGTTTGATTGAAACTTACTCATACTTACAGTAAATTTCACTGAAATAAATGAAACAATTTAGTCACAACTATCTTGAACCCCACTGCTATCACTGAGTCTACTATGACTGAATCCAGGCCTATGGGATTTATTTCTGAGTAAACAAGGTACACCTGGAAATATTCCTACTACCAATTTTGATGTAATTTCCTGGATTTTGCAGGAATAAACATGCACAATGCAAGCATGTTCAATGTGAGTGTAACAACAATTTGAGATTTCTGCTTCTACTATCTCTTCTATAGATATAACCCCAGTCTCACCATGGTTTGCCATAACTGCAGTTTGTCAATGTCCAAATCAGCTAATACATCAAGCAGTGGTAGTGGTAGCCAGGAATTGCTTCCAAGAGTTTGTGAGTTGTATCTTAGGAAACCTAAGGTACTCTTCATCTGATCTGGGGCCATTTTTGCACTAGACTGTTATAGTGCTATTATTCCACCTTTGAGGCCCCTCCTTAAACTGCAAACCCCAGGATTCAATAGGATGTTGAAAGTGGAATAATAGCCCTATAACAGTATATAACAGTATAGTGCGGAAATGGCCTTGATATCAAGGCAAGTGGTGATTAATTAACAGAAGACCACAACATGTTCCCAAAAGAGAGTTTGAAGATAATGGATTCCATGAAATCTGAACTGGGTTATAATGCATTATCCAGCTAAAATGTCGCTTTCATTTCCCAGCATCTGATTAAACACACACACACACACACACACACACACACACACAGAGCGCTGTCCAAAATGAAATTTTGATTTGTTGGGAATGAGAATTCCCTTATTCCTATCAAATTTGGATTTGATGGGAATAAGTTGGAACAACTTTCGATAAATCTGTAATTATGTTCCAGTAGTCCTACTACTAGCCACAGGCAGAAACTCTTTAGAATGTAACTCCTAGAATCCACCAGCCAACACAGCTAGTGTAATCCCCAAAAATAACTTTTATCGATGTTGGGAGAGAAAGAAAAATGTACACAATCAGCACACTGAATACTGAGTTTTCCTGTCAGAGGTAGTTTGTATTATTATTTGTATTATTATCTTTTATTTTTTTTAAAAAGTTCTATTAGAGTTCTGGAAGCTTTTATGGGTTTAATCACTAATGTAGAACAGTCAATTGTAGCACCTGAGGACACATTTTAACTGGAGCAGTATCACTTTTTGAAGCAATGTTGATATAGACGTATCACAATTATAAGAGGGAAATTTACAACAATAACTAGTAGTTTTATATGTTAATATGTGTCTTGTTTTACACTCTTTTTTTCAGTAAAATATCCCCAAAAGGCACTCAAACAAGGTATTGAGTACTATAGGACTTTGCCCCTGCATCTCTTGAGAGACTAGTATCAATACATGAGTTAAATGGATATGTAGTTTGTTCATGAACAAATCCTGGCTAGCATATGGATAGCTGATGTCATTCAGAGTTTGGGTTTTTAACATATATAACAGGTACATTTACAAAACACACACACACGCATTTTTGGTGTGTTGGAGATCTAGCTCTAAATACTGAATGGTCTCACAGCACTACAGCTCTATCGATACTTGTGGTAATTTTAGTTATAATGGTTGCAAAACATAGGAAGCCAAATGTGGGAATGTGAATGTGGGCCAGCTGTCTTGCCCAATGCAACAAGATGACCTGAGTGGCTTTGAATCAAGCAGCCCCACAGGGCAGTAGGAGAAGGAAGAAATGTCTGAAGAGCAAGGTTTGTTTGTTTGAGAGTTGCCACTAATGATGGGAGAGAGATGGGATTTGGGCTTTGCCTGAGGCAGCAAAATGGTATGAATTCACTCTACTTGGGTATCACTTCACTCAGTCCGTAAAATACAATTCAGTTTAAATGTTTAAGGCAGCAATCCTATGAGGGCTTGGAAAAGCTAGTTTTAGACTTTGGTTCCCAAAATTCCATCGTCTATATGGCCATGACCATAGTGGCTGGAAGACTGAGTGTTATAATCCAAAAAGTAACATTTCCAGATTCCTGTCACTACCCTCCTTTCTTGGAAGGAAGCCTCCCAGAATTCAGTGGAACTGACTTCTAAAAAAATGTTTCTAGGAGTGTATGGTAAGCAAGTTTAAACATATCAGGTTTATATTTTTATTGAGGTTTTCTTTTTGCTGTTTCACATTGATTTATCATGCCCTACTACCAAATGCCTGGGGTTAGCAACTGGCCACTAGCCACTCATCAACAATTGCCCTCTCCATGACACTTCCAGTTACATGTGTGAGTTGAGAACATATGACAAAATCCTTCATTCTTTTTTTTTATTTGCTATATATTTTAAATCTTTGCAGTGTTGAACATTCTGCAATAATTCAATGTACTTTTTCCCCATGAACCTATGAGACACTGGGTTGGGGATATATATTGCATCTATAGGTGGTTAATCTGTGTACAATTAACATGTTTTCATAAGTTTTCATTGTGTTTCATTTTTCTTTCATATATTCTCTTTCAAAGCACTCTCCTCACCCCCTCATTTCTTTTCACCAAGTCCAAGTTGGGATTTATAGCACTGAATATGAAACAACAGCCTTTTCTGTTTCCATTGCGCATTGCATATAATGCGTAGACCTTGAATGATAAAGGAAAACAACCTTTATTCCTTCATACTATGAATATCAGAAGACAGAAATGTTGTCTTTGTGCTTTGCAGCAACTACTGTTCAGAACTGTTATGTACGCTTGTGGTCTACTCCAGCAGCTCAGCAACACAGATCCTTCAAAAAGTGTCTTGGTTAAGAATGCTCCCATTTATTAAAAAACTGTATCACATTGATTCACGTTTAAACCACCGTAGCTAGTTACATTATTTCTTGGAAATATTCCTTTTCTTCTGGTGACATCTGTATCATCATCATCATCACTTATATTCCACCACTTTCCAAAGGATCTTGATAAAGTAGGAAAATTGAGTGGAAATTAATAAAATGAATTTCAACAGAGACAATCACAAAATTCTACATTTAGGCCAAAAATACTTGGCAGTACTAAAAGTGAAAAGGACCTTGGGATTATTGTTAATTATAAGTTAAGTATGAGCCAGCAGGGTGATACTGCATCAAAGAACACCAATACTGTTTTAGTCTGCATCATGGAAGCATAGTTTCCAAGTCCAGAGAAGTATTAGTCTCACTATATTCTGCACTGGTCACACCTCATCTGGAGTAGTGCATTCAGTTCTGGGAATCTAATCTTAAGGATACAGGCAAGTTGGAGTGAGTTCAGGGAAGGGCAAGAAGGATGATAAGATGTATGGATAACAAAATATATGAGGAAAGGTTGAAGGAGTTGAGTATATTCAGCTTAGTGAAGAGAAGACTGTGAGGTGACATGACTGCACTCAACGGCTGTCAAAGAGAGGAGGATGCTGATTTGTTCCCTGCTATTCCAGAGCATAGGACCAGATCTAATGGTTTTAAGTTACAGGAGGGAAAATTTTGATTGAACCCTGAAAAGAAGTTCTTGACAGTAAGAGTACTTCATCAGTGCAGCTGTTAACCTGTTTACTGGGGGTCCCGTGAGGGACTCCAAACGTGCTCAAATATTGGTGGGGAAAATTAGCTCAGAGCACAAGTTAGCAAAACAAGAGGAAGGGCAATGCAGCAGAATCTTTAACCCAATGTCTACGGGGTCAGGCCAAGCCAAGAAGCACACCAGTTGTGAAATAACAACTTTGAATTTTATTAAATACAGGCAAACGGTGTATGCAACACACTCACACAAGTAACTATAGAAAATAAAGGTGTTAGCAGTATAGAAGGATTTTGAGAGGGATTGTTGAAGTGGGAGATACTACACCTGTCCGAAGCCCGGGGTTGATCAACGAAGAGGTCCGTAGATGCACAGTCTCAGACGGAGACCGAGAGGACAGCTCAGCGGATGCAGCGGCAGCAAGGTGGGGTGGAAGTACAGAGTGATCTGAGGAAGCTCTTGGAACTGGGGGTTTTTGTAGGGAAAATATGACCGTAGGCTAGTCAGTACTTTGGGAAGAACAACGAGGTTTGGGCGCAAGACAATGTCTCCGAAAGGTCAGAATTTGGCATGATTGAATTAAGTCCGAATCGACAATGGAATGGCCAGTATGCAGATGCAGCGCACTTGACAGCCAAGCGTCTAGCTCATCAAGTTACCTGCTCGGGGCAGGGGGCTCTTTGTATTAGCGTGCATCTTTAATGAGGTGTTTGTCTAGGGAGGTCTCCTAAAGCAAGATCTGGCTGAGTCTGGCTTGCCTAGGTGGAGAATGGAATGTTCAGCAGTTAGTGGCCATGCCTAGCTTTGTGCTTGTTTGGGGGTCTCACAAACACTTGGCCGAGGGTGGCAAAATGGGGCCAAATTGTGATATCAAACAATATCTAATATCTTCCAAAGTAAGGCTAGTAAACGGTAATAACACAGCCTGTTGCCTAAAGAGGTGGTAAGGTCTCCTTCTATGGACATCTTCAGAAGGAGCTACCTGCTGGGGATGCTCTAGCTAGAATTCCTGAGCTGGGGCTTGGATTTGATTGCCCTTCCAACCCTATGATTCTATGATTTCCAAAACTGGAACTCAAGGCAGCTTACAAAGTAAAATATTATAACATGACAAAAAGTAAATATCAAAATGGAATTAAATTATTCACCATGTTAAAACAATTTAAAACATAAACTTTTTTTAAAGAAAGTTTAAACAGTACAATTTAAAACTATACAGCACCTTCTTACATCTTTTCCTTAAGCCCTAAGTTCTAAAAGCCTGTCTGAATAAAAAGTCTTCATCTGCTCACAGAAGGACAGCAAGAAGAGGTCCATTCTAGCTTCCCTAGGGATGGCGTGAAGGAGAAGTCCTGAGAAGAATTTCTCTCATATTCCTAATAGCCATACTTGTGAAGTATATATAATTTTTTCACATACTCTTTAAATTGTTTCATTTCTCTCCAAGTGGGAGTCGTTAGGGACATGAATAATCCTGAGTGATGGCCTGTGGGAGTGCACTATTGACACTGTCCATCTTTTCCCTATCTCTAGATATTGCCCACCCCATCTTTGACTAGATATGTCTTCAGGAAGGTGTCCCCTTCCTGAGTGTCTGCCTGTATACACGTATATACTCAATCCATTTGCTTGGTCTTTGCTTCCTGCTCCTCAGTGGAGCCAGGGACAGACTGGCCAGTTTGGTTTACCAGAGAGAAGATCCATTGTTGCTTTTCTCTGTTTCAAGGTGAAGTCAGTGTATGCACGCAAAAGATTCCCCCGTTTTCCCTTTCAGTGCCTTTCTTTACAGCAGGGGGAGTTGCTCAGCCTTTCCTGTTCTGCTTTCTAGAAGCCACCTCCACAAAGGGATTGTTCCCACAGAAGAGTCCCTTGAGGGGAAAGCAGCCCCCTGTCTAAATAAAGAGATGGTATAGAGCAGTGGTTCTTATCCTGGAGTCTGTGGACCTCTCACAGGAGATCCACAAAGCCATGATGCTGGACACCACAAGCAGCGGCAGCAACAGCAGTATGTATTGGGAGGGGGGGGGTGCTCATTTGCAAACAAGGGAGCAGTTTGGGCATATGAGCAAACCTGCCACCATGTCCCCTTTGTTAGGAACATTACAGGAGGGGTGTGTGGGTGCCAAGGGACATGGCAGCAGCTGCATGCATGAGCCCAAATTGCTCCCTCATTTGCAAACAAGGCAGCAGTTTCAGCACCCCCACACACCTCACTACCATGTCCCTGATGAAAGGGACATGGTGATAGATCTACCTGAGGTCAACCAGTAGGTTTCCATGGCTGAGTGGGGATTCAAACCCTGCTCTCCAGAGTCATAGTTTGCATGCACACACACTTCCGCCACATCCATTTCATCAGGGATATGGCAGCCAGGGAAGTGCAGGCACCAAAAGTGCTCCATCATTTGCAAATGAGGGAGCAGTTTGGATGCACACACATGCCTGCTGCCATGTCCCTCAGCATCCATATCCCCTGCTTCCATGTTCCTGACAAAAGGGACACGGCGGCAGGTGTGCGCACATGTACAAAATATGATTCTGGAGACCAGTGTTTGAATCTCCACAGTCATGGAAACCCAGTGGAGGACCTCAGGCAAATCACATTCTCTCAGCCTCAAAGAAAGGCAAAGGTGACAATTCTTGCAAAGAAAAAATTCAAAATAAGTTTGCCTTGGGGTGCCATAAATCAGTTTTCAAAGGGGAGAGACATGATAGCTAGAAATAATCTCCCACCTGTCAGCTGCACTTTGGTGTTGTGTGCCTTCAAGTCACTTTTGATTTATGGTAACCCTAAAGCAAACCTATCACAGGCTTTTTTTTTTTGCAAGATTTGTTCAGAGGGAGTTTGCCTTTGCCTTCCTCTGAGGCTGAGAGAATGTGACTTGCCCAAGGTCACCCAGTGTCTGAGCAGGGATTTGAATACTAGCTTCCAGAAGCTCATAGTAAATAAATAAATATTTGAATATTTAAATAAACATTTGAATATTTAAATCTTGAGTTAAGTCCCTGAGGGTCCCTGACACAAATTATATTTACAGGGGGTACACGGTAAAGAAAACGTTAAGAATCACTTGTCTAGTTCATTTGCAGAGGTACGACCAAAGATAATGTTTTCATGGTGCTCTACATATACTACTACATGAGTCCTCACCACTGCACATGTAACAAAATAAACATCCTGAGAGGTGATCTTGACCCCAAGGAACTCACTTTTCTTAGCAGATTTATTGCTTCCACTTTATTGCTTTCACTGACCACCATAAAGATCTGAAGGACCTGTATCACTTCACACAGCCTTTTGAAAATTTAAGCTAAGGATCATGACTTGCATCTTTCTCGATTCTGTTACATTCTGTTCCACTCCCACAACCGTATAAATGTGCTTAATAACTTGAAGTTTTAATGCCACTCTGTAGTGTGTTCAGCAGCGAAGCTTGGAGTGCGTGGAGAGAGAGAGGGAGGGGGCATGGCCATGGCATGTGGGGCATGGCCATGGTGTGCGGGGGGGGGGCATAGCTACAAGCTGGGATGCCCCAAAAATATTGCCACCCAGGGCAAACTGCCCCCATCACCCCCCTATCACTACTCAACTGAGTGCTTTTGAAGAAGTGGACTGATATCTATGAAAGCTCATGCTAAAATAAAGACATTCTTCCCTCCCTTCCTTTTTTCCTTTCTATGCTGCAACAGACTAACATGGCTTCTTCTTTGAAAACTTTGCCCCATTGTCATCCAGCAGAAAGAAAAGTTCAAGTGAAGAGCAGAATTTCACTATAGGGCCTCAACTGTATAAATACTCTGAAAATGCACACTTAAAAAAATACAATTGGATTATTCTAGAAGTTTGTTAAGTGGTTGACCAGAACTGGGCTCCACACCAACCACCAAACTGGAAGATGGCAAGTACTTCAGGAAATCCACACCTGTTTGGAAGCTCTCCTCAACTGGATTTTCCTCAGCTTGGACATAAAAAGAAAATTCGAGGGTAAAGCATAGATAAGATGTAACTCAGTATAACTGAAGCGTGCGCACACACACGCACGCACGCATGCACCCTGGAACCAAGAAATTTCTAAAAGAATTGAGTTATGAATTACTTGTAGTTTTAGACACTACACTATTGCTCTTCCCAACTAAAGTGTGAGCATCTGAAGAGGAGAGACACCAAAGAGGACAGCAGGTTCCTGACTGCTTTGAACTTTTCCATGGACGTAATACTCTTCAGAGGGATACATGGAGAGAAGCGATGAAGGTGAGAGCAGGATTAACATTTAAGGTTTTTTATTAATGGCTCAGACTAGTATTGACAGCAGATGGACAGTTTCGTCTGCAGACCTCTACTTTATGAAGTGCATGGATTCCTACATATTAAAGAGAAATAGAAACCTTATGAAACATTTCACCACTGATGCTTATAACAAGGTGTTGGAGATTATGAACACAACCCACTAGGAAGTATTTGTGTATGAGCATCTTCTCAACAGAGCAGCCATGCAAAAGCTGTGGGACACTTGGTGCTCAGTTCAATGAGGCTTGTATAGGAGTACTTCCTGGGGGATTCTGGTCTATTTTTTAAAAAAGTAAATCCTGATAGTAAATTCAGTCTCTTCCTCTCCTTTCAATGATCATGTTTGCAGCACTGCTGTCATCATGTTGCCCTGTTTAAGATTCCACAGTTAATGTAGCCAACTCTAGCTGGGCAGGAAAAGAAGTTGTGTGGAATCAAGTGAAAGAAATTGGTATCTTATATAAAGCATTACAAAACAATCAGGAAATAAGCTTTACATGCCTGATTTGAAGGGAAGATCTGTTTTGGCTTAACTTCTTTTCCCTAAGGAATAGGGCAAGAATATCAAACTATCATCAGTAGTTTTGGATGAAACCACACAACTAGGATAAAGATGGACACATTACTGTAACAGCAGTCACAATGTGTTCTTCACATACATGTTAGTAAGGTGAACATACATACAAAAGTGTATACTGTAAATTGTACAGTGGCCCCTCCGCTTTCACGAGGATTCTGGACACAGAACCTTCGTAAAAATGGAAAATTCACAAATAACTCCCACACACACTCCCACTCCCATTCCCTTCTAGGGCTCCCCCCTCCCATTCTCTTGCCTTTTGCCCTGGCATGCATGCCTTCCTTCTCCATGCCTGGGCAAGAGGCAAAGAAATTAGGGGGAAGCATGCATTTGCCTTCTATCTCTGTGTAGTGCTCCCCCTCTCTTTCCCTCAGCACACGTTCTCTATGCCTGGGTCAAAGGAAAAGGAATGGGGGGAAAGACATGTGCACACCTGTCATTCTGCTGCTCTTTGTCTTGGCATGTGTTCTCCAAATCTGAACAAAAGGCAGGGGAATGGGGGTGGGAAAGGCACGTGCACACCTTCCTTCTCCACACATGGTGCTCCCCCTTCCCCTTCCCTTGCCTTTTGCTTGAGTGTGAATATGGAAGGCAGGTGTGCCAGGGCAAAAGGCAAGGGAATGGGAGGAGGAGAATGGGGACAGGCATACACGCCTTGTGAATAATCAGATTTGCAAAGGTGAAACTCAAGAATGTGGAAACTCAAGAATGTGTATACATTCCAGCTAATTGAAAAATTATTAACCATTGTTCTGGCATTTTCCTTCATGCATCAAAAAGATTATTTTCCTTGAAAAAGATATTGTAAACGCTACTTGTATATTTGTATATTGTATGTATCTTCCCCTCAATATTTTCATTTTCCATTAACCATTGGCTTTTCCCTGATCCAAACTGACCATCCCAGGAATAAAATAAGTGTTTCTTTTCTGAGGTCATCAAAGATATAAAAATTGTATGTATGTAATAAGTGTAGCAAATGTATTTTCATACTGGCCTCCATGCTCTAAAAATGTTATGCCTGTCTTCCTCATTGTTTAGAGGAGCTGCACTTCAACTACGCTAAAATTATAGAAGAAAGTGATGAGTCATGCTGCTTTTCCTAATAGCTCCTAATGTAGAAGAGTCCACATCATAAATGCTGCTTTGAATAAATGCGTGGGAAGAGAAGGAGCATAAAATTATAGTAGGTAATGTTAACGTAATGTTCCTAGTTTCCAGCTTGTGTGTGTGATTAGCCAATATTCCTTACCAGCTGTTTCTTAGCATTATTCATACCTACCCTAAACAACTATTCTCTCACCTTTTTTCTCAATAAACACAGTTCCTCTTAGAGAGTTGTTCAGAATATTTTTATATGTACGTACTATAATTGTCTTCAACTGGTGCAAACTTAGGTAATAATACTTCCAGTGACAAGTTCCACAGACAATTATATAATCATGGAAATAACTATGTTACATGCTGGCCATATCTGTGGAAATGTTTATATTTATTAGTTGCATTTATATCCTGCCTTTCCTCCAGTGAACTCATGGCGATGTATGTAACTCTCCTCAGCCACACATTATTCTCACAATAACCACATGTCAGTATGAATTACTGGCCTAATATAACCCAATGAATTTGTGTACATGAATTTCATGGTAGTGGCAAATGTGCTAACTATTTAATTCTCACCCCCCACACACACTGGAAATGGAGCCATGAGAGCCACAGGTTTTGTTAAATGGCCACAAATTTATTAAAACTATCTATGGTGATATGAAAAAGTTAGCTTCCCAGAGCAGCCACCTATCAGTATGGACATTTGAATTTCAGGTGAGAACAGTCATCCTGTAAAGGTGGTCCAGTTTGGGAGTCACTGACTGCTAGTCAACAGCTGGTTTTCAAAAACTTGTTGGTCCACCACATTAGATGGCTTAAGAAACATCCAAAGAGAAGCATCACATTCCATCTCCTCATCAGCCAGCTGTGAAGGGCTGGTTGGTTGGTTGGCTTCAATAGAGAGTGCATGTCTGTAATGCAGCAGAGATCTTGATTAAGGAGCAAAGACACCAATGCCTTAGAGAAATAAAGTAAAGGCTTTATTATTTGAATGCCATTCTAAGATAGGAAAGTTACTCAGGGTGCTATTCTAATATATTTGCATTCCAAGCAAGAACTGGGAAAAGACTCATGGGAAGAAAAGAGGTAGAGAAAATTTCCTTAAGAGTATCAGTTTATGCCACAGAGGGGTCAGGATAGGTAGAGCAAGAAGGAGGACGCTGTGGGTCACACAAACAAACTAACCTTATTTCTACTGCACACTTTAAAGCATTCTTAATTTTTCAGTGCTAAGTATTCTTGCATTTCTAATAGGTTTCTAATGCTTCAGGGTACCTACTAATCATTCGCTCCTGCTAATAAGCCATTCCTCATCCACAATACATCTACATTTCATTCACCGTGAATGTGTGTGTGTGTTGGGGGAGACACATGAAGTCATCCAAATCAGAGGCCCTTTCTGCACCATACCTGGGTCCCATGACTTCCCAGCATTATCCTAGCAGCACTATTGCCAGGCTGGGAGCGTGTTCTGAACGCTCTCCTCTGCACCCAGCTGGCTGCCGGTGGATAGGTGGCATTCGGGACACGTTCCTTTCTTCTGCAGTGGAGCTAGCCTCTTCCAGCACTGCACAGGGCAAGAAAATGCTTTGATAATGCTTCCAACCTTCCCGCGCAGCCCCAGCTGAAGTGATCGTCAAGTGAAAGGGTTCTATTACTGAATTTTTTCTGGTAGTAGTGCATGATCACAATGGCTAGGGACACAAAAGGAGCATGACCAAGATGATAATGTGCGATAGCTCATGTCACGGACCAGCTCCAATGCATCCCCATGCCGGGATGGGGCCATAGTGCAGAAATGGCCAGAGCTCCTTTCCAGGACAACACGAACTAGAAATAGGTGTTCAAACATTCCTGCTCAGGCCTAATAATCAACAGTGGGCTTTTCTATGATCCCATCTTTGGGTAATAGGTAGAATGCCACTTTATAGCTCCCTGTCTGGCCACTTCTGATTGGTCTCTTTTTCCTGTCAGGAAAGTAGTTGGGCCTTTCTTCTTCCCATGTCAAACAGGACGAATCAAATCTGTTCCTCTGCTGGATTCCAGCAGATTGGAAATACAGTTCTAGCTCCACAGAAGTAAGAAAAGCAGGCTGTTCATCATACAATACTCACTATTTTATGTTTATGAAGGGTTAAGGGCTGGCTGGGGAAAGAGAAAGAGTGATGTTCTTCAGACTGATGATTTCAGGAATAAATATAACACTGTATACCCCCTGCAACACATTATAGGAGAGAACTGACAAGTGGATCCAGGCTGAGGACCATATCTTCCTATATGAACTTGCCTGAGCTGTGAGATCTTTGGGAGAGGCACTGCTCATTCCCACTGTTTCACAGGCATAACTATACAACCAAAGGAAAAGATGACTGAACTCATGTTTTGAACATCTTCGCTATACAAGGTTAGGATGGCTCCTTCTTTGTGGTCCTTCTCGACAGTGGAAAACTCTTCTGCTTTCCAACTGCCTTTTAGGAACTGACTTCAAGGGCTTTTGATATTGTGCAGTTCTGTTGATTTTTATATTTTTCCTTTTCAATTGATCTGTTTCAATTCTATAGATAGTTTAATTGCCTCAACAATAACCTTTTGTATGTTTTTATCTGAGTTTATTTTAGTTTTCATAAGATACTTCAAGTCCAAGCTTTGGGGAAAAAGTAGGATACAAGTGAATAAACAAACAAAAGGTGAGAAATAAACATTAAAATAAATGCAAAATAAGTAAAACAGACAACAGAAGTGTTTGGCAGAAATGGTGGCACTAAACAGACATTACCTTTCCTTAGAGAGAATAATAGGGCCTGCCATAAGCAAATTCCCTCTCCAAGAAACCCTTGTGTACAGTGTATTGCCAGCCAGGCTTCCACTAAAGATAAAACCTCCTCCTACCCCTCCACTGTTTCTCATGTTTCACATTTTACACTTTCCGCAGCTGTAACTAGGAGGTAAAATTTCCACTGGTTAACATGCACATTCAGTTTTTAAAAATGGATCTTTTTTCATTGTTTTGTTTTCCTTCTGTACTATCTCATTTTGGATGTTTCTGGGAGAATTTCCCATGAAAGTTGTACTCAAATTAATTTGAAACATGACTATAAATGAATTTGACTAGAAAATAGATTACAATCCTGTACACTCCACTCCACCTTAAAAACTCTTACATAGTCCTTTTTTCTTTTGGCATAAAAGGATAAGAGCATAAGAAAAGTCTTCCAGAATCAGACCAAAGCCCAACAAATTAGCACACTTTTTTGCACACGTTTCACTTGCTTGGACATGTGTTGCTAGTCTCTGTGCACATCTTAAACATATTTTTCTCTGTTTGGCAAACAAGCTTGTCAGGAACACAATTGACTAAGTGGAATTACATCAAGGAATATTTTCCCTGTGCAGTTCTGGATCTAGTTTTCTGGAGGACAGGTTGCGTTCAATCTAGTGGAGCTGGCCCAGAAAGAAGAATATTTTATTATATTAAATGCCTATAGGAAACCTAACAGCAGGACATGAGTGGAAAACTGTCCTCCCATCTGTGTTCCTCAGCAAACCATACACAGAAGCAAACTATCTCTGGTACTAGAAGGACCATATCCATCCATCATGACCAGTACCTTCTGGCAGGCCACAATCTATACATTTGCCTAATCTCTTTTTAAAATCCTCCAGGTTGACAGCTATGGGCCACCACCACTTTTCTTGTTTCTTATTCAGTGTTTCATGCACTTCCTTTTAAATGTTGTGAAGAATTTGTGAATACGATTCAATTCAGCTGTTTATCTTTCTAATCTTCCTTTTTAATTTCCTTGTTCAAGGACCATGAATTGTAAATGCCATATTGCATGTCTAGGAAGGTTGAAGTGTTCTGCAATTGATTTTGAGGTGTTTCCATTTCCAATATCATATTTGTGTCCATTTATCTTCTCGTGTAGAGACTGTCTTGTTCGTCCAATATAGAGTTAGAGAGTATTGCTGAGATGTTGTTGTCCTTGTGTGCCTTCAAGTCATTTCTTACTTATGGTGACTCTGTGATGGGCCAGGAATCAGCTTCTCCAGGTGAACAGCAGCCTCAAAGGAGGACAAGCAAACCCAAGTGCACAGAGAGCTAGTGAGGCTGGGATGAGAGCTAGCTGGCTCCAGACTTTTTAAGGAAGGCAGAGGGAGGTGGACCAATGCCAGAAACAACTCATGTGTTTGCCCACCCTTGCCTTTGTGTATTACAGACTCCTTGTTTGCTGTCTGCCTGGCTTCTCTGACCTCTGGACTGTCTGACCTGCTGCCCTCTGGATTCCTGAATTCTTGGATCATCTTTTGACTATGCTTCTGTTTCATCCTGAACAGGGAAATTCTACAGAACTGCTAGCTGTCTCAGTTTGTTTGTCGAACGGCCTCCTCTTAACCCTGCACTCCACTGCCTGGCAACTGACAGCCAGCACCTACAACAGTCTCTAAGGCAAACCTGTTCTGTTTAGGAAGCCAGCCAAGGTTCATAGCCCTAATATAAAGTCTGTCAGGCAGAGGAGATAGTAGTAAACACAGTCAGGTTTACAGAAGTCAAGCAATCACCATTCAGTTCCAGCACTCCAGGTCAGTAATAAATCCAAGGGGTCAGTTTGGGAGTGTCCAGTAGCATGATCAGTGAACAAAGCAAGGGACAAAGTTCTTCATGAACACAAGCCAGGAGTTGAAAGATGAATGCATTGCTTCTAGAGAAGTCAATTGTCAGCAATGGACTCCTTCACACCAAGTCAATGATATTTATTGGCCAGCACAATCCCTCAGCTGAGCCTGATTAACGAGTTTTGCTTAGGTAAGCGTTCTGAGCATTGTGCCCCCCCATCATTCTTGTCTATGCTCAGCTGCAGCAGTATTGTTGGATTAATGTCTGTGTGTTTTGGCTCTTGGGAAGGTTGCTTTTTGTGTTAGTGTTTGCACCTGGGTTCAGGGACTGAGGCATGACAAAACCTACCACGGGATCTTCTGGGAGCTAAGAGTCTGAGATGTGCCCAAGATCACCCAGTGGGTTTCCATATCTAAGCAGGGATTTGAACCAAAGTCTCCAGTGTCATAGTGCAAAGCTCAAGCCACTACACTATCCTGGCTCTCATTGTTGACATAGGATGGTGTGTATCACATTTGATATAGCAAGTAAGGCCATTTCCACACTAGCTTGTTATAGTGCTATTATTCCACTTTCAACCTCCTATGGAATCCTGGGGTTTGCAGTTCAGGGAGGGACCGGCCGGCCCCTCCCTAAACTGCAAACCCCAGGATTCCATAGGAGGTTGAAAGTGGAATAATACGCTATAACAGGCTAGTGTGGAAATGGCCTCAATCCACTTTTGACATTGTGCATGATATTATTGGCACCTGTAATATTGCTCCCAGAGTAGATGTGGGGACAGAGTTGGCATCTACGTTTGTGGCAGGGTTTTGTACCTGTATTACCATCCATGTTATGTATCTTGTTTAAGGTGAGTAGTTGTTTGAGGTTTGGAGGTTGTCTGTAAGCCAGTAAAGACTTGCTTCCCAGAGCTAGTGAGAGGGCACTTCTCCAGAATGGATCTGGCTCCTTGATTATGCCTTTAAGTGGTCTTAGCTCAGGCCTGTAGGCAACAACTAGGGGTGTTCTGTCATTTTCTAAGCTTGCTGTGTGTGTAGTAGATTGTTCCTGGTTATTAGTCTTGCCTTGTTGATTTTTTTGTCTCCTCCTTAGGTGGCCATTGTCATTTGAGAAATGGCTGCTGTAAATCCAAGAGTTTTGAGTTTTTGTCTTGCAGGTCTGAGTAGATGTAATTATACCAGAGGGCTTGTTGTAAATAATAGATTTGGTATTTTGTTATGAGAAGAAACTGGAGGTATGTGTGCATGTGTAGCAATCAGTGGGTTTCCAATATAGCATGGTGCTTAGTAGTCTATTTATTGCACAATAGTGTTAAGAAAGTGAATTTTTTGTGCTGTTTCTTCCAGGCTTACGTTGATGGTAGGGTGGAAGTTGTTGAAATCCTGGTGAAACTTGTTAAGTAACTTCTTTTCCATGGGCCCAAATTAAAATGAGAAGTTTCTGGATGTATGTGCTGAGAAAGTGTTGTTCCAAATCAGCCATGAAGATGTTTGCATACTGTGGGGATATGTGAGTGTCCATATTAGTGCCACTGACTGGGGGTACATGTTATAAATTGAAGTAGTTATGAGTGAGCACAAAGTGGCAGAATTTGGCAGCTAGGTGAGCTGTAACTTCATTCAAGATGGTATTCTTCATGGCTTGTAATTTGTCCTGGTGTGGGATGTTGATATATAAAGATTCTAAATGCATAGTAGCTAGGTTGATGTTCTCTGGGAGATTGTGAATAGAGTACATTTTCCTCAGGAAATCACATAGATTGTAGTGCTGGTGCCATATGGCCAGAAAATTAAGTCCATATTTCCAGATGCCCCAACAATGCAAGTTCTAACACTTGAGCAAAGTGACAGTTCTAATGCTTCAGCAAATAAGACAGTTTAGGACAGAATCTATTACTATTTTCTACATTACTTTGTGAGAAAATGTAATAAGCTGAGGAGATAAAAGAACTGGATAGCATTATGCTTGGAAGGTGAAGGATATAATTCCTTTGTTACTCCAAATGGTGGATGACTCAGAGGTCCACTCGCAATGCCAGTGCCTCCACGAAACACTAGGGAATTATTAGCCCAAAGGCTGGCCTGAAAGAAGGGCGGTAACCTTACAGGATCTTTTACATCTATGTATACCGGTAATAATGCAGGGATACCAGCTGGAGATTGAGATATTCCCCCAATAAAACAAAACATACTTTCAATCACACACACAAGACCCAAGCAGTTTCACAACCACACAAGGCTAACTGAAGGAAAGGAAGGAAAATTGGGTAGCAAGAAGTTAGGACAAAGTGGGTGATATTTACCTATCCTGCAGAGAAGAGATGCAACGATGCAGCTCAGACGAAGGGTCTGAGGGTAGTACAAGAACGGGAATTAGTGAAGCAGAGTGACAGCCTATGTCCAGAGTACTATGAGTTATCTGGGTCAGAGCCAAGGTTGAAATACCATGTTTCCTCCCTGGGGGGAAAGTGTTAAAGGCTGTCTAGCAGAGTAGACAATGGAGGCTGGGATGGGCTAATGGCTTTAGCATAAGGTGAAAAACCACTGATGGGAATTGTGATGGCTCCTTAATGGCTGGACAGGTGAGGAAACAAAAGAGAATTTTGGCAAGAAGAGGAAGCAGGCTGAAGACAATCAGTTCCTCCGTTGAGGCAGTTTTGGGTGTTATTGTTTCTGAAGGCTGAGATATTGAGGGGACATTTGCAAGCTCATTAATACCAGAGCTTTCTTATGACCTGGCCATGCCTTGAAGCCCCATCTGACCTACTTTCACATTTGTTCAGCAGTCCTCTTTAGCCAGCATGGCTTTTCAGCCATAGCAGTGTATAATTTATATTTCATGCCAATTAAATGATATTTGCCCATTAAACCATTTCACAGAGTGGGGGTGGATGGCATGGTACGTACCTTTTAATTTATAAATGGTTATATTGGTAAACATGTAAGTGGTGTTGTTCTTATTTGCAGTGAAGTCTGTTAGAAAAGATGGGAAAGAGGCCATCAGACTAGACTTTCAGTCCAGGCTCCTAGCAGTGTCACCCAGAATGCTTCTAGTGGAGACACCAGATAAACATATGTCCTTCCTCTTCAGGGAGTAACAGCTGCAGAAACAGAAGAAAACTGATAGCTCCAGTGGCAAGGAAGGTGGAGAAACCATGGAAGGGAAGCTAGTGGGCAGCAGCAGTAATGGGAGGTGACACTGGTAGTGGATCTCTTATAGACTAACTCCTGTTGGTGCTGGTAATAGGTATTGGTAAACCATTTCTGAACGTCTTTTATCTGAAAACCCTATGATGAGACAATCCAAAGTGAAGCAAATTTGAGTGCATGATTTTAAATAAATGGACCTAAAATG
Source organism: Iguana delicatissima (assembly GCA_948472985.1). Classification (NCBI taxonomy): domain Eukaryota; kingdom Metazoa; phylum Chordata; class Lepidosauria; order Squamata; family Iguanidae; genus Iguana; species Iguana delicatissima. The sequence continues at coordinate 1,065,302 of CAOKZL010001062.1, forward strand.
AATTTAATTGTGGTATATTTCAATTGTTGATTTGTAAACATTTTGATGTAAACATCACTATCTATTATTTTAATAAATAAACATATGGGTAAATTAAGATTTAACAGTTCAGTTGCTGAAATGAAAACATAACACCAGTTGAAGAAAATGAGCAGGAAGACAAGATTCTCATTTATAACCGCCCAAAACAGGGGAGAAGACAACTTTTAAAAGAACCTAAGAAACTTAACAAAGAAGTGACAATACATAGATAGGAGCTTGTAATTACATAATACAAGAAAAGGTAGTGGTTGAGACAACAGGGGAAAAAATAGAACAGAAACAGATAAATAGAAATATTAAATTGTGAAGAGTGGTGCAGAGAGATTCTGTGTTCTAAGACAGGGAAGGGCAACTGTGCAAGGTTGGGGGAACACTAACCCCCAGGATACCTTATAAGACCACAATACCCCACTATACCCCCAATTTTTTTTAAAATTGACCCTAGGTACATGAGAGACCTTTTTAACAACAGGAAGTGAGCAGAAGTCACTTGCTGTTTACTTCCTGTTTCAAAAAACAAAACAAAACAAAACAAAAAACCCTCTTATAGGACTAAATTGGCCCAAAGGGGCAAAAATATGGCAAAATGCCTCCAAGCCCCCTAAAGGGTATTTTAAGGCAAAACATTTTGGAGGGGGAATTAAAAATGAGCCTTAGGGGCCCTGCGGGGAACATGCAGCCCATGAGCTGTGCTTTGCCCACCCATTTTCAAAGACAGGAGAGAGTTACTGCTAGGGCTGAGTGGCTACATTGTCCCCTACTGGGATCATAGAGGAAGCTGCATCCTGGATGGTAGAAGACCCTTGAGAGGCTACCACAAGAGACTGTGTTCTTCATGCACTTTGCACTAAGATTGCCAGAGTGAAAACTGGAGATGACTCCTGTAGGTTAACTCCTGTAAACTCCTGTGGGTTTATAAAAGGAAATTTCAGCAGGTTTTGCTTTGCATTCAACCAGCAAAACCTGCTGAAATTCCTCTTCTATATAACCATTAAAGATACAGGAGCCACCTCCAGTTTTCACTCTGGTAACCCTAAAACCAACTCTGAACAAGGACAAGAAGCAAAACAGAGTCAAAATGGCTGTCTTTTAATTTTCAAAAATAAAGTAGTGGAGTCTGAAGTAGTTTCTATCCCTTCTTTCATGGGTATGGGGGAGGCACTTTCTGCTTCTTATAATTAAAAGTGTTGGTTATGACATTTAAAACCCCATGCAACTATGGTCCAGACTATCAGAAAGATCACATTTCTCTCCATGAATCTGCTAGTCTTCAAATCCTTTGAGAGAGGGCTTTCACTCCATCCCGCCCTCGTCATAGGCCCATCTGTGTAAGAGCCTTTCCACACTATGCTGTTATAGTGCTATCATTCCACTTTCAACCTCCTATGGAATCCTGGAGTTTGAAGTTTAGGGAGGGGCATTTAGGGAGGGGCAATTCTCAGCCAGAGAGTTCTTTAGCCTCAGTAAACTCCAGAATTGCACAGGATGTTGAAAGTGGAATAATAGCACTATAACAGCATAGTGTGGAAATGGCCAAAATCATGGGAGAGAGGCTTCTCAGAGGCTGCTCTCAGGCTGTGGAATTACCTTCCACAGGAGGCTGACCAGGCCCTTTCTCTGCTCTTTTCTCTGGCAGGCAAATTCAAATAGGCATTTAATGAGCATATGGTTGAAAGGAGTCATTTTTATATGTTGTATGTGCTGTATTTTCAACGTTATTTTGTTTTAAAATAATTTTATACTTTCAAATATTTAATAACATTTTAATCTGAGAATTTGTTCATTTATGTTTTAACTTTTTATTGTCAAGTTATTGTTTTAAACATTTGTTGTTGTTGTTATAGCATTTTTGTAAGTTGCCCTGAGCCCCCTCCCAGGAGAAAGGTAGGATATAAATTAAGCAACCAAACAAATATAAATTACACACAGTGCACTCTGTATATACGGAGGGGTTCTGTTCCAGGAACTCTTGCATAAAACAAAAAAAAATGTGAACACTCCATCCCATTATTGTCAATAGATTCAACATGCACATACCCATGCTAGCGTGGCCATATGCCTGGCACACCTATTGCCGGAAACTGGACATGAAGCCTTGCGCAACCTCACATTCATGTGTGCAGAGGTTGTGCCAGCAGAGGGTGCACTCTAACGCACAGATTACTCTGCTTTGCTTTTGTCTGCTTTCTTTAGCTTTAACTTAAAGCTAATGAAACTAAGGTTTTAACTGGCAACATAGTCTAAACATAGTCATAGTTTGAACATAAAAGAAGAAATCTGACATTAAGTAAGAAGAGTCCATCTGTGTGTTTGTGGGCATGCACACAATTGCACATACATGAGACACGTATAAAACAGGATGTGAGACATACTTTAAAGCAGAATTTATTCACTTACTAGGAAACTTTCAATGTGAATTTAATAATGAGACTAATCGGGCATTTGGTGAAACAAGAGTGATGTTTAAAAGGGCTGCTCTGACACTGGGGCCACCCACTGAACACTGTAAGTAAGATTAATGATTGACACAAGCTATGGAGCAACATGGTGAACCACTCCAGAGCCCATTTTACTGCCAAGGGGCCCACCAGCTGTCACTGCTCCCTTGCATCTGAGGCTTGGCCTGCTCTCTGCCATGTTGGCTCTGCCACCCACTTCACAGCTCCCGAATGCTGGCCAGAGCATCTGTTACTGCTAAGCCATGCAATCACAAAAGCCAACAGCATGATTTTCCATTATGATTTCATATATAAGAACAGGAACTGTAACTCTAGCAGAAAAGAGTTCTGTACAGCCCTCTACCATAATAAGATGACTCCCTGAAAGCTACTATGGCTTAGAAGAAAGACAGATATGCAAAGCATGTGCCAGGCAAGCTTACTAAAGAACAAAATGCTTCTTCTAGACACAGCTAATTTTGAGGCCCAGGAAACATTCCACAGATTAAGAACCCTGAACTCCAAAGTCTCACTGACCAAAACAGCTTTTGTAGTGTAATGGCTAAGAGTAGGAATCTCCCAGTTTTAATCTCACCTAATCTAGGCTGAATGAGACATCTAACAGAAAATGACAAGTGTGTGCACATAGGAAACTACTTCTCTACTGAAAAGAAGGGGAGTGAAGTAATTTGCAGAAGAGAATTGTGGTTAACTGGAGTGCATTATTCTCCTCCACCGACACCCTGGCTTGAAAGAAACACCTAAAGGTAACAATGTTACCTTTAACATGTTCTTTTTGAGGGTAACTAGGGCCCTTTTCTCACGTGGGGAGGCCGAAACGGGGCAGCGCACGCAGGGGCGGAGCTTACCTGCTTGCGTTTTGCTCCATCCCTGCTCCGTCCCTGCGGGGAATGCGGTTCTGCCGCTTCACACGCCACTGAATTTTGGCGGTGCTCGGCGGTGCTCCACGGCGCCCAAAATGGCGGCCGGCAGCTTCCGGTGGCGCTCCACCAATCAGGGCAGCGCTCCAGCCGGAAGCCCGCCCCCGGGCAGATCTGCAGAGACGCACTACCGTGTCTCTGCAGATTCTCACCGGGAGCTGCCACGGATTAGTGCGGGCGAGTTTGATAAAAACCAACTGGGAAAACCACCCCTGCGGTTGGGCTAGAGCGGTTGGAGGTGTGGCGCCTCACCATTTGCAACCGCGCAAGCTCATCTTGAGATGTGAACGACCTCAGTCTCCGGTCGTCGGACCACGGGCTTTTACCCCCGTGTGAAAATGGCCTTGGACATAACAACATTATTTTTAAAAAAAAGTTGGTTGTGTTGATATTTTTCCAGTGGAACAACTAATATTCACTTTTTAGTCCTAAAACATTGTTTTGGGAAAATGATTTTAGAAGACTTGGGGATACTTTTGTAAGGTTAAATATTTTCTTCTTTTTTTAAAAAAAAGGAATAAAAAGTATCGTGTTCCTAATACATGAGTTTTTAATAAGTAAGTATTAATTATAAGTAAGAATTTATTTTTTAAAGAGAAATGAATATGATTTTTTTAAAAGTAATGTTCCAAGCTCTGCCTCTCCCATTAAGTACTTCCTCCAAAATCTCTTTCTGATGTTCCCAGATGTATCTTTTTCTGTGGACAAAAAGTGACCAGGAGGTTGTAGGGAAATTACAAGGAAGAAAACGGCAGACTGGACCAGACATGAGCCATCCCACTCTTCTTTTGCAAATCATTCCTCTGTTTCATTGCAATGAGGTGGTATCAGCCTAGATTCAGAACCTGAGCTTGCCACCAAATGTCTAGTTTTAGACACCCAACTAAGGAGATCTGTGAATATAAGGAAACGTCTTCCTGTATATGACTGACTGGATCACATATGCAAGCGCCAGATGAGAACAGCATCCCAATGTGTGTTGCATGCAAGGATGTTTCAAAGCTGAGATTCATTCCTTATTGTACGAGTTATTCATAAAGCAGTAATTAACTTTCCACACAAATGTGGCTACTGTGCTTCCTATACATAAACAGCTACCACAGAGCAGTACTGTACTACTTCCAGAATGTATGTACAAATCCAGTTTCTGACACTAGTCATGTGTACATTACTTTCTTAAAGTACAATAGAGGAAATTATGCCTAGGTGGCCTAACTGCAAATGTTATAGCCAAAAATTATACAACTGGTTGGTATGTGATTTTATTTATTCATTCACTTATTTGTCTATTTTTGCTTAATAAAGACAAGGTGCTGGGCAGCAGAAGGGGTGCAAAGAATTAAACCTACCTTCCTTCCGTCCTTCCTTCCCACCTTATTTCTATCCAGATATCCACCCCCCAAAAAAAGAATTTATCATGATGTTTGTTTTGGCTCTAAGGCAAGTTGTTTTCCCCTACCACTAAGCCCAGTTTGGGTCTTACAGAGATACTGAAATTATGATATACATCTATACTTTAAGTTTTTTAACAGAAACTTTGGTATCAGACGTAGAAATAACATGGAAAGAATAGAGACAGATTTCTACACCACACAAACACACAAAGGCAATTCAACATGTTTCAGCAAACTTTTTATTCAAAGCTAGCAATATGCACACATGAAATGAAACAACCAATCATAAACAAACAAAAACACCTTCTAGAGACTGCTTGAAAGCTTTTCAAAATACATCCAGGGACTTTTTTCCCCCTATCACTAGCCTCCACTTTTTTATGATTTCCATTTTGTTGGCTAAACTTACAGGTATTTGTTTTTGTTTTTAACATGCCAGGGGGAGTCAGTGAGTCAGGCTAATTTGCTTTCCTCTTTTCTGTGTTACTCTTCACTCATGCTCAGAAAGTGCAGCTGCAGTTTACCTTGCCTGTTGTAAATAAATCCACACAGCTGTAGTAGGATCACCTAGAACAGAATATCACTCCTTCCCAGCTCAAGGTCTATTGCATTGTTTACTTCAGACATATTGCTGTAACCCAGCACAAGAAAATGTTTTCTACCCTCCTTCAACACTTTCTCAATACCACTGCCACTTTTAAAAACCCTTCCTGCTAGACAGAGAACAAGGAGGAAAATTGGGGCAGAGCAGGGCCACGCTAGGCTGGTGTAAAAGGACATTGTAGAAGGGAGCTTCTTTATCAGAGGCTTTGTTGATTAAGATATGCCTGTAACATTATGTGCTTTAAGTGGGACCCGCTCAAAGTGATATCAATAATGATGGCCTACAAATGGAGGAGTTCTCTCCCTCTCTCAATCTCTGTCTCTCTTTGTCTGTAGAATCACTTTAACAGAGCTATGACTTTGTTTTAAAGTAATATCGCAAAAGGCTTTGATTTGTTTTACTGTTTTAATCTTAACTGCTGTGTGTTTTAACTATATGTATTTTTATTGTAATTTTCCATCTTTTATAAGCTACCTTGTGAGTCCCAGTCTGGGTAAACACCAGGATATTTAAAAAGTGATGAATGGATGGATGAACAATTTAAAAATGCAATATTGCTACCTGTTAACTATGTTTTCCCTGATGTATTAAGGAAAACGCCCCTCATTTAATTCCCTGAATTATTAATATTTTGCCTCATTTCATACTTAATTTTGCCAGATTAATGTGTTAAATGTGCAAATATTTAAACAATGTACTAAAGATTTAAACAATGTGCTAAATCTGCATAGGTATTCATGTTTCTAGTAATCACAGGGTTAAAATATCCTTGAAAGTGGGCTCATAGTACCAGGTAAAAATCACACTTTAAAGCTAACACAGTGGAACTAACCCATTCAGACACAACAAGTCTTCCCTTGGGAAATACGTCTCATTCCAGGGTTCATTCCTGGTTTCACATACTGTGTCATGAATTTCTTGTTCAAAGAAATGTAAAACACATCCATTTTCTGTTTTAAAGACAAAGCGTAGAGACAAAAATCTTAATTCCATAATATGATTACTAAAAATAATTATGCTCCTTCAAAAGCCCTGTTATCCCTGTACAATTATCTGAAAGTTCAAATTCCAAATTTCTATAAATATTGCATTTTTTCCTATGATCATGTTATATAAAACTATTAACCTAAATTAAAATGAACAAAGAACATAACTGACAGGTGAAATCCAGCTCATAATTTTGCTTCAAATTGTCAAAATTTCCATTTGTGCTACACTGCTTGGCTTCTGTCAATTCTGAAACTGGAGTTTGTGGGGGGGGGGGATTGTTCTGAGCTATTTCTTCCCTTCCACTGGTATTTATAAGCAGTGATGTTATCTGTTATCACATTCTAGATTTCTCTTCTCCATTAATTATTTAGTAGATACTCCAACAATCATGTACGACAGCAACAGAGACATCAGAGTTGGCATATAAATAACCAGTACTCTATATTCGCTCCTAACATGTTCCTTTATTGGTCCCACTACAACAGCTTAAGATTATATATCAATCTATATAACTGATGCTCCAGACAATATGCATCCAATTTTTTGAAAATCAAGGACATTCCCACCAAATCCATCATCCAAATTTCTAGTACATGTCAGACAGGCATGGATTATACAGTAAACATTGCTTGCATTATGCACACTGCGGTAACATCTTTATCAGGACACTCAAAAAGGTGCATTCTTGTAACTTGAATGAATCACATTCGTTTTTGAAATCCATTTGCTTATTCATCATATGATACCAAAAAAAAAAAATCATGCAAGGAAAGAAAAGTGATGTTTTTATAGTCACAGGTCTGCATCTTACTAGAGTGGGTCCTGAGGACAGAAGGCCATTTTTCTTCAAAGCCTCATCCGTCTATTTTACTTCTGTCATTCTAACATTAAACTCCTGTTTCCAGTTTTATATTACCAAATTGGTTGCCTCAGGTGTTTACTGCAAAAATAAAACATGTAGCTTCGAAAATCTTGACTTACATGTGCAATTGGTTATATGAGAAAATTACATCTTTACAAATTACAATTTACGAATTACAGTTATAAATTACATTCCTACATCTCGTAATACTTGCTCTTACCTAGTTATTACATTCTCCTCCTTTTCCATGCTTTGAAAATCATTCCAGCTAATATCAACCTGTAACCCAGTTTTCATAGAATTATAGAGCTCCCATCTAGTTTAACCCCACCCCCCGATATGCAGGAATCCGCAACTAAAGCACTCCTGAGAGACAGCAAATGAATCTCTGTTTAGAAACCTCCAAAGAAGAAGAGTCTTCACTTTCCATGATAGTCTATTCAACTTTCAAACAGCTCTTACTGTCAAGAAATTCTTCCTAATATTTAGATTGAATCTCCGTTCTTGTAACTTGAATGGTCACATTCTACCCCAGAACTTTCCAAACTTTTCATGTTGGTGACACACTTTTTGGGCACGCATCATTTTGTGACACAGTAATTCAGTTTTACTAGCAAACCAGAAGTTAAACAGCAGGAAAGCCAGCCCCCCTCGATTCTGACTCGCTGTTGTTGCCCTCGACAAGGAAAGACCCAACCAGTGTGGCAGCAGCAGGAAAGGCAGCCCCCCTACCTGATCCTGGCTTGTGCTGTTGCTCTCACTGAGGAAAGACCCCAGTGAAAACGGCAGTAGTGAGAAAGGCAGCCTCTCTTCCTGATCCTGGCTCACTGCCATCACCCTTGCCAAGAAAAGACCCCAAGGAAAGACACCTTCACCAAGGAAAGACCCTGGTGAGGGCAGCAGCAGCAGCAGCAGCAGGAAAGGCAGCCCCCGCACCCGGTTCTGGCCTGCTGCTGTAGCGGTGGCGGCTGGAGAGGCTCAGGTTGTGGGGGTCTTTCTCAGCCCAGAAAGCAACACATCTGCACACTTCAGGTAACACACTAATGTGTTGTGACACACCATTTGGAAACCCCATTCTACCCCCTAGAGCAGTAGAAAACAAGTACACTCTCTCTTCTATGTTGAGAGTGGCAACCTTTGCACGCTTAATTAACTGGCTAGTTAGTTTGTATGTGTATTGTATAGAGGAGACTTCCTAGAGTAAACTTCCTGTTGTTTGGTCAACACCCACTTCCCCTTGCATGTTCTCTTCCTCTTCCCTTTTGTTCTTCGGCTTCCCTGCAAGCATATGCTCTCCAATTCTCTGGCAAGCATGCTTTCTTGTAAGCATGTGACTTCTTAATTTCTTCTTACCTTTCTTCAAGGATTTGAACCTGTGTAAACCATGCACAAGATTATGTGAGTAAATCCTTTTTACATACTTTTAACCCAACTGTTTGTGTTTATTTTGAGCTAGATTAAGTGTGTCTGGGGTGGAGATGATAAAGTGGGACTGGTAATTCGTTCAACTTCTGCCTGTGTGTTACAAAATACTCTGCTGATTAGGAGACTTATTACTAAAAATCTCTCAGTTCCCCAACATTCTATATGATATCCCTTCAGATATCACCTCCCACTCTTCTGTTCTGCAAGCTAAATATGTCCAGCTCTTCATTCCTCACAGGACGTGGTTTTCAGACCTTTGATCATTTTGTTCATTCTCTTCCAGACATGTTCCAACTTCTCAACATCCTTCTGCAACTGTGATGCCTGGAACTGGACACAGTATACCAGCTGAGGTCTGACTAAATCTAAATAGGATGGTATTACTACTTATCTTGATCTCAGTAGTATACCTGCTGATGCAGCTCAGAATTACATTGGCTTTTTTGGCTACTGTATCACAGTGCTGACTCATCTTTAGCATGCGGTCTACTAAGACTTCTAGGGCCTTTTCACATGTATTGCTTTCAAGATAGATGTCACCCATACTAGATTTATGCATTACATTTTTTTCTGCTCAAGTGTAGCACCTGACATTGACCTCTTCTGAAATTCATTTTGTTAGTTTTAGTCCAGCTCTCCAATTAGTCAGGGTCATTCTGAATTCTAATTTTGACCTCTGGCATATCAGGTTCCCTCCTAATTTGGTATCATCTTCAGATTTGATAAGCAGGCCCTCCATTAAATCATGCATGTTATTTATAACGATCTTGAACAACACCAGCCAGGAAAGAACCCTGAGGCACCCCACTAATTATTTCTTTCCAGGACAAATCCATTCTTTGGATTTATCCTTTGGATTGACTAATGATAGCACCTGCAATCTCCTAATCTTCTTGCTCTGAGCATGGTTTTCTTTTTAAAAAAACCTTTTATTATTTTTAACTTCTCTGGCAGGCCTGAGCAAATCAAGGACTTTAGCTTTTCTGACTTTCTTCCTAGAAGTACTGGTCATTCACTAATATTCCTCTTTAGTAATTTCCTTCTTCTTCCATTTCTTATTCATATCTATTTAAATCTGAAAATTCTTTGTACATTCATCCTGGTTTCTTTAGATACTTCTCCTTTAAGAAACTCTAATGCAACATGAACTCCCTTTCCTTTGAGCATTTTTAACCACAGGATTTCACACAGTACTTCCCTACACTTACTGAAATAAGCTTTCCACTGAGACAGAGAAGCTAGACACGAGCTTGTTAGTTAAGTGATATATTTGTTGTCATTGTTAACTGCTGTCAAGCTGATTTTGATTGATGGTGACCCTACGGATGAATGACTTCCTCATCACCCTATCATCAATCGCCCTGCTCAGGTCTTGCAGATTCAGGGACATGTCTACTTTGAGTCTATCCACCTGTAATGAAATCTTCCTCTTTTCCTACTGCCTTCTACCTCACCAAGCATTGCTGTCTCTTCTAGTGAGTCATGGCCAAGGTACAACAGTCTCATTTTAGTCATCTTGGTTTCTAGGGAGAATTCAGGCTTGATTTCCTCTAGGACCCATTCATTTGTCTTTTTAGCAGTTAGGGTAACTCTTCTTCAGCATTACATTTCAAATGGGTTTATTTTCCTCCCATCAGCATTCTTCACTGTCCAGCTTTGACAACAATACATCAAAACTGGAAATATGATGGCATGGACAATCCTGACTTTAGAGTTCAATAATATATCCTTATACGTCAGGATTTTCTCTAGTTGATTCATAGCTGCCCTCTAAATCCTAGTCTTCCTCTGATTTTTTGACTGCAGTTTCCATTCTAATAAATTACTAAGCTTAGGTATAGAAAATCTTTACCTATTTAAATATCTTCTGTTTTAAGGTTATGTAAATCATCTGTAGTCATTATTTTTGTTTTCTTAATGTTCAGCTGTAAACTTGCCTTTGCACTTTCTTCCTTGACTTTCTTCAGTAATTGTTCCAAGTATTTGCTATTTTTTTGCTAGTAGTATGGTGTCATCTATATATCTTAAACTGCAGATATTTCTTTCACCAATTTTCACAACTCCTTCCTCTGAGTCTAATCCTGCTTTATGTATGATATGTTCAGTGTAGAAGTTAAGCAGATAAGATGATAAAAATGCAGCCTTATCTAACACCCTTGCCAATTGGAAACCATTCCATTTCTCCATATTCTGTCCTAGTAGTAACCTCTTGTTCTGTGTACAGGTTACACATCAGGACAATTGAATGTTGCAGCACACCCATTTCTTTAAGAATGATCCATAGTTTCTAGTGATTTACACAATCAAAGGCTTTGCTGTGATCTATGAAACACAGGCTGATTTTCTTTTGAAAGTCTGTGGTGCACTCCATTATTCAATGCATGTTGGCAATACGATCCCTAGTGCCTCTTCCATTCCTGAACCCAGATTGGACATTTGGCATTTCTCACTCTGTATATTGTAGAATTTTCAGCATGACTTTGCTTGCATGGGAAATTAATGCAGAGCACATGTATGACAGGCAGACAAATGGAGCAGGGGGAAAGTGTTTTACCTTCCATTTGCTTGTCTGTTGCCTGCGCAGGCAGAAGGAAGGTGGCATGCACAGGTGACAGGCAGGCAAACACAGCAGGGGGAGGAAATGTTTTACCTTCCATTCACTTGTCTGTCACCCACACTGTCAGAAAGAAGGTGGGGTGCATGAGCAATGGTAAGGCAAAGGGAGCAGGGTTAAGTGTCTTCCTTTCCATTTACTTGCCTGTTGCCGCGTGGGTGATAGGCAGGAGAATGGAGGGAGAATCCCCAGAAGGGAATGGGAGAGGGAGCATTCACTCAGGTGGGAGGGAGTTATTTACGTTCTTTGACATTTGCAAGGGGTCTGCACCCCAAACCTTCACAAAAGTTATTCTCTTTGTCCTTTGTAGTAGTTCTCTTTGTCCTTGTACATGAATCAGTAACAGTTACATTCAGGGTTCTGACTCTATTTCTGAACCTTTTTACTTTTGCTTGTCTATCCTTAACTGCTTGAAAACTTTAATTTGTCATCCACTAAAACTTCTCTTTCTTTTTGGCTAGGGACAGTGTCTTTTTGCATTCCTCCCTGACAACGTCCCTGGCTTCAGTCTCGAGTTCTTCTGGCTCCCTGTCAATTAAGCTTAACAGTGCATTTTCTTTAAATTCTACACAGATGTTCTTCAGGTTGTATTTCAACATGATGATTGGTTTACTGTTCTTCTTGAGCTTTACTCTTATTTTTGCTATTAGTAGTTCATGGTCTGTGTTACAATCTGCTCCCGGTCTTGTTTTTGCAGAAAGAATGGAGTTTCTTCACCTTCTGCTACCAATTATGTAGTCCATTTGATTTCTATATTGGCCATTAGATGATGTCCATGTATACAGTTGCATATTGGGTTGCTTGTAGAATGTGTCTGCAAAGAACAAACTGTTGGCCTTGTAGAATTCAGGCAATTTGTCTCCTGCTTCATTTCTTGATCCCAGGACAAATTTTCCTCAGTCTTTGATTCCACTCTGTTTCCTACTTTTGCACTCCAATCACCTGTGATTAACAAGAAATCTTGTTTTACTGTGAGATCAATTTCCTCCTGGATTCCTGCATAGAATCTTTCATTTTCTTCTTCTGCCTCTGTAGTTGAAGCATAAACTTGGATTACAGTTATATTCATGGATTTTCCCTGAAGTGTTACTGACATGACTGAGTCAGACTTTGTGTTATATCCTTTGACTGTTTTTGCTATATCTCTCTTCCCTATAAATGCCACCCCACTTCCTCTTAGATTTTCATTTCCTGAGTTAAACACTATGTAATTATCTGACTCAAAATGTCCCATTTCTATCCACTTTAGTTGGGTCACACCAAATACTGCAGGTTCATAATTCCATTTCTTGTTTCACAATGTCTAGCTTCCCCTGATTCATGCTTCTCACATTCCATGTTCCTATAATATGTGTTGTGCAGCTTTGGACTTTCCTTTCACCTCTGAACATGTCAGCAACTGAACATCGGCTTGAGCCCAGTTGCATCATTAGCCACCTTGTTACTTGCAATTGTCCTCTGCTCTTCCCCAGTATCTCGTTAAGTGCCATTTGACCTAGGCCTCTCATCTTCTGGCACCATGTCTTGTTTCATTTTGGATTGTCTCATTATAGGGTTTTCCTGGTAAATGACCTTGAAAAAAAGGTTTACTATGGCTCCTTCTGCATAGTGCGTTAGCTATGGTCACACCACTGTTGTCTCTGAGAGATCCTTCACAACGGTCACCCTTCACTAGTGCTGCTGCCTAGTAGCTGTTCACATTTATTCTGGCTTCTCAGCAAAAGCCAGTGCAGGAGACCCTGCCAGCACCATTGCTGCTATCAGCATAGCTCCCACCACCGCGGAAAGGTAGTGCCATTGTGGAGGTCCCTTTATTGCTCAAACTTATTTCCAACTGAACTAGATGCCTAATAAATTATTATACTCTCTTCTAGCTCTAAAACCAGTTCATTTCACATTTTTGAAAGAGAATTAAGTTTAATAAATGGGCTTGATTTAGCTGATGTAAAGTTACTTGTCAAACAAAGAACAGCATTTGGAAATAAAATGTTATTTTTAGGCTGAATAGCTATTCTGTTTTCAACCATTTTTAATTATTTACTTCCACTTTTTTAAAAAAAACTATGGCTGTTCCAAAGGGACAAAATATATCCTCATCTTAATCTCAGATATGGTAATTACAATGTCTCAATTTGTAAGCTCTTAAACTGTGGTAGAGATCTTACAATAGGCACAAGTAAGCTAAAAATACAGCTCCAGGCAGTTTCATATTTAACTGGCTAATAATAGGCAACAGAGAGAAACAGAAGCCAAATATGAAAACAGGAAATTCAGTCTACAAGCTGTGTTTTTGTGATAGGTAGGATCTCTTAAAGCCTTTTCTAGAATAATAACCCCCTTCACTTTTTAAATGAAAGCAGTTGCTGGCTATTGTTTATAGTTCTGTGGAATGTAAAAGCAGTGACCGTATTAAATTAAGAAAAGCTTAAGTGCATCCTGGGAACAGATGCTAAATTTAGCGCTTTTGTTTGTGATAGTAAGGCCTTCAGGTTTATCTTCTGTTTTTACTTGAAAGCTGCAAGTGTTGATACCTTAGTGATCTAGGTGCAACAAAAATATCTCCTGTTCAAAATCCCACCTTAGCTTTTTAGATGATGGGAGTGGTCTTAATTGTGCTGTCTTCTTTCACAGGCTATTCCTCTGTAATACCTAAATAACAACATAGGGCTTACTTAACTGTTCCTGGGTTATGAAAACAATGGAGAGAGTTGTGGACTTCAAGAGAGAAGAACTATTGAAATCCACAATTAATTATGCTAACTTTGGATCATATCTCTAACTTTCAGTTAAATCTGTGCAGCAACTCTTCTACTCTGCCCAGGCACAAATGACTGGCCCTGGCAAATCTTTCCCAGACCTTGGAAAGTTACTTCTAAAGTTTTTTTAAAAAACTACAGTGGTCCCTCCACTTTCACGAGGATTTGGGGCACAGAACCATCACAGAAGGAGAAAAATTACAAATAACTCCCACCTGCTCCCCTCCCATTCCCTTCTGGAGCTCCCCCCTTTCTGTTTCCATGCAAAATGGAAGGAACTGGAGGGTGGGGGAAGACTTGCATGTGCCTTCCTTTCCCCCTCTGCAGCTTCCCCCTTTCAGTTCCCATGTAAAACAGAAGGGAATAGGTAGGGGGTGGGGGGAGACGCATGCAAGCCTTCCTTTCCCCTCTGGCGCCCCTCCTCCCATTCCTATGTGTTTGGTGCAGTGTGGAGAACTTGTGTGAGTCTTCCCCCATCCCAATTCCTTTCTGTTTTGTCTCAGTGCAAGTTCTCTGCACCAGGGCAAAATGTATAGGGATGGGAGGGGGAGCTCCAGAGAGGGAAAGGAAGGCTTGTGCTAGCTTTTCCCCCCATTCCCTTCCATGGAAGAAGTGAAAACAGACGTGTCATGTTCTAGGGGCCAAGGCTGCTTCTTTTTCCTAGAGGCCTTCATGTTTTTCCTGGGACCTGATATGGAGTGGGAAAGACAGCCAATCAGAAGCAGCCCAGTTGGGTGCTAGGAGGCTGAGCTTGGGAGCAAGTAGACTTATGTCCACTCCCAGCCCATATAAGCACCTCCAGCCCCCACACACCAAGAGTCAATTGGCTCTGATCATTATCCTTACTCACTTTGCTTCTGTTTTGGGATTTTGTATAGATTATTGTTTCATTAGTAATACCACACTGCTGAAACTGATTTTATCATGTGATAGTATGTTCTAAACCTAAGAGAGTAATGTCTATTTCAGAGTCCTGGGACTGATTTGTGTATGTCTGTGGAGAAGGAGGATTCCCTTTTCTAGTACAACCCCCTTCTCACTACCTGGTCCAAATGGCAAGGCCTGACCAAAGCATAATAGTATGATACTATTACTTTCTCTGAACTAGACACCATACTCCTATTGATGCAACCAAGAATCACACTGGCTTTCTTGGCTGCTGCATCACACTGCTATCTCATATTCAGCTTGTGGTCTACCAGGGTCATTTCTGCACTACACTGTTATAGTGCTATTATTCCACTTTCAACATCTTGTGGAATCCTGGGGCTTGTAGTTTACTGAGGCCAAAGAATTCCCTTCTTGAGAATTTTAAATGCCTCTCCCTAAACTGCAAACCCCAGGATTCCATAGGATGTTGAAAGTGGAATAATAGCACTATAACAGTATAGTGCAGAAATGGCTTAAGACTCCTAGATCACATTCACATGTACTGTTGTCTGGCTAGCTGTCTCCCATCCTGTATTTGTGCATTTCATTTTTTCTGCCTAGGTGTAGGACCTTACCCAATTTCTTTGTTGAAATTCATTTTGTTAGCTTTGGCCCAGCTCTCCGATCTGTTTTTGAGTTTTGATCCTGTCCTCTGGAGTATTAGCAACCCCTCCCAATTTAGTATCATCTGCAATTTGATCAGCATATCCCCACATTCCTTCATCCAAGTTGATAAAGATGTTGAATAGCACTGGGCCCAAGACAGAACTCTGTGACATCCCACTAGTTACTTCTCTCCAGGATGAAAAGAAGCTATTGGTGAGCACCCTTTGGGTTTGATCAGTCAACCAATTACAAATCCATTTAACAGTAGCACTGTCCAGCCCATATTTTACTACCTTCTTTGCAAGAATATCATGGGGAACAATGTCAAAGCCCTTACTGAAATCAAGAAATGCTACATCCACAGCACTCCCTTCATCTATCAAGCTCATACTCTATCATAAAAAGAGGTAAGATTAGTCTGGCATGACTTGTTTTTGAGAAATCCATGTTGACTTTTAGTGATCACAGCATTGCTTTCTAAGTAATTACAAACTGTCTGTTTAATGATCTGTTCTAGAATCTTTCCAGGTATGACATCAGGGTGATAATTATTTGAGTCCTCTTTTTTTGCCTTTTTTAAGATTAACTTTTTATTAAAAACCATTGCAAATATATTAAACAAAAGTTCACACAGTTGGGAAAAACAAAATAATCAAAATAGTAGGAAAAAGAGAAGATGAATAATACAAAAGAAATGAAAAAAAAGAACAAAGAAAACATAGTTATCCACTTCCTTTTGCCATCAACCAAGAACCAAGAATTGTTCGCACATTTTTTCCTCAAAACTCCCTTCTTATCTCTAGTTGGAGTGAAATTTAAAGTTTGAATTCACCATTTTTTTCCCCAGTTTATCCTTACATGACATTTATACCATGGTTATCTATACTATAAACATGATAGTAAGAGCCAGCCTTTTCTTGACATTTCTAGCATCTATTATTTCCAGTTCGATAGATTTTGTCATTTTTTTCAGGAGAAAGATGGTATCTGTACATCATTTTTAGAAAGTTCTCTTTCAGGTCTTGCGAGCAAGTAAACTGGTTTGTATTTTTCCAAGCATTTTCTCAATTTTCTAATGGTTTTTCATGTTTCAAGTGGTTAGCCCGAATCACCATGGTATCTTTTACAGTTTCATTTTCTAAATGGCGGGTTAGCAGATACTTGTAAAAATGGGAAATTTTTTGGTTTGTGAAAATTATTGTTTCTAATTCATTTTAAGTTTTCTGATGTGCAAAGCCTTCTAATTTTAAATCTATATGAAACTGTTCTTCATTATTTAAATCATGAACCAGTTTACTTTATGACACCTCTTTCAAGCTCTTCTTGAGTTTTTATCCAAATCTCATCCTTGAGGTCTTGTACTATCAAATCTTTGTATCTAATCCTTTTATATATTTATACACACACACACACACACACACACACACACACACATTCAACAAGACAATAGAAGGGAAGGGGAAATAGGTAGAGAGACGGAATAAATAGGCAAGAGAAATGAAAAGATAGAAAACATACATTCCACATAATAACATAACATATATGCACTTTGAACGTTAATAACACTTCAATGATTTACGCAAAACATCCATCTGCAAATTTAGAACACAAGCACATTACCCCATCCACAATACACTTCGAAACAGTGTCAACATAACAATGTTGCACATTTATAATGGTCCACAGTACACTGGCCAACATGTTGATAAAGTGGCCTTCCCTAGCGCGCCAAGTCTTACTCAGTTGAATATTACAAACAAGAACTTTAAAAACAATCGTGGGCTTGGGTTACTGAAAAAACAATTAATGATTGACAGATATTTATAGAGAGGGCCTCCCCCTCTAATGACAAAACAGCATAATGCTATTTTCTATCAATCCTCCTCCAAACCGAAAATGAGACTATATATATAAATATATATGAATGTGTATATATATACATACATATGTAACCTATTTTTTATATATATATATATATATGTATATATATTTAACTTTATATTGGTCAGTTTCACTTTCCATATATATATGTTTATTAGCAAAGTATATACAAAATTTCCCAGTCTCATAATTGCAGAGTAGTCACTTTCATGAACAGTTTACTATAACCACCCTCTCTAAACCCCTTTTCCTTGGCACTTTAAATCTCCTAATAGGTGAGTTCAACATATTTTCCTCTTGATCCATTAATCAATCCCAGTTTTGATATATAAATATTCCAACAGTGGTTGCCAAAAATTTACCATCTGGATTGTTTTCTATCATACAGGTGAGTTTTTCTATCCCTGCAATTTCAACCAGATTCTCTAACCATTCTGTCTTGGTGGTGTGAAGAACCTTTTTCTAGTATCTGGTGAGAATAATTCTTATTGTGTTAATCATATGCCACATCAATCTGCCATATTTTTGTTCTACTTGCTTATCCAGATGGAAAATACCCAACAAGAAAATTTCTGGTTTTAATTCTATTTTGACTTGCAATATTTTGTGGATTTTAGAACAAATCGTCTTCCAAAATTTCTTAACCTTTTGGCACCCCCACCATTGGTGAAAAAATGTACCAATCTCTTTGTCACATTTCCAGCACCTGTTCTTAGCACTCTTAAACATTTTGGTAATTCTCACAGGTGGGAGATACCACCTGAACCACATTTTCAGCGCATTCTCCTGCAGAATATAAGATCAAGTGAATTTACGACAGATTTCCACACCATTTGCCACTCGCCTAAATATATATTATGACCTAAATCACATGCCCATTTAATCATATATTCTTTGGTGTTTTCTCCTTCCAGATCAATCCCTAATATTAATTTGTACTTTTTCAACCAGCAGGTGGGTATCCCCACCCTGCCACTGGTTTTTTAGAGGAGGAAGTTCCAAAGTTATACCACCCCTTTCCATATCCTTTTTGAACCTCTCTTTGATCTGGAAATAGGAAAACAGCAAAGTAATGCCCTCTTGTTGAAGCTGTTGTTGGTTTTTCAGTTTGATTCCCCACCTTCTACATATGCTAGATCTTTATAAGTAAACCAGTCTCCCTCTCTCCTTTAAGTCTTTTATTTGAAGTGCTTCTGCTGGAGAGATGGAAGATGGCAACTTAGCATATAGAAGGGGTTTGTACTTGACCCATATCCTGGAGAGACATTTCCTAATTACGTATCGGAGGAACACTTTCTGCACCTCGGCCTTACCATACCATAGGTAAACGTGCCACCCGAAGTGCAGATCGGTGCCTCCAATGCCAAAAGTTGACAATTATTCGGAGCCCATGGTCTTATCCATACCAGGCATGTGGCCATATAGTATGTTCTTAAATCAGACACAAAATCTGCCTCATTTTGAAGTAGCATGCATTCACATTCCTCCAGTTTGCTTCCATACCCAAATTTATATTTTTCATTCTCAAGCACTTAAAAGGGATAGGTTTATAAATTTCATTTGGAATAAGATAACATATTACGCGGTAAAATACTCGTTTTGAACAATGACATCTTTCCCAGTATGGTCAAGCCTAACTGTTTCCAGACCATCATTTTTTTCTGAATAGATTTCCAGGCTGTTAAGTAATTATTTTGGAATAATTGATTATTATTGTTTGTGACCTGTATTCCCAAGTATTTTACACTATGGGTACACTGGATTCCAGATAGTTCATCTAATTGACTTTTCTTTTGATTTTTGATATTTTTGATTAGCATTTTTGATTTTTGTGTGTTGATCTTAAACCCGGCCAACTCTCCAACCTGATTTATAAGCGGGTCTTCCAGGAAAAGCACCACATCATTAGCAAAAGCCCAAACTTTGCTCATGATTTCTTTCCCAATCTTCACACTTTGAATATCTTCCTGCTTTTGAAGGTTTCTTAACAGAACTTCTAACGTTGTGATAAACAGTAATGGGGACAGAGGGCATCCTTGCCTTGTCCCTTCTGTATGGGAAATGTTTCAGATTGGTCAGAATTTATAATCAGGCACGCCTTTTGATCACAATATATACATTTGATCCAAGTCAGAAATGTCTGTTCAAACTTCATTTCATCCTATACCTTCATCATGAAATCCCATCTGATGTTGTCGAAGGCCTTTTCTGCATCTAAGAAAAGTAAAGCTCCCTTCTTCTCGTTATGTGACTGAAATATTCCAAAATATTCATTACAGTCCTCATATTATCCCTCATCTGTCTCGCAGGAAGGAAACTTGTCTGGTCTTCATTGATATAGCTGGAGAAATTTGTTTAATTGTTTGGTCAAGAATTAGGACCGAATATCTTGTAATCATCATTTAAGAGAAAAATTGGCCTGAAGTCTTTACTTGTAATTTCTTCCAAGTCCGTCTTAGGAATCAGTCAATGTTTGATTTTTGCCAACTGTTTGGGATCTTGTTAGTTTCCAATATTGAGTTTAATAATTTCTGTAATGGTTTCGCTAGCTGATCTCTGAAGTATTTGTAAAAGTTAGCCAGGAGCCCATCTGGGCATGGAGCTTTTCCCAATTTACTTCTACCAATTGCTTCCATTATTTTCATCAAAAAGATGGGACAATTCAATATCTCTCTGTGTTCTGACTTAATTTGAGGAAGCTTCTGAGATCACAAGTACTCTTCCAATTTCCCCTTGTTCTCTGTATGTAATACACAACACAGGTTACTAAAGTAATTGTACATAAGTTTTCAGATTTCTTTCTCATTTGTTATGGTTCTATTACCTTCCTTAACTTGTAAAATAAGTCTTTTTGCCTTCTCTTTTCTTATTTTGTATGCCAACCACCTGCCTGGTTTATAGGCATTTTTAAAGAAATTCTGCTCGCATATTTCAGTTTTTTATCCTTTTCTTCAGCGATCATCCCAGACAGTTGTCTTTGTAATATCTTCATTGTGGAAATGTAAGATTTGTTATTTGGGTCTGAACTTAACTTGTTTTCAATTTTTCTGGTCTTATCCAATAGTTCATCCATTTCTGCTCTTGCTTGCTTTTTCTTTCACATGTTTTTTGGATGCAAATTCCATGGAAGACAGCTTTAGCCACATCCCAAACCGTAGCTATGTCCACTTCGTTGTTTAAGTTTCTTTTTTAAAAAATACATCAAATTCCTTCTAACAATATTCCAGTCTTTCCATGTCTTCATCTGTCATTCATCCAACATATGGATCTGGTACAGAAACTCAGCACCAATTTCACAGGATTATGGTCGCTCAAAACTCAGGCAGAATTTCAATCTTTTTGACACAATTTATGAACACTTTTGAAAGCCAGATTAGATCTATTCTTGACCAGGAGTTTTGTCAATTTGAGAAAAACGTGAAATATAGTAAGAGATGCTTATATCTCCAAACATCTGATAACTGCAATTCCTCAGCCATATACAGAAATTCCTTCTGTATTTCCTATGATTTTTTTTTGTTTTGGGTTGCGAACTTCTCTGCGATGTGTATTCACCACTCCATTAAAGTCTCCCAAGATTGACACATTTTCGTATTGCTGTGTCCAGATATGCTTTTTTAAATCCTGAGATAACATCGTTTATTCTCGTTACAAGGGACATATATCCCAATTACAAATAGAGCGCAGCTGTCAATCTTGACTTCCACTCCCATATATCTGCCCTTATCATCACAAAATATTAATTTTGGAGCTAGATGTGGATTAACATACATAACCACCCCTCTTCTCTTTAACCGAGGTGGCAGAGATAAGAAACATGTCTCCTAGTGGATCATGTAGGAGCCATTTTTCATCTTTCTTTTTGATATGGGTTTCCTGGAGGCAACACACATCTGCATTCATTTCCTTCATAGGGTGAAATACTTTTTTCCGCTTGACCGTAAAGTTCAGTCCATTCATGTTTCAAGAGATGATAGTACAGTTCATTTTTCCTTAACTTTCAACATTGCCAAGTCATCTAAATCCAAATCACTAAGACTGGTTTCCATAGGTCTGTTCTCTTCTGCACTCTCCTCCAAAGTTTCTTTGCCCATTTTGTTTTCCTGTTCTCTCTGGTCATAATATTTGCCATTTTGGGTCTACACCATCATATCTTTCCTTCTGGGCTGTCTCTTATCTTTCTCTTTGGAGATGTTACTTTAACCTTACTCAGTTCGTCTCTATGGGTTTTTAGGAAATTTTTGGCCTTTTTGATGGTATTGAGTTGAAGTCTCTGAAATTAAGTATCACCCCTTCTAAACAGACCCAGTGGTACATAATTTGATTCACTACTAGCTTTGTAACTAGGAAATCATAGTCCTTCCATTTCTTCAATATTCGCATTGGAATTTCTCACAGAATAATTCACTGTTTTCCTTGGTCCATTAGAGGTGATTTACTATGTTTCTTCCATTACCTTTTCTTGGTAGATTTCCTGGTAAAGTGCACCACAATATCCCTGGGTATATTTTTCTTTTTTGCAAGAATAGAGAGCTTGAACTCTGTATGTGGTGTCAATCTCACTATCAATTATTTCTTCTTCAATCTCCAGAAAGTCTGCCATCAGTCTAACAATCCTTTTCCTTATGTCTTCATCCCTTCTTTCTTCAAGGCCATGGATCCAGTTTTTTTTTGTTCCAGCAAAGCAAGTCTATCAAGTTGCTTCTCAAAATCTGAGGTAGATGCAGTCATTTTCTGTTTTAACACTTGAATATCTTTCTTGTTCATGTCAATCTCTTTTTTATTACAAGTCACATCTTTCTTGACCTATTCTAGTGCATCCTGCATCTCCGACATTTGATATTAAATCTTTCAGATCTTGCCTTATATCCATCATATAACTTCTAACTTCCTCCATAAACTTCCTTTGGTATCAAGGGGGTTCTTCTATGGAGTCTCTTCTTGCCTGTGATTCTGCACCTCATCTTGTGAGTTTTTTTGCTTTAGTAATTGAGAATAAATACAAAGTTCTGTAAGGGCAGCGGTCTCAGTGTTTGCTATTACTAATTTTTGATTACTATATTTTAAGCATATATATATGTAGAATGTTATAAAGTTTTAGATAGTCCAAATCTCAATTAATTGGTTCTAATTGCTAATTTTATTTTTATTATTTATTTAATTTTATTATTTTTATTATTATTATTAATTTATGATTATTATGACCAAATAGTTTATTCTCTTTGGGTATTAGAGCCCAGAGGTGTAGGGATCTCCTATTAACTGTTACTAACTCTAGTACTAATTTAACCCTTACACCATATAAATATATAAAAGTCCAAACACGCTATATCTTCATCATCATTTTACCCACAGAGAATTCATTATTAAATTATTAAATAAGATTTCTTGTTTTTCATAAGTATCATCCAACCTTACACCTAGCCATACTAAACATATGTTAACCCTCAAAAAAGGAGTTGCTCACTTAAATGAGGAAGGTAATTCAGCTCATTTCATCCCCAAATCAATAATCGCAGTCCATAAGCAAAGAGAAATTAGAATGGAGCTGAATCTCTAAAGATCTAAGGACCAAACCAAATTACAATTAATAAATTCAGATAATTAATTATTTCAATAATTCATTAATTAGTAGATTTGACCATATTGCAATTCATCACTAAATTCCTTATAAAGTTTCACATTTATATAATCCATTAATTAGTTGCTCAGTTGTTTGGTCCTGCTAAAAATACTCTGTCTTCAGTTAACATGTAGATATTTCTGCACATGGAAAGCTCTTCTATGTTTCACCAACAGTTCATAATTCACACTCCTTGTTGCCACGTCTACTTTCAGCCAGTTTATTAACGTCAATATCAATAACAGCTTCTGTCTGACTACAAAATTATCTGGCTTGTAGATATTGATCCTTATTTAGTTTTTAGCCATTAAACAGTCTGGAATGGGTAGAGTTAAAGTAGCAATTTAAACAGAACTTACTCTCTAACATCATAGAGCTATAAGGTTTAACTCTCAGACAGTCTGGAATTTAAACTTCTCAGGTGTGTAAGATGACTTAAGAAGAAGAGTAGAAAAAACACTGTCCCTTAGCAACAAATGTCTCATGGACAGCATCTCAGAAAACAAAAGGACAGGAAAAAACTCCTCTTCAAGCTTGGTGTCTTTCTCCTGAATCCCCCCACCCATGGAGTACCAATGCCCAAAAAGTCCGAGGAAAAAAGAGCACACAAAGTTTTAAAGCATCCCTCCAGTACACCTTCTCAGAGGAAAGGATTTATCTCCCATGAACAGCTGTTACCCTATTAGGGGGGGTTATCCACTGTAGTCCTCAGAGTTCTTCTTTCATATATCCTAATGGCCAAACAAACAAAACAAAAGGAAACTCTTCCAGCAAGAAAAATGGGTTTCCTTCTTTTAGTCAGGGAAGAAATTTCGGTGGCAGGGATAGAGAAGGGAGTGAGATAATCCCTCCTCCTCCCCACTGGCACGGGTGAAGCTTGACAGTTGCGCAAGCTTGCTGGGGCGACTCTCCTCTTCATGGTTGTTTCAAACACTGGTAGGGGAAGCCAAACCCACTATTCCTCAGTCACCACACTCTTGCTGTGCCCCTCTTTCACTGGGACACAGAACAAACCATCTGAAGTCTAAATTGTGCAGCAGCAGCAGCTCTCCAGGAGAAGCCAAGGAGCTGTGTCTCCCTGCTCTCGCCGGAACCAGAAGCTCCAAATCTTTGTGACTGTCAAGGTCAGAGACCCAGCAGCGAGCCAGCCCAGAGAAGGGAGTGGGAGAGATAGCAAAGTCCCACCGGGAGGAATCAAAGCAAGCAATTACTCATAGGCAGTCCATTTACCCAAGCCAGAGAGACAAGCAAAAGCCATAGTCAGAGTCCAAAATCCAGGGGTCTGGAGCCAAGAGATCAATCCAAGGTATCAGGAAGCAGGTGCTGGAAGCAAGGAACAGGCAAGAAGAAAGAGCTTTATAGAAAAGTTGCCACAAGCAAAGGAAGGCTTCCAGGCAGGCAGTTATATAGCTCAGGCACAGGTGTGGCCAGTCATCGCTTCTTGAACTTAATCAAGGAAGCCTCCATTTGCTCAGCTCTCTTGAGTCTCTGCCTTGTTTGTGGGCTGATTGACGCAGCTCCAAGGCATCTTCAGAATCGGATCCCTGTTGCCCTAAAGGAGCAGGCAGAGGAACATCCGAGCCTGCTTGGTCCATGGTGGCAGGGGGAGCTCCTGAGCTGAAGGACTCATCTCCAGCCAGAGCCACAGGGACCAACAGCTGCTGCTCATCATCTCCACCCTGAGGGACAGGGACCAACAGCTGTTGCTCAGCAGCAGCAGCTCTGACAGGGGCTTCAGTTATCACAGTATCTAATCCAATCCTCCTGGTCGTCTACCTATTTACCAAAAAAGGCTCCTTGTGGTGATAACCAACTTGGTATTTTATTGTAGGTCTTATTCTTGACATCTGTCAAAAATATGTAAATTTTTAACAGGATCTGACAAAATGATTACAGAAATCTTTGTCTATCTTTGCCTTCCTGTACCATAAGTACACATGGAATCCAACCTGAGATTTGACCCCTCCAACGTTAGTGTTCTCTTATCTTTTAATATGATCCAATCTTGGATCCATGTTAAACCATTAGCATAGTAGTAGAGTTTTAGGTCGGAAAGGTTGCAATCTCCTCTCATTTTTTGATCAGTTAGTAATTTCCATTTAATCCTCCGCTTTTTTCCTGCCCATATAAATTTAGTAAGGTGTTTCTTTCACAGTTGGTAATAATCGGGAGGTTCTGAAACAGCAAATTGAGTTTTGGTAGGATATTCATCTTAATTGTTGCTATTTGATCAAGCAGAGATAGATGAAGATTGGTCCAAAATCACTGGTTATTTCTCTCCAAATCTTATTGTAATTGTTATCAAACAGATCTTTATTATTTTCTGTGATCCATAGGCCCAAATACTTTTATCTTTTTCTCAGTCTTAAATCCTGTAATTTTAGTCAGTTCCTCTTTCTCTGTCTTTTTCATGTTTTTTGTCAGGATATATCACTTTTATTTGTTAATTTTTAAACCCACTACTTCTTTGAATGTCTTTAATTTGTTCAACAATTACTGACGCCCAACACTGGGTCTTCCAGAAAGAAGACAAGATCACTAGCAAAGGCTTTAAGCTTGTACTCCTGGTCTTTAATTTTGATCCCTCTTATATCAGGGTCAGCTTGGATATTTTTGTTAAGCACTTCGAGAACCATTATGAACAAAAGGGGAGAGAGCGGACATCCCTACCTTGTTTCTTTATTTATATTCAGATAGTTTATTAGATCACCACTGATGATAAGTTTCGTCTTCTGGTCTTTGTAAATCTCTTCTGTACATTTCAAGAAATTGTTTCCACAATCCATTCTTTTTAATGTTGCCAACATGAAGGTCTACCTCACTTTGTCAAAGGCTTTTTCAGCATCAATAAATAGAATACCCAGCTTTTTCTCATTTCTTTTTTCAAAATGTTCAATAATGTTTATCAGGGTCCTGGTGTTATTTCAAAGTTGTCAATTAGGCAGGAAGCCGTGTTGATTGGAGTGTATCTCTGTTTGGAGAGCATTTTTAAATCTCTCAGCTAAGATAGAGGTAAAGATTGGTTGACAATTTTCTGGTTTTGTATGGTCTTTTCTTTCCTTTGGAATTAATTTGATATTTGCGTTTAGCTAAGTTTTCGGTAAGCTGTCTGACTTAAAAAGATTCAATGTTTTCAACAATGGGGTCAATAGCTCTTGTTCAAAAACTTTATAGAAACTGGCTGTGAATCTGTCCAGGCCAGGGGCTTTTACTGTTTACAACTTTCTAATAGCCTCAGAGATTTCTAATGTTGTGAATGGAGCATTTAAAATTTTTGTGTAGTCTTCCAAAGTTGGAGTAATTTTTTGTTTGTCAAGATATGGCCTTAGTTTTTTAAATTCCATCTCTTGTGTCAAATCCTTTTCATATAATTGGGCATAATATTTGTAAAAGATATTCTTAATTTGCTCCTGTTCGGTTATCTCTTTTTGTCCTTTTCTGATCTTGAGTATCAATCTTTTCTCTCTTTCTTGCCTCAGTTTGAACGCCAACCATTTACCTGGTTTATTTGATTAGTCAAAGTGTCTTAAATGGCAATATTTGATTTTCTTTTCAATTTCTTCCATATTGTTTGCAGCTATTTGATCCTGCAGGAGTTTGATTTCCAATCTCAACTTATAATTTGAAATGTTGTTCTGCATTTCTTTCTCTTTGTCTTTTAGACTTTCCAACGAGCTTTGGGTATGATATTCTTTCTTTTTTCTCATCAAGGCTCCCACTTTAATTAAATGTCCTCTTGTTACAGCTTTCCCAGCGTTCCAAACTGTTTTCATAGGGACATCACCTAATTATTTCTTCAAAATAATTCTGGATGACAAAATTTCAAAATTTTGACCCGATTTTTGTCTTTAAGTAGGTTGTTGTTTAGCTTCCAATTGAATTCCCTTTTCCGTTCTTGTTTAAGAAGGAGGAAGATTGGATTGTGATCAGACACAGTTCTTGGAAGGAGTTCCATGTCTTTAATTTGTGTATGTAGTGCTTTGGATATTAAAAACAAATCTATTCTTGACATTGATTTGTGGTTGTCTGCACCATATTTGAATGTCCACATGTCTATTAATGCAATTTCATCCATCATTGTGAAGAAATTCTGTGGTAGTTTGCCCTGATTTTTCTTGATGGGTTTAACCGAAGCTCTATCTTCTAATGGGTTCATATCCCCAAGAACCAAAATGTTGTCATTTTGTTTTTCATTGGTGAATTTGGTAATTTCTTTCTTGACCCTGGTGTAGAATTTTTCTTTATTTTCAGTTGGAGGAGTATATTTCTGCTACTAATAGTGAGAGACCTTGTAGATTTATTTCCAAGCTTAGGAAATGCCCGGCAGAATCTGAAAAGGCTTCTTGTGTTATATATTTGTTATTAACATAGATTATGATTCCTCTCTTCTTTTTCTCATAAATGCCAGTAAAATGGTTTCATAGTTTGGGATTTTTCAAATATTTCACATCTTTTTGGGAGATACGTATTTCTTTTAGGCAAACTGCCTTGGAGTGTAGTGGAGTCTCCTTCCTTGGAGGTTTTTAAGCAGAGTCTAGACGGCCATCTGTCGGGAGTGTTTTGAGGGTGTTCCTGCATAGCAGGAGGTTGGACTGGATGGCCCATGTGGTCTCTTCCAACTCTACATTTCTATGATTCTATGATTCTAACTATGTCCAGTTTTGATTTTTCCAAACAGTGGAATACATGGCATCGTCTGTATTGGGAGCTTAGTCCTTTAATATTCCATGAGAAAATTTTGGTAGCCATTCTGATAGCAATAATTTAGAGATGTTCGATTTAGTCAGTTAGTTTTGGCTCTTCTTTTGTGCATTCTATTTCACTTTCTGGTTGGCACTCTCCTTTTCTTTCTTCCTTCTTCTTTTTTTGCCTTTTTGAAGACGGGGACAACATTTGCTCTTCTCCAGTTTGCTGGGACTTCTCCTATTCTCCAAGAATTCTCAAAGATTATAACCAGTGGTTCTGAAATTACTTCTGCCAGTTCTTTTAATATCCTTGGATGTAGTTCATCTGGCCCTGGGGACCTGAATTCATTCAGAGTAGCCAGGTATTCCTGTACTGCTTCTCT
Source organism: Iguana delicatissima (assembly GCA_948472985.1). Taxonomy (NCBI): domain Eukaryota; kingdom Metazoa; phylum Chordata; class Lepidosauria; order Squamata; family Iguanidae; genus Iguana; species Iguana delicatissima. Next base: position 1,093,476 of record CAOKZL010001062.1, read on the forward strand.
ACCTACTCGCGTTTAATTTTCCTTCACTTCCCCACCTGCTCCCCACCCCCCAAGTTGAGTACTTTCTTCCTTTTAGGAAACTGAGGCAAAGAAAGTGCTGGGTAGTTCTGCTTTTCTCTGCCCCCTGTTAGTTCTTGGCCATTTTCTTCCTGCAGAAACCCTATCATTTCCTTGTTTTTCCTTTTGCTGTAGATGTATCTTAAAAACCCCTTTTATTGTTTTTTTTATACAAAAACTTTATTTCTTAAAAAAAATTTACATAAATCAACATATAACATGACACAACAAAACACAAAAAAAACCTAAAAAGAAACAACATCAGATTCAACACAAACAAATTACATACTCCATATACATTGCTTATTCCACTGTTCATTTAATAGCTCTTCCCATATACTTCTGACTTTGGCACTAGAGATTATTTTATTATTTACCTTGTATACTTGATCAATATACATCCTAATTTTCCTTCTTTATCCTGAAGCTTCCTTACTCAAAAATCTATAGTCACCATGTTACTATACCATGAGTTCTTATAATATTGAAATGTTCTATCCCATTGTTTTAAATACTTTTCATTATTTTCTCCATTCAGTATATATGTCATTTTATCCATTTGTATTAAATCATATAATTTCATTTCCCATTCTTCAATTGTGGGCATTCTCTCTCCTTTCCATCTATATGCTAATACCATTCTTGCTGCCGCAGTCATATAGAATAATTGTCTCCCCACCTTTTTTCCTAAGTCTCTTTCTAACATCGATAACAAATAAATCTCTGGAGTCATAACAAATTGTATGTCCAATATTTTTTCAATTTGATTATGAATTTTTTTCCAAAATTGTTTCACTATTTTACATGACCACCAGGCATGATAGAAAGACTCTATCTCTTTTCTACACTTCCAACATTTGTTGGAGCACCCGCTCGTCATCCTTGCCAATTTTTGAGGGGTAAATACATCGAAAAAACATCTTATACAAATTTTCTTTAATATCTTGGCATACTGTTATCTTTATAGTTTTCGTTCAGAGTTTTTCCCATTGTTCCATCGAAATAGGATGGAGAAATTGGGCCCATTTCAACATTGGTATTTTAACTGTTTCATCTTCTGTGTACCATTTTAATAAGATCTTATAAATAAGAGAGATAATTTTCGGTTTATCTAATATAGGATCATATTCAACTCCTTTTCTTTCTTTTGATAACTATTAATTTTAATATCTTTCTTTAATTTTTCCCTTATTTGATTATATAGAAGCCAATGACATTTTATTCCCAATTCCGCCAATTTTCTTGGGATTTAATTATAATTTGTTCTCGTTGTAATTCTATGATATCTTCATATCTAATCCATCTATCAAATAAGATATTCTCTTTTTTATAATAAGCCTCATGTGGGGATACCCATTTCGGTGTTTTAACAACAGTCTCGTACAATATTTTCTCCAAATTTTCAGTAAAGCAGATCTTAAATAGTGTCTATTAAAATCCTTATTATTTTTCCCTTTATTAAACCATAAGTAATAATGCCATGCTGAACCTAATCCTTCTCCTTCCAAATTTAACAATTGCATATCATCTAATTTAACCCATTTTTGAATCCAGTTCAATCCACAAGCATGAAAGTATAAAGATAAATTTGGTAAAGATAAACCACCCCTTTCTTTAGCATCCTCCAGCAATTTTATTTTAATCCTTGGTTTTTTTCCTCCCCATACAAATTTTAATATCTCTCCTTGCCAGCCCTTAATAACCTTCTCATTTTGAATAATTGGAATAGTCTGAAATAAAAATACCAGCTTTGGAAGTACAGCCATTTTAATTACAGCAGTTCTCCCCAACCAAGATAAATTTAAGGCATTCCAATTTTTTAAATCTTTTGAGATATCTTTCCAGACATTCAGATAATTACTTTTAAAAAGGTCAGAAGTCTTATTTGTAGGAGTTATTCCAAGATACTTAGCTTTCGATGTTACGTAAAACCCGTACTGTGTGCAACTATTTTTCTCTCTATTTCTGACATGTTTTTTTGTCAAAATCATAGATTTTTCTTTATTGATTCTAACCCTGAATTTTTACCAAAATTATTTAAGATATTTTTCAAAATTTCTGTATCTCCCCCCAGTATTCTAATGTTATCATTAGGTCATCGGCGAATGCTCTTATCTTATGTTCCTTATCTCGTACCTTAACTCCTTTGATTCTTTCATGACCTTTAATTTTCCTTATTAAAACTTCAATAACTAATAAAAATAATAACGGGGACAATGGACACCCTGATGTGTCCCTCCTATATTTCAAATTTTCCAGCTTTACTTCCATTAACTAATACATATGCAAACTGAGATGAATATATTGACTTAATCCAATTAATAAAATTAGAACCTAAACACATCATTTGGCACACCTTAAATAAAAATTCCCAATTCACCGTGTCGAAGGCTTTCTCAATATCTAGAAAAAAAAACATTGGGTTTTTTTTTTGAGGGTGATTTTCACACAATTCTAAAATATTAATTATGTTCCGCATATTATCTTTTATTTGCCTGCCAGGGAGAAAACCTGCTTGATCTTCTGAAATTATTTCCTTTAATACCTCTTTTAGCCTGTTAGATAATATAGATGTAAATAATTTATAATCAGTGTTCAGGAGCGAAATTGGATGATAATTTTTGATATCAGAGGAATCTTTCCTTTCTTTATAAATTAAGGTTATGTTGGCTTCTCTCCACGAATATGGAATTGTCCCTTTTAATTCTACAAACATTAATGAATGATGTCACAGGTTGAGAAGCATGATGGGACCTGTTGTTACTCCTGGCTTCATATTTTCCCACCACTAGAGGGTGAGAACGCAAAGCTGCTTGTAGTTGTTTAGTCTAGCTTTCTGTGAACGCTTCCCATGTGAAACCTAAACGTATTCAAGGTCTTCTGCTGCCTGTAGCCGCAACATTGTTATGGTTAAGGGAACGCCTTGTTATTGAATATGTATACTTAAAAACACGGCTTTTGAACAGGCTGTGCCTTCTTCTTGTTTCCTGTTCCTTTCTGCTCTGGACGAGGAGATGGCTCGCTGCGCTGTAACTTAATAGTCTGCTACTTGATCTATTGCCCGCAATAAAGACTGTTAGCCCGCTGCCTCGTGTTGGCTGAGATGTTTTTCCTATTGATGGTAATGCCCCTGGCGGGTTTTTCAACAAATGAAGCATTAAAAACCCCTTTTATCATTTTTAATCTCTCTGACAAGTCTGAGTTCATTCTGTACTTTAGCTTTTCTGACACTCCCTTCATATATCCTGGCTATTTGTTTGAATTTCTCTTTGGTGATTTTCCCGTTCTTCCATTTCTTTTTTAACATTTAGCTCAGGAACTCTCAACTATTCTGGTTTCTTTAGACACATCCCATTTTTCTTCCTTAAAGAAAGAGTTTTAAACTGTGCCTTCAGTATTCCATTTTTGAGAAACTCTTATCCATCATGAATTCCCTTCTCTTTCAGTATTCTTGGCCACAGAATTTCAGCCAGTAATTTCCTACGTTCACAGAAATCAGCTTTCTTAAAGTCTAGAATGCATGTCTGGCTACACTTGGCTTCTCTTTCCCACTGAACAACAAATTCCAATAGAGCATGGTCACTCTCACCTACAGATCCTATCACTTCCACTCCATTAGCAAGGTCATCTCTGTTGGTTAGGATCCCCTTATTGCCTCTTTCATCTTCTGGACAATGAAACTGCTTGCAAAGCAAGTGAGGAATTTGTTGGACCTTATGCTCTTGGCAGAGTTTGACTGCCAACAATATGCTAACTGGACTCCCAGTTCCTCAGTTCCTCCTAGTTCTGCCCAGAACCATATTTGCCAAATAAAATTAAGCCATCCAGATAATAGAGCACCCCTTTCCAAGCCATCTTGAATTTGACAGCCCACTCCAGGGAACTGCTGAATGTCTTGAATATGCCACATGCCACTGTGCACTGCATAGAAAAGGTGTGATCTATGTAGAACATGCTATCAAATGAGAAACCCAGAAGGTCAAAATTCTTGGGGTGACCTGGCAGAATGTGAAAGGCAGACTTTAAGCCACATTTTCCAAGTTCTGCCTCTATGTCATGCCCCCTCACCACCCTAACCACAGTGTTCAATGAGGTGTATCTCACTCATACACAGTTCAGAGGGGATGGAGCCATTAACGCACTCCCTTTTGGGGTATGATAGGTTGTGAATTAACCTAAACCTACATGGAGCCTTCTTGGGCACCACCCCAAAATGCCCAATTTGTGAACTGGGGTAAAAGAAAAGGCCCAACCACCTCCCTTCTGCCATCTCTTTATTAATCTTATCTTGGACAACCTGGTCAGCCCAATTACAGACTTGAAATTGTTTGCCATAAAGGGGTGCCTGGCCCTTGAACAGAGATTGTAAAGCCTGATGTAAAACCCTCCCTCTTGCGTTCAAGTGTGAAATAGAAACTCTAGTATTATGCATGAATACTGCGGATCCAAGTGGCTCCATATATTCACAAAGTCACTGCCGTACATGGTAAAAGAGGTATGGATGTCTAATCTTTTATCAGATTGGATATAGGGAACGCATCAGAAATGTAGGGTGGGTGTCTAATTTAATGAGATGAGAGAACTAATTCTAAAAATTTGTTATACAAGGAAAAGAGGAACATATCCTGTCCAAACTAATCTTAAAAACTGAGATTTCTTGCTGCAAGAAGCCTCATTTCATACCCATTGGGACTTTCTAGAAAAGCATTTTCAATCAACCCAATCAACCTTCTCTGCAAAGGCACTGGAGGTGAGCCCTCTTGAAGTTCAAAAAGCATTCTTAACATGCAGAGAACATATGGAGGAAAATTTTCTGTTTTTTACTATTATCTGTTGCTCATGTTCTTGTGGGTTTTTTTTTTTAATAAACAGGTGATATTTGTCTTTTCACAGTATATCCAGAGCAGTTCTAAGAAAAAAAAAAGGAACTATTTTATTCTTACCTAAAAGATGGCTTCTTTTTATTTCAGAATAGATTGCAATAAAAACTTCCATTTTTCAAGCAGTCTCGTTAGCTAATTTCAGGCCTTTTTCATACTCTGGATGGAAGGGGAAGCACATGGTGTTTATGCTAGAACAATAACATTTTTTGAAATACTGTATCTATAAAACAGAAGGCATATCCATTCAGGTCTCCAGAACCAATAGTGAGCAAAGACATAGAAGAGAGCTCTCACTGGCCAATTGCACATAGCAATTCAGCCATTAACTCTGCTTGATGCCATGCTAACCATGTTATCATCTGCAACCTCAGCTGGATAGGTGGTGCCACATCTCTCACCCTGGCATTTGTGTGAACCTAGCACATTTGTAGAGAGGTAATTATGCATTATGACTTGTACGCTAGGGATCATATTGCAAACATACATTGGATAATGGAGTGTATCAAAGAATTTCAAAAGAAAACTAACATGTGCTTAAAAGATTATAGCGAAACCTTTGATTGTGTAGATCATGAGAAACTATGGATTGTTCTTAAAGAAACAGGTGTGCTATAACATTTGATTGATCTGTATGCAAGACAAGGGGCTACTGTTCAGACAGAATATGGAGAAATGGAATAGTTTCCAATTGACAAGGGTGCACTTTATTGTCCTGTCTGTTTAACTTGTATGCTGAACATATCATACATAAAAAAGGATTAGACTTAGAGGAAGGAGGCATGAAAACTGGGTAATGGGACATCAATCATTCAAGATATGCAGATGACCCTATGCTACTAGCAGAAAACAGCAAAGACTTGGAACAATTACTGAAGAAAATCAAGGCAGAAAATGCAATGACCACAGATTATTTACATAACCTTAAAAGTGACAATGAAGACATTCAAATGATTCAAGATTTCCATACCTTGGCTCAGTTATTAATCAGAATAGTGATTGCAGTCAGGAAATCAGAAGAAAAGATTTGGAAGGACAACTATGAAGGAACTAGACAAGATCCTGAAGTGCTATGGTAGATTATTGACTACTACAGTTAGGATTGTCCATGGTGTCGTATTTCCAATTTCTATGTATGGTTGTTAAAGTGAGACAGTGAAGAAAGCTAATAGGAAATGTGGTGCTGGAGAAGAGAAATGAGGTGATCATACTCACAATTGTGCTTGCTAAAAAGACAGTAGGAAAAGTGGAATACCATATTACAGATGGATAGAATGAACCAAGGAAGACACATCACTAAATCTTCAAGACCTGAGCAAGGCAGCTGATGACAGAGTGACTTGGAGGTCTCCCAGCCATAAAGTTACCATAAGGCGAAGTCAGCTTAACACCAAATAAAGGCAGCAAATCCTGTCTGGTCTTGGGAACTAAGCAGGGTCACCCTGGTTAGAACCTGGATGGGAGACTGACAACAAATACCAGGTATTATAGGCTATATCTCAGAAAGAATGAATTGGCAAAATCACCTGAGTATACCTTGCCTAAGAATACCCAATTAAATTCATGGGGTCACCATAAGTCAACAGGCAACTTGAAGGCACATACACACACACAATCTTATAAGGAATTTTATTTCCACGTAAGAACACTCATTAGTCTAGCATACACATGTGTTCAAGACACTGGGGATTCCTCATTCTCTTCTATGAGTCAGTGGTATTTTGGGCATTCCAAAAAAACAAAAGGAAGTACAAATGAATTGTGATTCTTACTCTCTGTCATCAAAACTGCTGTGGCTAGCTGGCTAACTGTCTTTCTTCTTTGTCTTCCTTTCTTATACATACTCTGAGTCCAAGATGGCCATCATTTTGGTAAATGCAGAGTCTCAGTCCTATATTTGCAAAGATATCAGGAAATGCAAAGCTTGGAAGATGAACAGGATTATCTATCCTCATAGATTCTCACCTCACTAAAGATGCCTATGTACATATAACCACGCATACACACACACACACACACACACACATCAGCCCAGGCCACTTCTGGTTTTGGTGGTGGTGAAGAAATAACCATCTGGTGGAGGACATCCACTGAGGAGAATAAGCAGGAGGGATAAAAGTTAAACACCACTTGCTGATGGATGTGATGTTCTAAAGACATTACAGGCCATGCATTAGCAATATGAAAACAAAATGAGATTGAAAACTTTCTGTTTCCCTCATAAAGTCTACTTTGGCCATGACACTGAATGAGAAAGGAAAGAGAAAAGAAAAGAGGAAACACAAATTAACTAAGAATCTCATCCCCACCATTTGACACTTTTGAAAGTGGTCTCAAGAATACTCCACATGGACTCCATGAAAGTCTATTATGAAAACCTATGCACCACACAAGCGCTTTCTTACATAGAGGAAAAGAAGACTCTACTGAAGCATGACAATCATGTTTAGAACTAGGAATTTATGACATAACCCCATATTTTACAGTCAAGCTGAATCCACTGTCTGGTTTGGTTTTAAAAATATTATAAATGATTTGCTTTGACCTAACTGGTTCACTATTCAGATTGTTACAAAGGAGATGTAATTTGTTGTATTTGCAAACCAAGAAAACTTGCTAACTTTTAAGATTAAAAATTGCTTAAATTAGAAGCTCTAGAAAAAAAGCAAAGCAATGAAAGAGAGGAAACACATCTGGAAGAATCGAGGTTGGTGTGATAACTAGCATCTTTGTTAAATTTCTTTATAATTTATATAGGATAGGTGAAAGCTTTCTTCCCCTCTGTTTAACAGCCTTTTGTGCAATGTCAGAGGAGTGGCATTGTGCCACTCCTAACAAATATAAGCACTCAACCTAATATGTTTTTTACCTATCAGAACAGCTCTTCCATCTGGCAGCATGAACCCCCTGCTTCTGGTGGAGGACCGGAAGTGGTGGCAAATTGTATCCTTCCCACAATCACATCACTGGAACAAGGCAACACTATAGTTTGTGATATAGAGATGCCCTCTGGTTATATTTTGAAATGCTGCAGTGGGACAGCAGGGAGCAGCAGAACTCCCTGGAGTAGTCATCTCCCATCTCTTTTCTCTGAGGAAATCTTAAAAGCAATAGAGAGGGTGAATGGTAGTTCGGTTCAGAGAAGCTGTGTAGCCTCTGGCTCACCCTCAGCACTCTTTCCAAGCAAGGCAGAAGGTAGGTGCACTCTCTGGAGAACTTGTATAAGCTGAGCAAAATTACTGACATACCTCTCCAGAAAGCGGCCACAGACCAAATGCCTGAGCTAGCCCTTTCTTCTTCGGAGTCAGGCACTGTGAAGAAGCACACCAAGAGATTTCCTGTGCACATGACTGCAACTAAAGAGAGAAATACATAGAGACAGGAGGACACGTACTTCCATCTCATACAGCAATAAAATTTGTGCCACCACTGTATAGCAGACCTTAATATCAACTCCTGAACATCTACTTTCCCTGTTTTAAGACAAACCTTTGCAGACGGGCATCACACATAGATATTTGTTTGCCAATGGTAGAAGCCTATAGTGAGCATTTTAAAAAATCTGGTGGAATAGATACACATAATATAGGCTGGATGATACATGGCTTAATAACAGTACTTGGAAAATGATCCATTGGTCTTAGAATAACACAAGCCAAGCATGAGTCAATAGTGTGATATAACAGCCAAAAGTCAGTGAAATTTTAGACTGCATCAACATGAGTGTCATGACCAGATGAAATAAAATACCATTCTATTCACCTTTGGTTCAGGCTTCATATGGGATACGAATACTGTTTCCACCTCAGGGTACTAGAGTTCAAGAAGGATATTAGGCTTAGTACTAGAAAGCTTATGTGTTGGATATATGTACTGTATATGTTATAACTACGATTGCCACTGGCTTGATGCAGATAAAATTATATTTTGTTTGATCTGACAAGCTGGAATGCGTTCAGCATAGGGCAACCAATATGGCAAAAGGTCTGGAAATCAATCTCTGTGCAGGGAACAGCTTAAGTAGCTAGGTATATTTCATTTGGAGAAGACTGAGAGGTGACATGATAGCCATTTTTAAGTATTTGGAAGGATGTCACATAAAAGATGAAAGAAACTTGTTTTCTGCTGCTGCAGAGACTAGGACACAGACCAATGGAATCAAATTACCAAAAAAAAAAAAAATCCACCACCTAAATAATAGGAAGAACTTCCTGGTAGTAAGCACAGCTGAACAGATGAATTGAACGCCCTGGAACGTAAGCAGAAATTGAGAGTGCTTTAGTTGTATTTTCCTGCATGACAGGTGACTGGACCAGTTATTTCTATGATTTTGTGTTTCTGTGATCTGTCTGAGACATTAACACACAGATTATGTTTCACATGATTTTAGTTACTACTAAGGATCTAGCAAGACTTGTATAAAAAACAAGGAACTTGATTTAAACAAATTTACAGTCATCTCTTAACAGCATTTCCAAATAATAGCTATGCTTGCAATGGCTGCTGGGAGTTACACTTCAATATCTGGAGGGCTGCATAATTTTGATTCTAAGCTCATTATTGTAGGAATGACAGCACTATTGACCATAAAAAGATTCATATTTTGTACACTGAGCTCCTATCTCACTTAAAAATATGGTCCTATTTCCATCAGTAGTTCATGCTTTACTTCTGGCTAGCTTTCCAGGTTAATATATTCAAATGTCTGTAGACTCCTGCCCTGAGCTGTACTTTCCTATATTGATTGTAAACAGGGCAAGACTTCGATAAGTTTGTTGTTTTTGCCTTCAAGTAATTTCTGACTTACAGCAGCCCTCTCTCACAGGGTTTTCTGGGCTGAGTGTGCATGATGCACCCAAGATCACCCAGTAGGTTTCCATGGCCAAGCAGGGAATTGAACCCTGGTCTCCAGGGTCAAAAGCCATTTCCGCACTAGACTGTTATAGTGCTATGATTCCACTTTCAACATCCTATGGAATCCTGAGGTTTGCAGTTTCGGGAGGGGGCCGGCCAGAAAGTGGAATCATAGCACTATAACAGTCTAGTGCGGAAATGGCCTTTGTCCAGCACTCAAACCACTACAGCATATATACTGATTCCATTTCTTTCTCTACTGAGACATCTTTAATGTGTGTTGTGAGATAAGCTCTGCTTAAAGTGTCTGATAGTGCCAGATGTTTATCATGTTGGTACTGGATATGCACATGATAGTTAAGTAGCCACATCAACGTAACACTGATGCCTCTTTGGGACACTCAGTAATGGCTTCACATAATGCTTTCCAGTGGCTTACGGTCTGATTGGACATTTACAGTATGACCAAATATGAGTTGATGGAAATATTCCATTCCAAACAGAACCTATGGTTGTTTTTCAATTTATTCATAACCTCCTTCAGTTTCTGAAAGTGTTTGATTTGCAAACACAGTGAGCTGCTGTTACTGTAGCAGAGCAGCTCCAAGCCCTGTTTCAGATGTCTCACACTGTAGCGCTAGCTGTTCGTCCAGACTATAATACTTCAAAACACGACTCTTTTCTACTGTTTCCTTAATTTTCTCAAACATCTGCTGATGAAATTATTACCGTTTACTAGCCTTACTTTGGAAGATATTAGATATCATTTTGATATCAAATTCGGCCCCATTTTGCCACCCTCGGCCAAGTGTTTGTGAGGCCCCCAAACAAGCACAGAATTAGGCATAGCCATTAATTGCTGAATGTTCCTTTCTCCATCTAGGCAAGCCAGACTCAGACAGATCTTCACTTTAGGAGACCTTGTGATAATGGGGCTTCCCATTATCTAGGCTTAGCAAAGGGGGATACTTCCCTCTCCAGGTAAACCAAGGGTTAATGAGATCTTGGGATTAGATTACATTTTAGGTGGGTCAGCATCATAGGTCACAGGGTGAGAACTGACCAACCACAAAGGAAGAGGTAGGCATCTTGGAGATGCTTCGAGATGCTTCCAAGGAGGAAATATAAAACTTCTGGGAGGCTATGTGGCCAGAGAGAGAGAGAGAGAGAAGGGAGAGAGAGAGAACAAAGAGATACACCCGAGAGATGAGATCTGTGCCAGTCGTAGGCAGGCAGGCATGCCTTGTCTCCTGGCTTCTTTCTTCTAAAAACATCTGTGAGTACTAGAATAAAGTAGTTAGCTGCGTTAGGGCTGCTTATTATTTTGGAAGTTGGCTGATCTTAAGAATGTATCTGTGCTTTTATATCTGTTTTTGTAACTACTTGTACCTTAAGTGTGCCTGGGAGGGCGGAGCCTCTCAAGTGTGATATTGTCCTGTTTATTTGCATGCCTTGATTAAATACTTTCTGTAAAACCTCTGTTTCTCTTCATTCCCACGTCAGTCTTTGGCACACGCTAGATAGGAGTGCTCTCACTCAGAGGAGGGAAGGTCCTTAAACACAGGGATTGGTAATCTACTGAACAGTCTCCCACTGTGCTGTTCAGTTAATTCATAATTCAGTGGGTGGTGGCAGCAAGAATTAATAACGCTGAGGGAATTGCCAGCTTTTGCCAAGCAGGAGAGTCAACCTTGGGGGGCTGGTATGAACCGCAGTTTGACGCTGGAATCCCCATTCCAGTATGACAGACCTCCCTAGACAAACACCTCATTAAAGATGCACGCTAATATAAAGAACTCCCTGCCCCAAGCAGGCAACTTGACGAGCTAGACGCTTAACTGTCAAGCACGCTGCATCTGCTTACTGGTCGTTCCACTGTCGATTCAGACTTAATTCAATCATGCTAAATTCTGACCTTTTGGAGACATTGTCTCGCGCCCAAAACTCATTGTTCTCTCCCAAAGTACAGACTAGCCTACCGTCATATTTTCCCTATAAAACCCCCCAGTTCCGAGACCTTCCTCGGATCGTTCTGAACTTCCATCCCACCTTGCTGTCGCTTTGTCCACCGAGCTTTCCCCTCAGTCTCAGTCTGAGACTGCGCAATTACGGACCTCCGCTGTGATCTTCCCTGGGCTTCAGACAGGTGTAGTATCACCCAATTCAACAAATCTCTTTCAAAAATCCCTCTATACTGCTACTACCTTTATTTTCTATAGTTACTTGTGTGAGTGTGTTGCATACACTGTTTGCCTGTATTTAATAAAATCACAGTTATTATTTCATACTTGGTGTGCTTCTTGACTTGGTCTGACCCCATAGACATTGGGTTTAAAGATTCCGCTGCGTTGCCCTGCCTCTCGTTTTGCTAACTTGTGCTCTGAGCTACTAATAATTTAGCACGTTTGGAGTCCCTCACGAGACCCCCAGTAAACAGGGTAACAAGTTTCTGACCATTCCCACTCAGAATTTTTGAGTGTCAGATGTCAGTGAGACATTTATCTGCTAGCCCACTGCAGAATTTGCCAAGTTAGTTGATCCTTTGCAAAAACTTTTGGACACCCTTAACACCCACAAGGCTTGACATAATTTGAATTGCTTTTATTTTTTTCCTGGATGCATTTTCAGGCCCTCTGCAGTCAACAAACAACCAATGCCACAGCCTGACTTTAAACCATGACAGTTATATTTCTTTCTCTGCACCTCTCCAAAAACATGCTCAACTTTTTGTCATGATCTCCTATTGCTTCTTTTTCTTTTTCAATTATCTCCTTCTCTCATGACTAGTATGTCATCAGCTATGATTTTTCCGATCTGGAATATTCTCTACACCTACACTGAAACTCTTCTGGGGCAGAGCTGATGCCCACAGGTATTTGAAGCCAGCAATACCTGCCAAAAGATGTTGTAAAAGTAGTCAGATAGCTTGACTCTGTGTCCAACTGAATGTGACAGAATCGATGGAACTGATTCTTTACATCAAACACCAGCTGGAGATAGTTCACTCAGTGGTTGGTAAAGGGTAAAAGCTGTGCTCTGTTCACCAGTTTAATGGACTTGTAATGAAGCAAAGAAAGTCTGGGTGATGACATACTGTTTGACGGAGGACAGTCTCAAAATTAAAATTCAGATATAACCCGAACTGTTTTTATTGGGACTGGTGGATGACCAGATACATGAGAACTTTGAAGAATTATGCAGTATATGACATGGGTGGCAGGGATGTGCAAAAGTGGAAAGATCCCACAATACCATCTCAAGAGAATTGGATGATGAAGTCGCCAGACGTGGTAGAGATGGATAAATTGGCAATGTTAATCAGAGAAGGTTAAAAATTAATTAAAAATCAATGGGAGAAGGTTAAACTTTTTAAAGAGGAATTGGGAGAAAGACAGGAAACATTAGGTTTTGAACAAAATTAGAAATATTACTGTAGAACATTACTCTGATTTTATAAGGGTATTCTACATTTAATGTAAGTAGTAATTATTTTATAAGTATAAATGTAGTTTACATTTTACATAAAAACATTAGATAAGATGATTATTTAGGTAAGAGTATATTGACAGAATTCTGAGGAAGTACAATAAGCTTGTATCAGTCCCTGTTCTCTAAAGGAGATGGAAGTCAACTGTGTGACCTATTTATTCCTTTTTGAATCATTGTAATTGTAGTTGTTGTAGTTAATGTATTAGTTTAGTTAGCTGTTTGTTGTTTAGATTAGTAAGTAGATATGCAACTGTCTTTGTGCATTTGTTTCCTTATACACTGTTTTATATTAGATAAAGTTGTTATTTATAAAAAAAATTAAAAAAACAGTTTAAGGTCAATACAGAAGCATACTTTTCTGGACGGCTTACAGATGATAACCAGACTCCTGATCCATGCTATACTATTATCTACAGGAGCAATTATGTCTTTGGCCAATTCCTGCATCAGCAGTACTGGCAATCCTATAGGTATGCTTCTTCTAAGGTTATTTACCAGTTCCACAACAGGGTCAATCTCAAGTTTCAGCTTTTCTGACAGTTCATCTTCTCCCTGAAAAACACCCCCTAATTCTTGCATCATTTTCTGTATTCTACGATTCTGCAGTTGATTGGCTCAGCTCAATCATTTGTACTATGCATAATATATTCTGATGCTGTAGCTGAATTAATTCCATTGTTAGCAGGCCATGAAGCGGCTAAATTCCAGAAACCGGAGACGCTCAGATTGGAAAGCAAGAGTTTATTCACCGGCCGGGCTCTGGCAGAATCTCTTCCAAAGACCAGAAGTCCCAAGCATTCATCTCGTCAAGGTTTTATACTTTTTCATTAACAGTTGCTACATTTGTCAGCTTGACATTTCTTAATCACTTGCCCCCCTTATGATGCTCTTCCGACTGTTCCCAAACACTGGACAAACATCCTAAACAGACACTCTGAACAAGCATCTAGCTAAGCGGTGTACGTACATATGATTACTAAAACAGCTCCTCAAGGACTCAAAGTTCATGAACAATCTGCTCTCACATTCCCCCCTTTATGCCAAATTCTCTTGCAATTTGAGCATAATTCTTATTCTCACCCCTATTTCTGAGCAATTAATGCACAATGCACAGTTTTCCCTTCCATCATCTTAGTAACAGCTGACTCCATATACCGTACAGCACAAGTTAGACACAAACATGCAATGATCCCCACCCCCAGTATTCCAATCATCCCTCCAAACACAGCTTTCAACCACCCAAGGTTGGGGAGCCATGATGTTAACCAATCCCACCAATTTCCTTGGTCTTGGGTGATTTCCGAAACTAAGGAATGTAGGGCAGTTATTTGGGCTTCCACGGCCTTACTGTTGTCCGTCAGGTTGAAACATACCTTCTGATGGGTTTCACAACTCAGATGGTGTCTTAAGAACAAATAATCAATTGCTGCACGGTTCTCTAATATGGCATCCTTTAATTCACGTTGCTCTTTGTTAAGGAGCGATAAGGCTTGTGAGGTCGCATTGATATTCTTTACTAAGGCACAAGCCAGCTTTTTGATATTTCAGGCACTACATATAGACAGCCCAGGTACTCCCACTAGGGATGCTTCTAATGCTACAATTTCTCCCTGGGATAGCAAATGTATGGAACTATCACAGTCCTCGGATAGCATAGGGGCTGACCGCTGCACCTGTCCTTTCTCTGGGGGTTGTGAGGGTAGGGCTGATACTACTCTACTCAAGCAACAAGGTCGACTGTCTGACAGGTTCCCAGGTACGTACGACCAGGTTCAGGACCCGCAGGTCCAGAACCACCTAGGGTGTAAGATTACATGGGCATAATTAAAAGTGATATTTTGGGTGCTGGTACAGTTGAAAGCTGGCCCAGGGATATTTCAGCATTTTCTAGCCTTTGAAGTAGTACAATTGACTATTACTGCACATGTGGAATTTTCCCCACTGGCTACGGTGGGAGTGCGTAGGCTAAAAACAGAAGCTGGTAACAAATAAGCAGCCTTTCCCCAGTTTGCATTCTGGGAATAATCTAATGTAACATTGAATTCATAAAATTGAGTGTCATTCTGAACCTCCTGGGGGTGTTTACACGCTGGTATCAGACAAGAGCTCAGCAAATCTCCCACTGCTAGTTCTTCCGAAAGGCAGAAATGATCTACCTTTGAGATGTTGGCTAAGTGTAACCATATATTTGTGGAGAATCTCTGATGCAAAGCTCCTACCCCCAATACTGGTATCAACAGCATAGAAATATATATTAATTGTGTCCTCATTTTCTTACTGGATGACCTTCTTCGGGATCTGGCTGTGCACAGGGCGGTGCCTCCTTGGTTGCAACCGCAGCAGAGCCCAGTCCGAATCTTCTTCCTCTCCAGTTGTGGATCTGGCTGTGCATAGAGCGATCGGCTTCCAGGTATGTAATCACGGCAGAGTCTAGTCCAAATCTTCTCTACTCCCATTGGTGTATCTTCATCTGGAGGGGGTGTTCTGGTGAATGGGTGACAGCCCAAACAGTGTAGGCTCTCTTTACTCTAGTATAATGTATCCACAGTTTTATTCCCTCCACCTTCACAGCTGTAGGCGTTAACAATAATACTTGATATGGTCCCCTCCACTTTGGGGCCAAAGACTCCTCTTTCCAATCTTTAACCCATACCTCATCCTCTAGCTGAAAAGGATGTGCCTCTGCGTGGAAGGGGACGCTTCGCACTTCTAGGGCATGGGCTTGCATTTTTCCCAATGTTCTCCCTAGAGCCTGAACCTCCTCCTCCAGTGTCATTTCCCCTAATTCCCAGGTATCCCCCCTTAAACCCTTTAAAATCACAGGGGGCCTTCCATACATTAGTTCAAAGGGGGTTAGCCCTGTGTATCGATGGGGTGTGCACCTGATCCTCAATAAGGCTACTGGCAGCATCTCAGTCCATTTCAACTTTGTTTCTTGACAAAACTTTGAGAGTTGCGCTTTTAAAGTTCTGTTCATTCTTTCCACCTTCCTCGAGCTTTGGGGTCAGTATGCACAGTGCAATTTCCACAATATTCCCAGGATTCGGGACAGGGTCTGTACTACAGTGTGTACAAAGGCAGGGCGCTTGTCTGACCCCATATACTGGGGTAATCCATAACTTGGAATAATATCTTGTAAGAGGGAGCGAGTCACCTCCCAAGCTTTTTCTGCTCGGGTTGGATAGGCTTTGACTCAGGCAGTGTGGGTACAGACAATCACCAGTAAATAGCGATATGCTCCTGCTTTCGGCATTTCAGTGAAGTCCACTACCAATCATAGAATCATAGAATCATAGAAATGTAGAGTTGGAAGAGACCACACGGGCCATCCAGTCCAACCCCCTGCCATGCAGGAACACCCTCAAAGCATTCCTGACAGATGGCCATCTAGCCTCTGCTTAAACACCTCCAAGGAAGGAGACTCCACTACACTCCAAGGCAGCAGATTCCACTGCCGGACAGCCCTGACCATCAGGAAGTTCTTCCTGAGGTTCAAGTGTAATCTCCTTTCCTGCAGCTTGAATCCATTGCTCCTTGTCCTGGTCTCTGGAGCAGCAGAAAACAAGCCCTCTCCTTCCTCTACATGGCATCCCTTCAAATATTTAAACATGGCTATCATGTCTCCTCTTAACCTTCTCTTCTGCAGACTAAACATAGCCAGCTCTCTAAGTCTATCCTCATAGAGCATGTCTTCCAGGCCTCTCACCATTTTGGTCGCCCTTCTCTGGACTTGCTCCAGCTTGACCATGTCCTTCTTGAATTGGGGTGCCCAGAACTGGACACAGTATTCAAGATGAGGTCTAACCAAAGCAGAGTAGAGTGGTACCAGTACCTCCCTCGATCTAGACACCATACTCCTATTGATGCAGCCAAGAATTGCATTGGCTTTCTTGGCTGCCGCATCACACTGCTGACTCATGTTCAGCTTGTGGTCTATTAAGACTCCAAGATCCCTTTCACACGTACTGCTATCCAGCCACTTGTCCCCCATCCTATATTTCTGTATTCCATTTTTTCTACATAAGTGTAGAACCTTACACTTCTCTCTGTTGAATTTCATTTTATTAGCCTTGGCCCAGCTCTCCAATCTATCCAGGTCATTTTGAATTTTGATCCTGTCCTCTGGCATATTAGCAACCCCTCCCAATTTGGTGTCATCTGCAAATTTGATCAGCATGCCCTCTATTCCTTTATCCAAGTCGTTGATGAATATATTGAACAGCACTGGGCCCAGGACAGAACCCTGTGGCACCCCGTTAGTCACTTCTCTCCAGGATGAGAAGCAGCCATTCGTGATCACTCTTTGGGTTCGGTCGGTCAACCAATTACAAATCCAACTAACAGTAGCCCTGCCCAGCCTGCATTTTACTAGTTTCTTTGCAAGAATGTCATGGGGAACTTTGTCAAAGGCCTTACTGAAATCGAGGTATGCTACATCCACAGCATTCCCTTCATCTATCAAGCTAGTAACTCTATCATAAAAAGAGATAAGATTAGTCTGGCATGACTTATTTTTGAGAAATCCATGTTGACTTCTCGTGATTATCGCCTTGCTTTCCAAGTGATTAGAAACTGACTGCTTAACGATCTGCTCCAGGATCTTTCTGGGTACTGATGTCAGGCTGACTGGGCGATAATTATTAGGGTCTTCTTTTTTCCTCTTCTTGAAGATGGGGACAACACTTGCTCTCTTCCAGTCTGCTGGAACTTCTCCTGTCCTCCAAGATTTCTCAAAGATTATAGCAAGCGGTTCCAAAATGACCTCTGCCAGCTCTTTTAATATCCTAGGATGCAATTCATCTGGCCCTGGAGACTTGAATTCATCCAGTGTGGCCAGGTATTCTGGTACCACCCCTCTATCTATTACGTGCCTCATTTCCCCTGCTTCCTCACCTGCTCCCCAACCGCCAGGTTGAGTGCTTGTATCCTTCTGGGAAAAAACTGAGGCAAAGAAGGTGTTAAGTAGCTCTGCCTTTTCTCTTCCCCCGTGAGTAATTCTCCATCTTCTCTGCTCAGCGACCCTATCGTCTCCTTTTTCCTTTTGCTGCGGACGTATTTAAAAAAGCCCTTTTAATTGTTTTTAATGTCTCTGGCCAGCCTAAGTTCATTCTGTGCTTTAGCCTTTCTGACCTCCTCCCTACATCTCCGGGCCACTTGCTTAAATTCTTCTTTGGTGGTTTCCCCCTTCTTCCATTTCCTATACATGTTTCTTTTAACACTTAGCTCAGCTGAGAGTTCTTTAGTCAACCATTCTGGTTTCCTCAGATGCCTTCCATTTTTCCTCCTTACTGGCACAGTTTTAGACTGTGCCTTCAGTATCTCCTTTTTAAGTAACTCCCATGCCTCCTGAACTCCTTTCCCTTTCACTATTCTTGACCACGGAATTCCAGCCAGCAGCTCCCTAAGTTTACAGAAGTCCGCTTTTTTAAAATCTAAGATGAGTGTTTGGCTACCCTTATCTTCTCCTTCCCACGGAATGCCAAATTCCAACAGGGCATGGTCACTCCCCCCTAAAGATCCAACCACTTCAACCTCATTAACAAGGTCATCCCTGTTGGTCAGGATCAGATCTAGAATATTTGATCCCCTTGTTGCCTCTTCCACCTTCTGGACCATGAAGTTGTCTTCAAGACAAGCAAGAAACTTGCTGGACCTTGCTGTCTTGGCAGAGTTTGACTGCCAGCATGTATCTGAGTAATTGAAATCTCCCATTATTACTATATCTCTCCTCCTTGAATGTGCAGTCATTTGGTTGAGGAAGGCATCATCAAAGTCCTCAGCCTGGGTTGGAGGTCTGTAGTAAACCTCCACCAGAATATCCCTATTGTTTCTCGCTCCCTTAATTCTAACCCAAATGCTCTCGACTTGGCTTACTGGGTTTAAGTCATGGATCTCTTCACAGGTGAAAACATCCTTGACATACAAGGCTGCTCCTCCTCCTTTCTTGTTTGGTCTATTTTTACAAAATAAGCTATACCCCTCTATTCCTATATTCCAATGATGAGACTCATCCCACCAGGTCTCAGTGATACCTATCAAATCGTATTTATTTTGTTGTACTAGGAGTTCAAGTTCATCCTGCTTGCTTCCCATACTCCGTGCATTAGTGTAGAGACACTTAAGTCCCCGGGCCCTTCCTGCAAGTCCTGTACTATTGTCTCTACTCCTCCCGCCATTGGCCTCTTGTACTACTTGTGCAGTATCAATTGGGCCTTTTCCTCCTGCGCTCGACAAGTCCCTGCCCTGAATAATATTGTCTCTCTCCCCAGCGGAACTTAGTTTAAAGACCTCTTAATCCTCCTTGCGAGACTGTTTGCAAAAACATTCCTGCCAAGTTTCGTGAGGTGCAGCCCATCCCTCGCCAGAAGCCCACATTCATGGAAATTCAGGCCATGTTCCAAAAACCCAAACCGTTGCCAGCAGCACCACATGCGGAGCCAGTTGTTGATCTCTGCTATTGTCCTTTCCCTTCGTGAGCCATATCCTTGAACAGGGAGGAGAGACGAAATGACCACCTGCGCACCAAGGTTCTTAAGCTTCGTCCCCATAAGCTCATAGTCCTTTGCGATGTGGTAAAAGCTGCTCCTCGCAGTGTCATTGGTTCCGACATGAACCAAAATGAGGGGCTTATGGTCAGTGGGTTTGACCAGCCTGGTTAGCCTCTCCGTTACGTAGTTGATCCTGGCCCCAGGCAGACAGCAGACTTCTCGATTGAGCTTGTCCGGTTTGCAAATTGCCATTTCGGTTCCTTTGAGCAAGGAGTCCCCAACCACCAGAACTCGCCTCCTCTGTGGTTTGTCCTGGTCTCCTCGACGACCATGTTCCACTAGGACTGCCTGGGCATTCTGTTGAGGCTGGGAGCATTGACCTAGTTCCTGTTGCCGAAGTTGGATTTCTTCTTGTTGACATTGTGTTCCCTCCGCATGGCGCTCCTCATTGTTCGTAAGGCCAAGAACTTTGAAGCGATTGACTTGAAAGAGGTTGAGCCTTGATGTTGCACTCCTTCTACCGGCTTGGGCCCCTGGCGTAGGTTATTCTTAGCACATAACAGGCACCTTTGGGAAGCCTGTGTAGTGTATCGGCTTATTCCATCTATAAACACATCCTTTTGTAACAATTGAGTTAGAGCAGTCTTTCCCAGATGGGTAGCTTTGTGGGCTTTCTTTACTACTGTCCATCCTAGACCTTGGGGTACATACCATGGTCCATCTGGTAGTATCCACCATCCGTCCTTTTCCCTTCTGGCCTTTAAATCCTTCTCGGCTGCCTCATCTTCAGCATGGGCATATCTTGGAGCCAGATCACTTAGAGTAATTTGAAACAGCGGGGCCGATATGTGACTAATATTTGTTCTTTCCTTCTGTCTGTTTCTTCCTCTTTTCATGGCTTCTTTTGCAGCTGCAGCTGCTCTTCGATTTCCCTGTACTGTTCGGTTTGATCCCTTCTGGTGCCCTTTACAATGCATCACGGCAACTTTTTTGGGTGCCCACACTACCTGCAGCAACTGTTCAATCTCTCTTCTGTATTTGATCCCTTGCCCTGTTGAGTTTATCAGTCCTTTCTCTTTATATAATGCTCCATGGGCATGTAGGGTAGTAAATGCATATTTCGAATCAGTATAGATGTTGACTATCAGCCCTTCAGCTAATTCCAGAGCTCGAATGAGAACTGTAAGTTCCGCCTTCTGAGCAGAGGTCCCCACCAGCAAAGCCTTGGCTTCAATGGTCTTCTCGCCCATCACCACTGCATATCCGGTCTTCTTCTCTCCATTTTCTACAAAGCTACTGCCATCTGTGTAGTACGTTACATCTGGATTAGGTCACGGAACATCCCGCGAATCTGGTCTGCTGGAATATACTTCATCCATAGTTTGGAGACAGTCGTGATGTATGGGTTCCGCCTCAACGGGGTGAAGGGTGGCAGGATTTTTTTTTATTAAGTTTCCAAGTATTAAAATACATAACTGACAAGTCTCAAACATAACACAAAACATACATATTACGAAGTATATAACATAAAATAACACATTACAATATAGAACATCGACAAACAAAATACCCACTTGGTCCATCTTGTTGATATATCATCTGTTTTTTAACAGGATCTAAATTATTTCCATTTGATCTACTAAAGCACATTCTCTTATTTCTTTTAAATTCATAAGATACAAATCTTATCCTTGAGAACAGGCTAAATACATGTATATACATATTCAATTCATTATCCCATTTATCTTTTCATTCTAAAATCCTTCTGCAAATATTTTATCTTTCCACTTTTCTTTAAGAAAAGATATGAGCGGCTCCCAAGTTTTCTTAAATTCCGCTAAATTCTTGTTACTAAGGAGAAGAGTCAATTTATCCATAATCATCATATCCCACAAAGCTTTTTCCCGTTCATCTTCCATGGGAATTTCATGAGATTTCCAATATCTTGCGAAAACTATTTTGGCACAGACTATCATATAAAAAACAATCTTTCCAAATTTTTTCTCCATTTCATCACCCACAACATTCAATAAGTACATTTCTGGAAGCATTCCATATTTAATCCCCAAGATTTTCTCCATAGTCAAATGGATATATTTCCAATATCTCTGTGCATAACTACAGAGCCACCACTGGTGATAAAAAGTGCCTTTCTCCATTTGACATTTCCAACATCTATCATCACATTAATACATCTTTGCCTGTCTTTCGGGTGGGAGATACCATCTCAAACGCATTTTACAGACATTCTCACGTAAATTTTGGCACGCAGTATATTTCAATCTTTTTTGCCAAGTTTTTTGTCATTGATCCAGACTTATCTCCCTGCCCACATTCTGAGCCCACCGTATAATCAATTCTTTCACAACCTCTTCTTCAGTGAACCATTCTAATAAATGTTAGTATATTATGGAGATTGATCCTTTATTTTTCTCAAGCATCACCAAATCAAACCAATTCTTTTCTATTTGGAATCCATTCAATTTCTTTTCCATCTTAAATTTCTCGTACATCTGTTGTGATGAACGAATGGGTTCCAGATGGAAAAGTACGGTCCTGAACCAAACTGAAATGGTCACGCGCAGTGCATTGTTGTAAGGAGGGATTTGGATTGTGAAGCAAGGATTCCTTGAACTGTGAAATTGAGAACGCACAGAATGCCGATTTGGCTTGAGAAGAAGGACTTGGGACAAACAGGGCGTACTCCTAAGCTGCACAGATCCAGAAGTGTGGCTTCCTTAATTACCATGTGTTGTTGCCTACAATGCATATCTTCTTTGATTGTCTTGATGTTTCACCCACCTTCATGAATTCATGATATTTAACAGTGATCAATACCTTTATTAGAAAAACAGTTAAGTTCTTATGTGTAAAGCAGAATAAACGAGGAGCTGTGAAAGCTTGGCACACCCTCAGACGGGCAAGTGGTGATGTTTTTCTGACCCTACCCTACCCTGCATGGCTGAGAACCACTGAGGCATTTGATATATTTCCTGACAACATATGACCAATTCTTCTGCAAGCAACCTTTTATTAGGATGGCACAAAATGATATGAACTATTCTTTTAATTGCTTGATTGCCTTTATACAATGGAAGTCCTGGAACCCTAGCAACCGGCAAAACATGTCTTTTTCTCAAGAAGTGAGAGACATGACTATAAAGAGGGGAAGATTTTCAACTCACTTTCATGACCCTTGGCTGCAGCAGAGGGCATCCATACCTTCGAGGACATCTGGCCAATGTTTGGTAAAGGACCGTCTTGTGAGTATGTAGAATGAATGTGAAATGTGAATGTGTGAGAGAAAGCTCTTGATATGGAAATGTGATTTTTGTATTTCATGTCTTGATAAATGTTACATGAATCGTGGTTAAACCCAGATCTGGTTTCCTATGTGTCTTCTGTTGGGATCCTATAGTCCAGGGTGGCTGAATTTCTCTCTGGGTCAAACGCACCAACAATCTCAGTCCATGACACTGTCGGTATAGCAACCAGTGGCAATTCAAGCCTTCTTCCTGCAATTCCTCAATTGTTTTCATTTTTATATCTGTGCCTTTTACTATTAATATATCCCCATACGTCATCCGTTTCCCATAAAAGATATTTTCTCGCTTATAAAAAGCTTCATGGGGAGATATCCACAGTGGAGTTTTTGGGTAAAGCCTGGATTTATATTTATTCCACATTTTTAATATGGGTCTTCTTTCAAAATGATGGCTAAAATCTTGTAATGCCATATCTTTGAGGTATCCCAGATATGCATGCCAGCCAAAAGCCAACTGTGTCCCCTCAAGTGTCAAGAGTCTATGGTCATCAAGCTTCATCCATTCTCGGAGCCAATATAAACAACAGGCCTGAAAATATAAGTTCAAATTGGGAAGAGCTAATCCTCCACGTTTCTTATCATCACAAAGTATTTTAAATCTGATGCAAGGTTTCTTCCCGTTCCAAATGAACTTTGTGAGATCCTTTTGCCACTCTTTAAATATCGCTTCATTATTTACAACCGGCGTATTCTGGAACAGGAATAGCACTTTTGGTAACGCCATCATCTTATACGCTGATATTCGGCCTAACAAAGAAAGATTTTTATTCTCCCAACTGCTGAAGTCCTTCTTTATCTTATTCCAAGTCTTCCCATAATTGTTCTTAAATAGATCTGAATTTTTGTTCGTCAAAAAAATTCCTAAGTATTTCACCTTCTGTCTTATTGCAAAGCCTGTTCTTTCTTCTCGCTGTTTTCCCTCTTCTTTCAATATATTTTTAACCAGTAGGTATGTTTTCCCCTCAGACCAGAAACAGCTGAAAATTCTTCCAACGTAGTTTTAAATCTCCCGATATTTTCCAGAAGATCTTCAATAGTCAACACCACATCGTCCGCAAAGGCTCTTATCTTATAGTCCATACCCTGAATTCTCACTCTTTTCACATCTTTATCCTCGCTAAGCTTCATAATCAAGGTTTCCATGCATATGAGAAAGAGTAAAGGAGATAATGGGCAACCTTGCCTAATGCCCCTTTCAATTTTAAATGTTTCCGATTGCTCTCCATTTATCAAAATTCATGCATACTGATTCTTATATATCATTTGAACAGCTGTTATAAAGTTTTCTCCCATTTTCAACTTGCTTATCATCTTGAACATATATTGCCAGTTTACGCTATCAAAGGCTTTTTCAATGTCCAAGAATAACATAGCCGATTTTCTGCTTGGCTGTTTATCAAAAGCTTCAATTATATCTAATATGAATCTCATATTATGTCTTATTTGTCTATTTGGCAGGAACCCCTCTTGATCCTCTGATATTATATCCTTCAATATTTTTTTAATCTATTTGCCATTATCCACATATACAATTTATAATCAGTATTTAGAAGTGAAATCGGCCGATAGTTCTTCAGGACGGTTATATCTTGCTCTTCCTTTGGAATCAGAGTTATACATGCTTGCTTCCAGGACTCTGGTATCGTACCATTTTTAACTTCATTCATAACCGCCTGAAGATGCAGAATTAATTCATCTTGTAATATTTCGTAATACTCTGAAGGTAATCCATCCAGACTGGGAGCTTTTTTTTTTTCTGAAATCTTATTGCTTCTACCA